>JALPQD010000127.1:4796810-5181754 GCA_023101885.1 Typhlomys cinereus
AATATGTTCAAGGATGCTGACAACAATATTTAAGCATCTGCTTGACATTTTTATATGAGATCTGGGATCGGAACTCAGGTCCTTCTGCTGTCAAGGCAAAGGCTTAACCCCTGAGTCATCTCTCAAGCCCAAATCTCTGAATTTTTATTCTTAGAAGAGAGAATTGTTCCTTTAAAATCTCATGACTGCATTTCAACAAGTCAAATTTTACATACACACGCACACACAGGCACACGCACGCGCACGCATGCACCCACACATTTTGCTACCTGCTTGTTAACTAATGTCACTTTACCTACACAACCAGATCACTATAATTGACTTAGACTTTGTGTGTTGCTGAGAAGACACTAAAATAAACAAAACAGCACATAAATACCACCCATAGGCATCTCCAGCTGTGTTCTCATTGCTGTAAAGTTCAGGACCACTCCAATTCAGGAGGTCAGTTGGGTAGAACCTTTTAAAAGACAGAACATAAAAAGATGAAAACCTCTTCTCGCCTGGGTACTCAGGGTTGTTCTAAATTTTATTGTACATTACCGCTGCAAAATGGGAGGGATTGATGAAGGGAAGGGAGGGGAATGAGAGGAAGGGGGATGGAGGGAAGGTGGGATGAATACTCAATATGCTTATAAAAGTAGAAAAGGAAATAAATTTAAAAAATACCTGACCAAAGCAATTTAGGAAAGAAAAGATTTTACTCCATCTAATAATTTCAAGTTAGAGCCCCAGGCTCAAGAGCCAAGGGAAACTGGTCACATCACATCCACAAGTCAAGAAAGCAACAGAGGAATGTGTGAAAGCTTGCTTCAGTGTTCAACCCATTCTCTCCCTTCATTTTGGACAATCCCAGATCACCTATCTAGGGAAAGGTCCCACCCAAATCAATCATGCAGTCAAGACTATCAGACCCAGACTCTTGCCTCTTAGCTGTCAGGTCGACAGTGAATATCAATTATCACATAAGTACTTACTCTAGCATCTTGCAGAAAAAACCTACACAGTGACTATTACTTGAGAAAGAGCAACTTTGTTCTTACAATTCTCCTGTGACACACCAATCTGTCTGTCTTCCTCTCTCTCTATTTACTGGCTCTTTTCTGAGGTGTGACTAAACTGAAACATTCTTACAGGGAGTGAACTTTTTCTTTTCCTCTGCCTTTGGAAAACATCAGAAGTCAGAAGAATTCAAAAGAAAAAAGGCAGCTGACTAAACATGGGGTTGCAGCTGGCTGTAACTTGTTATAAAATCTTAATACTCTGGGGAAGTGCACAAGCTTCCTTATAGTCTGATGCATTTGCGCTCCAGTGGAATTTACAGATGTTTGAAATTTCAAGGTACTAAACCATTAACATTATTTAACTAGTCAATCATTTTTCTGTTGCAGAATAAATTCCTGGTGGAAGCTTTTCTTGGTTAACATTTTGTTGTTGTTGTTAAATAGACTTCTAGAAGAAAGAATGGTATGTGGATTCTCTAGAAATCATTTACCCAGATTTACCAATTATTTACATTTTGTCCCCCTTTCTCTCTTTTCTCCTCCTCTTAATACATTAGCTTCTTTACATCTGGGTTTATCTCCTTAGAATAAGCATAATTACAGTGCAAACTACTAAAATTAGGAAATTAAGCATTGGTAAATTATTTAATCCATGGTCCATAATTGAATTTCATCAATTAAACCCTATCATGTTTTCTTAGTTTTTTTCCTCAGCCCAGTACCCACCTTGGAACCATGTAATACATTAGTCACTTTTCTGTTGTCCTTGAAACTAGAGCATCCCGAGCCTTTCTTTATCTTTCTCTGTGTCAAGGTTTTCTTTTCTTTTTAAGGTCACTTATTTTGAGAATGCCCTCAGATTTTGTTTGTCTAGCTCTTGCTAGGATATAAAAATGTCAGGTAAGCACTTTCGTCAGGAACATCATAGAAGTGTCGCCTGCTGCACTCAGGAAATCTTATCAGGATGCACATCCTGCACTGGTACTGCTGCAAAGCATTGTTGTTAGTCATGTTACCTTTTACATCTCCTATGTCTAGGTTTCATGTTTCTTTTTTTTTAAAGTATATTTTATTGGTTTAGTTATTCAAAAGAGGAAAAGAAAGTGAGAGCAGAAGTCACATGTATGTGTGCTGCGGCACTTGGGTGCAGGTCAGAAACTGTCACAGGTCAGTTCTCCTTCCACCATGTGGGCTTCTGGGAATTGAACTCAGGTCACCAAACTCAGGTTTGTGAGCAGATGCCGTTCCCACTGAGCCATCTTGAGGACCTTCAGTTTTTATATTTCATTATTGTAATAAACATTTGACCCAAACAACTTAGGTACATAAAGGGGTTTTTTTCCCCTCAGATCTCCATTCTTTTATTTTTGCAATGTTGCATATTAAACCCACACAATTAGAACAGAAAAAGAATTGCATGGGATTTTTTCAAATTCTTTCTTTCTTTCTTAAATCTTTCCTCCCTCCCTCTCTCTTTCTTTCTTTCTCTTTTTCTTTCTTCTTTCCTTCCATCCTTCCTTTCTCTCTCTCTTTCTTTCTTAAATCTTTCCTCCCTCCCTCTCTCCCTCTCTCTCTCTCTTTCTTTCTTAAATCTTTCCTCCCTCCCTCTTTCTTTCTTTCTTTCTTTCTTTCTTTCTTTCTTTCTTTCTTTCTTTCTTTCTTTCTTTCTTTCTTTCTTTCTTTCTTTCGTCTGTGTGTGTCTGTCTTTTTTGTGTCTATGTTTCTTTGTGTGTGCCTGTGGAGGCCCATGGGTGACTTCGGGAATCATCCTGGATTGCTTCTACCTCCTTGCTTCACTCTGGGATTTCCCAGGTTCTGGCTACTAGGGTCGCAAGTGCAGGCTGCAGCCATTTCCACCTGGTGTTTGTTATGTGGGACCTGGTATCTGAACTCAGGGCCTTCTGCTTGCGAGGCTAAATCTAAACCCCTGAGCTATCTGTCCAGCCCACAATTTATGAGATTTTTAATAACTTATTTTGATTCTTTTAGAGTCTTATACATGCATGTAATGAATTTATATCATTTTTTACCCATTGTTGACCCAGCCCCCTCCTCCTCTCCCACTGCAAATCTTCTTCCTCACCAGTCTTTCTCCTAATTTCTCTCTGAGAAATGTGTTACTGATTTTAGTGATTTTATACTGTGCTTCATTATGGGGACAGGCAACTGTGCTTTAGCCTCACTGGAAACTGGCTCCCCGTTGCCTCAGTTCTTTTTCACCCAAGGGAATTGGCACTTCCTGTTCTGGTGGAAATCCTTCCCCTTCATCGTCCCTTGCCTGGCTTTTTGATACATTGCAGGTCGGCAGAACAAGAGTTCCTGAAGCTCCCATGGACTGCTGTTCCTCACTTTCTCTGAGTCATCTTCCTAAGTTATCTCTCTGTATGTCTAACCACCATGATCTGGAGCCAGGCCAAGGCCTGACCTGTGCATCTGGGTGGTCTTCAGTATTCCCTGGCCCCTAGAAGAATGTCTGAAGTGCATGTGAACAGTGTGTGTGTGTGTGTGTGTGTGTGTGTGTGTGTGTGTGTGTGTGTGTTGGGGGTAAAAGGATGCAGTGGAATGGGAAAAAAATTATAATGTAATTTAGTGATGATAAATTAAAAATCTAATATTGGCCTTTTTATCTTTTCTTCTGTTCTTTTTGAGGAAGGGGTTCTTTGTCTTACATATACTCCAGGTAGGTAGAATATATCAAATTTATGCCTACTAGCCTTCTTATTTTTTTGCGTATTCATGTGATCAGCTTCATCCTGTTGTGCAGTGCGTTTCAGATAAGCTTGTAGTGAGTCTGTTTTTGCCTAGTTTTAGCGTTCTATCTTGAGAATGTTCTGGATCGAAGTTTAGAGTAGATAGTGTTTGTGGCACTTCTCCTAATTCGTTTTTTAAGCACAATCGTCATTTCCGTACGTTTAGAGTTTCACTTGTATTATTTTCCAGTGAACAATACAGCATATGTCTTATTATATGCTTGTGCGTGAAAATGCATAGAAAAATAGTACTTTCACTTTGAAGTTCTAGAAATGTTAACTGTGGTCTATCCCTGAGCTACAGCCCTGAGTCTCGGCTCACAGTCAGGCTTTATTCCAGGCCTGGAAGGTTCCTCAGCATCGCCTCTGTTCCTGACTTCATAAACATGGAAGAAAGCACCCTTAGGACAGGAAAGCCAGGAGACACTCACTGCTTTGCCCTGGGACACACAGTACCTGCTCGCTGCTCCTGGCACAGTTAGAGATGGACCTCGTCGCTGCTCGGGGTCTGTGGGTGGACGGTCACGACTTGTAGCTGGACTTACTTTTGTTTGTTAAGCAGCAGTTTGGTTATGGTATCAACATAAATAGTCAAAGGTCCTGGAAGAGTCTGTCCCTGGATTTCTATGTATTTCTTACCTTCAAAATTGTAAGTGACTGGGACAGATATCTGATAGCCTTCGAGAGGGAGCTTGATGGAGAAAAACGAAGCAGTTGTAATTTCGTAGTTCATTTCTTCTGAGGGCGTGGAACGGAGGGGCCGTCTGAAGAAGCAGCATGCATTGTGTTTGTGTCTTTGTTCCTCAGGAGCATAGCAGCCACTGACCACGAGCCCACCGATGCCAGGAAGTCTTTCCCTTGTTTCGATGAGCCCAACAAAAAGGCAACTTACACCATATCCATCATCCACCCCAAAGAGTATAGTGCGCTCTCAAATATGCCGGTAGAGGTGAGTAGTTTATAGATACTCTGTCTATGCAGATAGTATGTTAAGAGTAGCAGCTACATTGCCTGATTTGCTGTGGAAGGAAACCCACTGAAATCCACAACTATGGCAAGTTAATTACAATTGAGAAGACAGAGGGCAGCTATTAGCAATCTCTTTAAATTTATGGAAGTTGTTAACCTGTGTGTGATACCGTAGTCCAGTAATAAACTCACCTTGGAATTTTTAAGCCAGAAAGAACACTATGGACCTAGATCAGCTAGGACTTGACTTTACTAACATGACCCACTAGGCTTGAAACACCCAGGGCATACAAAGCTTTCTAGATTTTTCTCACTACTTTGACTTTTCAGTTTAATGAAACACAGCTTATAACACTTTTAAATTTATTTTAAGGTTTTTCATTAGTATACATGAGTTGTACACGTTACTGGGTTTCATTGTGATATATTCACAAAGTATGTAATGTATTTTGATAATATTTATTACCCTGTATTGTCCTTTCCTGTGCCTATGGATTCCTCCTTTTACAACTGCACTTTTCTTTCCTTCTTTTCTTCCTTCCTTTCTTCCTTTCTTCCTTTTTCCTTCCTTCCTTCCGTCCTTCCTCCTCCTCTTCCTCCTTCCTTCCTTCTCCTTCCTCTCTCTCTTTTCTTTCTGCTGTCTTCTCTTTCTCTCCTTTCTCTCTTTCCTTCCTTCCTTCCTTCTTCCTTCCTTCCTTTCCTCCTTCCTTCCTCTTTCCTTCCTTCTTCCTTCCTTCCTTCCTTTCTTTCTTTCTTTCTTTCTTTCTTTTTTTTTTTTCCTTTCTTTCTTTCTTTCTTTCTCCCCCTTTTCTCTTCCTCCCTGCCTTTCTCCCTCCTATGGACTTGACCTCACATTCAGTCAGACAGCAGTTTCCTGTCCCATATGCCTATCTATCACACTAGTGGCACACCTCCTGGCAGGTGGGTAACATAGCATGCAGAGTCCACTGCCAAGAAAGACTGTTGACAGCTCTCTATCAGTAACATGTGTAGCAGCTTGTGGCAATATGAGGACTATCCATCAAAGGGGAAGTTTCTGGCTTCATTTCAGTTTGATTTCTCTATGTTTTAAAACCAAAAATCTCAGTAGATAGGGCTACTACTGTTTAAAAAAATTGCTTCAATACTGGCATATAGAAGTCATTTGAAGGAGCACCAGCCCATAGATTTTTCTGGTGAAAGGAAGGAAGTGGCTGTCAAATGCTGAATAAGTACCAGATTTCAAGAATTTCTACTTACACATGGTTAATTGGCATATAACTCTTCCCTCTGTTTTCTCCTCATTTTCATAAGAGTGACAAAGTTAACTGTCAGTACCTCAAAACTGAGGTATATATTATGTGTTCGATGTAAACGAATCAGGCTAACCTTGAGGTATAATATACCAAGTGCCAAAAGAACACACTACCTAAAATTATAGCTCCTAGTTTTCTGATTCACTCTCTGAAATATAGCTGGAATCCATCTCTTTTAATAACAAGATGTTCCTTGGTACAACAATAACAAAACAAAGAGCATAAAAACAGAAAGATTAAAATGTAGACCATCCGTGCCTCAGTGGGAACTGGTTCATCAAGCTGTTTTCTTCTTGTGTCAGGAACCAAAGATACTGAGTTTTAGTTGAGGAAGGATAATTAAGGATACACTTCAAATCTGACATGTTCATCAGTCCAGAAGATAGGATCAGGGTTCAGGTGGTATCAGAAGGTCTTGGAACAGATGATCTAGCCATCGCTGCCTTAATGAAGATCATATTGGATGGGCTTTCACCATACAGAATTATATTTCATTACCTTCTTCCAGAATCTGATAATAGTACTGGCAGAAAGTGCTGGGTCATGAGGAACACTCACTAATCCTAGTAGGCTTTTATCCTCAAGTAACATCCTTTGAGACACCAGTACTTTCTGCAAGCACGCACGTGCGTAGCAGGATCCATCACAGTCCAGCCTTTTCTACAGATTCCCACATAGAAAGTGGTTACATGAGGATATGGAAATGTTTGCCACATGGTAGCAAGGATCGAGGAAGTGATGGAGTTGAAGTACTAGAACGGGTGCTTGGTAGGGAGGATGGCAAAGCTGGTGAGGATGAAAAACCCCGATGGACAGGACTTGTGTCGAACAGAGGAATCCTTCTCCCCGCCAATGTTCATCAAGAAATTGACTTTAGTGGCCATTTCTTCTTTTTTTTTTTTTTCCTATGGAGACCACCAGATTTGGAAAAGAGGAGCCCTATACTCACTGTTCGTGCAATAATTGCCTCCTAAGATGCCTGATGAGATTGGCTGACTCCTGCTGAATGCTTCCTTCTGCAAGGCTTTCAGCCATTCTCCATTAAGAGATCATAGTTTGCCCCATACTATTATGGGCAGGATTGTATGGTGTGTTCAGAAAGATACACTTCTGTCCAGTTGATATCACAGTCAAAATGTTATTCCTCCCGTAAAATATGATAGCATATACAATTCAATTAGTCTTCCACAATACCAAAGCAAAAATGACTTTTCTTATGG
The DNA here is from genome assembly GCA_023101885.1 of Typhlomys cinereus. NCBI lineage: Eukaryota > Metazoa > Chordata > Mammalia > Rodentia > Platacanthomyidae > Typhlomys > Typhlomys cinereus. The sequence continues at coordinate 4,804,049 of JALPQD010000127.1, forward strand.
TCTTTCAACCTTTCCACAAAGAATTTTACCTCTGAATTTTTACATAGGACCTCTGACTAGAGGTTTGGGTTCAACCATTTGTTTATATTGCATTGTTGCTCTTTCAATAAATAAAGGATGATCTTCTGTTTTCCACAGAAAGAAGAGTCAGTGGATGATAAATGGAAGAAAACAACTTTTATGAAGTCTGTCCCCATGAGCACATACCTGGTGTGCTTTGCTGTACATCAATTTACTTCCATACAGAAAATGTCAAACAGCGGAAAGCCTGTGAGTTCCATTATATTTCAGAGAATCTCCACCAGTGCACTTGTGCTTCATTTTCTCCTTTAAAAAAGTATTATTGAGTTTCTACAAAATAAGCCAGAGAAGTCCATTACTCACCAGGATCTGGGAGCTAAATCATAAGCAGAATAATATAGAGAAATGTAAGCCGAAGGCCTTGGGCCATAGCTCAGAGGTAAAGAGCTTTCCTAGCACATAAGGAGTTGCTGGTTCAAATCCTAGAGCTGTCATGGGATGTGTGGAGGGGAACATAATTTAAAAGAACACACACACACACATACCAATGAAAGAAAATAAAACTTTTACAAAAATCAAGAAAACCATCCAATAAGTTCCATTTGAAAGACCAAAATACATTTGTCTGCTAATTTTTTTGTTTATATCACAGGCCCCATTTCACTATTCAACTCTGAACACAAAGCATAGTACTTCACCTCGAAATCATGTATATTAAACATATGTATTTAAAGACATAGATAATCTTTACAATATTTGTTATCAGAAGTCACTACCATATTTTATAGATGAGAAATTGGGAGCTGGATAGTTCAAGTGTTTGGCTGAGGATCCAACTCATGAGTAGTGGAGACTTCAAGTCTATCTTCTTGCCGAGCTTGTGTGATTCTGAAAATATCATTACCTCATTGCCAGTTGTTGGAAGGGAAGGGTCCGGTGCCGTTAATTCCTGTGAAATTTGCTCCTGGGAAAATCTGACTTCATTTGTTGTAGGAGGCGTTGATTTTGAGTCATGCTAAACCTGAGTATCCAGTGTCTTGATTACAGTGAAGCTGGTATTGTCTCAGACTTTTCAAAGGGACTTGTGAGGATTCCCCTGCTTTCTCTTTTTCCCTTGTCATATGTGTCGCTCTTGTGTGCCCTTCAGGGATTCTAACAGTGGCTAGCAGAATATACCACATGGTAGAAAGGACGGGGAAAAGATGGAGTTGAAGCGCTAGGACGTGATTGACAGGGAGGATGGTGACGCTGGTGAGGATGAAAAACCCAGATGGACAGGACTTGTGTCAAGCAGAGGAATCCTTCTCCCTGCCAATGGTCATCAAGGAATTGACTTCAGTGGCCATTCCTTTGGTTTTTCTATGGAGACCACCAGGTTTGGAAAAGAGGAGCCCACACTCACTGTTCATGCAAGTAATTGCCTGAAAAAGAGTGGGGGGAGTGCCATCGACACAGCACGTTGTTTTATTTGAATGCGCTGAGTGCCGATGATGGTGCTTCTCTGATGTAAAGTCGAGCACTTACTTAGTCAAGTTCTCTTTTTTCTCCCAATGTCATAGCAACGGTGAAGTATTTACTGCAAGACACTTCCTTTACAACCGCAATAACTAATCTTCTATCGTGCACAGGTGTTTTTCCACATCAATATTTTTACAACTATGATTATATTTAGTCTGAGTTCTTCTATTTTGGGATAAACCATCAAGACGAAACAAAAAGACTAAGTACCTCCAATGCTCATAGAGTTTCGTGGATAGGAACAGTGAGGCCAACTAAGTCATTATTTTCTCATAGCCCAGTGAGTTTGGCTTTCCAGCCCGACTCCCTCACTGATCCTCCGAGCAGCTCTTTTAGCTGAGGGGATCATTTCAGTTCCTGTTAGTTAATTGGCTGGGGTCTCGGGATGGATTTCATAGAAAGGATTTGGAGTGACACAGTGGAAAAAGACAGTTTGGCAAAAGCTCTCCAGGTGCCCTGGAAGTGGCAAGTATTTCTTAACCGGCTGCTCTGTGAATGCCGAGAGCATAGCATTCATCTAAAGTGAGTGACGTTTTCATCATTTGGAAAGGAAAGGAGGACCATACTGTCCTCATGTATTACTTTCTGATATCTATTGAATAAGAGACCAGCAGAAGCCAGACTCCCTTCTGAAATGTCCCAGACGCTCTGAGTCAGGATTCCCAGAAAGTGAGCCAAGGAACTGGAGGCAGTGGGTCCCCCCCCCTCCTCCCCCCTCCCCTGCCCCAGACCTTCATGCTCATGAGCTCTCGCCTGAGACGGGACAAAACCTTAAGGACAGAAACTTGGCAGAAACTTAACGCATGTAATGTGATGTAGAGCCTATTCAGAGATCTCTTCTTCTTCAGCGCTTCTCCGCACATGCTCAGTGTAACTTGAAACCTAACACTCAATACCCTCCAACAAATGCTCCCTGTGGGATACCTGTTTCAGAGACAATCACAGGACTGTCAACCTACTCCAGAAGGGAGCATAGCATCAGCTCACAGATCTTAGGGTGACCAGGCCAACAAGCAACAACAGACCCAAGTTGTTAAACAGAAGCACAAAGAAGCTTGGATGCGCACATTCACTCTAATCCGAGTTCCTTCATGTTTCTGACCAGCAAATCAGGGTCTAGGACAGAGAGAAGAGCAGATATTAGTAGTAGAATCATCCATCACCAATCAGATACCTTTCTTCTAATGAGAAAAAAAATATATATATAGAGAGAATTCTTTTCTAGAAGAGTAGTTACATTACATTTTGACTTTATCCTGAAAAAAAAACTTGAAGAATTACTTAAAGTAATTTTGTAATAATTAAGGTCAGCTCTAATGGAAGGATTTGGTTTTTGTTTGTTTGTTTGTTTTTGCAATTCTGTTGGCAAGAGAGTTACTCCTGAGGACTTTTTTCGGTTTAGATGATGGGTTAAGCCTTTTTAAGGAAATGAAATAACTGAATTCCTCCCCAGGAAAACAAAGCAACCAAGTCTGAACTGTATAAAACATGAAGAAATTATCTGGTTTTTGGTTATGTGAAGTAAATATTCAGTTGGGGATTTAAATAAGGGGTCTTGTTTCCCTTTCAGGGTTCGTATCTAGAAAATATTATGTATATTAGTAATGGCATATTATATAGAATTGAAATTTCAGCTTTGTGAGTCCTGTTGGTATACATTACAGCTCATTTTGAAATCCAGAACGATGTAGATTTAAACATATGATTTATTATGATTTAGACATGTGGTATATTATAATTTTTAAAGCACAGGTTTAAACATATCTGTTATAATAAGTTTGGAATTAAGCAGGGAAAAGGGAAAAGCTATCTTATTGCCACATGCAAGATTGTTGTAAGTTTTTAGATTTGCAAACTCTTGTCATGTGCACTTGACCTGTAGTTACTTTCCCAGAATGCATTAACTTCACACCAGCCTTAGCAAATCAAGTTCAGGTCAAGATAAACTGCAAGAGCAATCCCATTCTGAGGTAACACTAAGTTCTAATTAGTCCTCGGGTTTCCTGGGGACACTTGGCCTATGTCTTTTGTAAAGAAGTATGGATAAAAGGGAGCAATTGCGTTGCTGAATACTATTTCACTGTAGTCAGATTTTCCTTAGCTTTCCTAATGAAAGAGGGGATTAAAGGAAAAATGATAGAGAAAAAAAGTGTCTGTTTAACTAGGCATATACTATGACCATATTCATTCCAGTAACTCAGTAAAAAATTATATTGTCCTTTCTTCCAAAAAGCTTGGCAGGATGGTCTCGGAATCGCTGTACCTGGAATTTCACCTGTGTGCATTCTTTCCGTACCTTCTGACTTGTTTTAGGCTCAGATCATTGGAGTCCTTCATTGGACAGATTAGTCAAGGGCAAACAGGGTGCATACCATGTGTTTTTTTAATAGACTATTTTCAGAGCAGTTTTAATTTTTTTTGCCATAGATTTTAATTTTCTCATTTTCCTTCATAAAAATTGTCCCATTAGGAAAAATTGTTTTGCTTTCATTTTAATTCAATTTTAATACTTTGGTATGTTTTAATGTCATATTTTTGAAATAATTTCAAATTTGCAGAGTATCATAAAGTCCTATGTTAATGCCATGCAAAGCTATTTTGTCACATTCCAAAACTAGGAAATTAATATTTGTGCAATCCTATGGGTTGGATGATAGCTTTTATTTGGGTTCTACTAGGTTTTTTTTCACTATTATGCTTGTTTTGTTCCAAGATCCAATAGATAACTCATCTGTATAATACTTGGTCGTGTGGCCTTCCTTTCTTACAATTTGTGACATTCTCTCAACCTCTTTTTTAAATGTTCATGACCTTTTTTTCCCAAATAAACATAGCCTTAACATCTCATTATGCTCATAATGAAGTTGGGAATAAATGGTGCCTTCCCCCAGGTCAGGATACCTGCATCGCCAATGTCCAACATCTTCTTAGCTATGCATTCAGACTCACCCTCAGTACAATCTTCTCTGGAGGGTTTGCCTTTTCTTAGGTTTTATCTTCCCTGTGGGTTAGCCTTTATTAGAAACTCACCATATCCATGATGCTTCCTGTCCTAAGGCCTCTCTTCCTGGGCACACAGAGAATCCTCATTCGGCTGGTACTCTATCGCTTCCTGGGTTGGCATTTGCCATGTTTCTAATAGAATGCCAGGGAAACTTGGGGACATTTTCCATGTTTCGATGACACTCTCAGAACAGAATGCAATCCTAACACTATTTTTGTGACTCTCTCAATCTGGATTTGTGTGACATTTTCTCACAATAGACTTGGGCTTTGTTTTGGAGAATACCACTGAGATACAGTGTCCTTTCTCTTTTTAAGCAAATTTATGATATTTTTACATCTTACTCCCAAATACCATCTACCCTTCCTCTTCCTATTACAACCCTTCTTCTCTCCTGCCAGACTTACTCTTACTTTCAAGCTTTTTGCATGTTCGACCCATTGGTTTTCATCTGATTGCCTTTGATGACTTGTGCCTGAGTGTTTGCTGGAATATGACTCATGTATCAGTGGATATACCTTTGAGGAAAGTATCTTCCATTTCCTGAAGCATCTCCCATCTCCTCACCATCAGCATTTGCTCTCATCAGCCTGCCAGGGAGGTGTCGGGCCTCCTGTCTGTCCATCACGTCATAGGGAGCATGATGCAAACACAGCAACATGATGGTCTAACGTTGACCGCTTGGTTGAGATGGTATGTGCTAGCTGTCTCTGTTTTATCTCACTATTTTTCTCTACTCTGTCTATTAAAAGTACTTGTTACATGCAGTCTGCATCCAAAGAGAGAGAAATAAGCTAAGGTATCTCTCCTCCAGCTTCGATGTGAGACAGAGGCATCCACCCCCCTTTGTGCTACCCAAGTTGCTTTGAGATCTGTCCTGGTAACACCATCACTCTGAAAGTTCCAGATTTCACTTTGAGTTTTAGGGACCTGCAGGGTCCTGTGCTGCTTACTGTGGTGTGTCTCTTTGGAGCAGTTCAACTGGGACCCTGAAAACCCCCAAGAAGTGAATGGCATGGTTCTTTCTGAATGATGATAGTGGGAAGCGAGGCTGCTGCCTATTGGTAATGAGAATGACTATAGATTATGTCATCTCTAGAATGTAAATAAGCAGAGGTGTCATTATTAATTATGCTGGGATAAGAGGTGTTACACAGACAGGTGAGCTATAGATTGACATCCTGGGGCGTTCCTGGGCAAAGATGTTCAATAGACGGGACAATAAAAACAGCTATCCTGGGCACAGCTGGCTGCAGCATCCTGAGTGGGACCTGGCAAGTGATGGACTGGCTCTGACTCAGGTTGTCATAGTTTGAAATGTGTCTCCCACAGTCTCATGTGTTTGGCACCGTCATGGCACCTTGAGAGGTGGAGCATTGCTGGAGGAAGGTGGTCACAAGGGGTGGACCTTCAGGTGGATTTGTCCCATCCTATCTCCAGGAGAAGTCTGCCTTTGCAGCAAGCAGTCTTGCAGCTCTCAGCCTCCAAGATGTCTGCAGTGATGTAGCCTCTTCCAGCTTTGGCTAGAGTCAGCCATGCTGCCTCTGTTTAAAAAACTGTACCTCCCCTCCGGAACCATAAGCTGAATAAATCTCCCCTTTTCCCCTTAAGTTGCTTGAGTGTGGATGCTCTTTCACAGCGATAGTTAAGAGTAACCATTACACAGGTAACGTTAGCTATGGCGACTGGCAGTCTGTGACAGCTGATTCCTTTCTGCGCATGGAGTCTTGACAAACTCAGTGTCCCCCTGCCAAATCCCCATGCATTTTTTTAGTTTCTTGGTCCCTGAGCCTCCCTTCTCCTTCCTACTTGGTGACTTTCATCTAGTCTGCAGGACAGGGTAGGATAGTCTGGATCCCTCATAAGCTTTATCCTATCCTGGATTATACAACAGAAATTCCATGTGTTCTGCTCAGTTCCTGCTTTTCTGTATTTAGTTCTAAAAGCCTTTTGAAAGGAAGGTCTTGCAAATCAAAAATTGACAGGTTTTTTTTAGTTTATTGTGTGGTTATCAAGAGCCGGTTTGGATCTCAAAGGCATAAATGTTGCTTTTCCTTCCTGCATACTCTTTGTACTCCTAAAGGCAATGCGGGTACCATGCTGTGTGGGTGCCACATTGTGTTGTTGCTCAGGTAGAAAGAAGTGCAGATGAGGAGATTCAGCAAGGTTAATGATTGACTGAGCTCTCTGTAATGACACTGATATCATCTGTGGGACTCAGAACTTTCCTGTGCCAAGCGTTGTGAAAGCATTATCTTGTTAAGTTCTTCCCATCTCTCTTTGACATTACTTCTGCTCTTATCTCTGTAGTAAACTAGGGATCCAGGCTTTCATCTCATGGGTGGAAAAAAGAGGTAGCATGATATGTGAGAACAGACTGTCCTGAATTCTGCTGGCATTCATTCCCTACCTTTCATTTGATCATCTGTAAATCCCCCCTTAAACTCAAAAACTCAAATGCAATCCCCTTGGGGACCAGTATGTTAGAATTCATATATGTTTGGATTTCTGCCAAGGTAATATGTTCAAATACTGTGCTACCATAGCACTTTTAAATGATCAGATCTAGGCCAGCATTTGTTAATCAAGTTGACCTCAAGCCTCCACTTGCACGTACCATACCATATGTGAATTCTCCCTATACCCCACCCCCTCCTCCGTCACATGTGCCTACTATCAGTTCAGGCAGGGTGATATTGCCAAACTAGCTTGCTTAAACAAATAAAAAGCTTTCTATTTTCAGAACTCTTTGAATTTTATAATTATGAGCAAGAGATTGTGGGAACAGGCCCAGTGAACACATTTGCAGGAAAACGATTGGCAGTTATATCAATACATTCTAGTAGTAGAAGTAATGCTGATTCATGGAGTTGCTGTGCAACATGAAAGATCTTTGGAGGGAAGTTCCAGCCTCATTAAGTTGTTCTAAGGTTCAGCTAGTCACGATGGTCAAGTGCAACAAAGAGACACACGAAGGAAGCGACAGCAGCCAATCAGACATTAATCCTGTACTTGTGTCTCATCCCTCAAATTGCTGGAGATGCTGTAAAGAGCCGGGTAATATTAAAAATTCAAAAGGCCTTCTCTAGAATGTGCGCCAATATGATGACAGGAAAGCAGCAAGAACAGTAACAGCACAGGTGCCTCTCAAGAGGAGAATCAATTCAGTACAGAGCTTGCAAGGTCATTGCCATTAGTGGAATGACTCTGTGTTCTGAGATAGGACTAGTGGAAGCCTGTCCGAGTAATTTAGTTTCCATAAGGAACTTCTCTCTCTTGGAAAGTAATTACATGCATAGTACTTAGGTTCTTGAACAGTTTTTATATTTAAACAGCTTTTATTTTTAAAAGTTCCTGGAATAACAAAGATTGATGTGTCCCAAAGATAAAAAAAAAAAAAAAAGAAAGAAAGAAAGAAAGAAAATACACAGATGCATCAATCCTCACTCCACGTTATTTCACAATGTCTCGTTATGGGGGTGGGAGGGGCAGAAAACTGACCTCGTCAGAGCAGCTTGATTTTATTAAGCCAATGAAGGGTGACAGAAAGCCAGCAGGAGTCCAGTAACTGCCACACAGGGGAGGGGGAAAAGCAGAGGTTTTAGTTTTAGTAGGATGTGCTGAATAATCCTCATGGGGCTGGTTTGACACAGGGTGTGATCCAGATCATAAGTCGTTTTTAGCTTGGGAGCCATGACCAGCCAGAACCTCGGCATTTCCTGCTGATTGTTCTTGGTCCTATCAGGTGTTTTCTCCATCACTAATCATTCACTTTACAACAGTCACCTCAGTGAAGCAATCGAAGCAAGTGAAGCAAGAAAGGGCCATTGTTTTTAGAGCGTGATGACAACCCAAAGGGAATGCACTGAACTTTGTCCTGGACAGAAGTCCTGAGGAGACTCGGCAGATGCCTGAGAAGAGCTAACAGCTCTTCAGACATGAGAGGAAGGAGAGCAGGCTGGCCTGGAGCATATGGAAGACACTGTCAGAGAGCAGGAAATGTCCTGAAAAGCAAGCAGGGGTGAAGTGCCTGCAGAGAATTGGATGCCTTCTGAAGTTCCTTGCAATGAAATGGCTGCCCATATGCATTATTGGGAGGCTGCAAAAGGCAGACAATGCCAGCATGTTGCTGGAGTCTTCCACGTAAAAGCAGGTAGACAGGACACACTCATGGGTATGTTTTGGCTAGTGACATAATCTTTAGAGATCTTTGGATTTTCTGATAGGGGATAAGGGATTGTGGGAACAGGACCCATGGAAGGATTGCAGTAAAATGATTAATAGTTTTGTGATTCCTTCACTCAGTTGGTCAAATCTGTAACCATAAAACATGACCTATGACCCCTTCTGGGAAAGGTCATAAATTACAGGTAAGAGCATGTTTCTGTGGGGTGGGGTCTCCCTGAAACAAAATGGAAAGAAACTACTTAGCTTATTTAAGGATAAAATGGCTGTTACCACCAACAAAACTATGAAGTAAGAAAAAAAAAAAAAAAAAAAAAAAAGATATGGCTTCAGAAGTCCACTGCTTGAAAGAAGTCCATTTGAAATGTAGATATGCCTCAAAGGCAGAGCACTTGCCCAGCATGCTGAAGGCTGCGGGTTCAATAGGAAGAAGAAACAGGAAAACAATAGCAGAAAGAACTCAGTGTCTTTCTTCTCCTCTGTGTTCTCCCCTAAGGCAGAGATCTCATGTTCCCTCTCCAAACAGGCACAGCACACAAGCACCAGGCATGGTAGACACTGCAGTAGAGAATTAATAACTGCTCCTCCTGAGATGTTTAATCATGGAGGTCAGGTGTGACAGAAAGACTGAGTTCATCTTGTTACACTGACTTGTTGACAGATGAAAGATTCTAACCCTTTCAGCTGACAGTGCATGCCCTATGAACAGACAGACAGGCCTTGATTTCCCATGTCATTGCTCACTGAGAGGATGGGATGGCCGCGTGATCACTGAATGAGGAGGGATTCCTTTGCTTGTAAAGGTGAGCCTATCTTTATTCCTTCCAAGGAGGCAAGAATGTTGCCCAGTGGATGTGAGCGTAGTCAGCCTGCATTCATTTTTGAAGGGACCCTCTTTCAGAATGTGTCCTTTAAATTGGATCTTCCCAGGGCTCTTCACGTCTAAGTAAAGAGGGTTGAAGATATGTGTCAAAATGAATACCAGCACCAGGGGCTGGAGAGGTGGCTCAAGGGTTAAGCCTCTGCCTTGCAGGCAGAAGGTCCAGAGTTCGTATCCTAGACCCCACATATAGACGCCAGGCGGAAGCGGGGGAGGGGGGGAGCCTGTGAATCCCGGGGCAGAGTAAACAAGGAGAAGGTGGAGGCAGTCCATGGTGGTTCCCGAATTTGCCCGTGGTTCTACACATGCATGCACACACACGCATGCACACACACGCATGCACACACACGCATCCATGCACAATTGAATAAATAATAAAAACAATAAAAAAATTAAAAAAATGAATACCAGCACCAACAAATGCATTGGGATGGGGGGAAGAGAGTGGGTGCTGTTTCTTCTCCTCCCCTACACATTTCTTTTCCCTAATCTTGAATCATTTGGTCCAGTTTGGTCAATGGTCTGGCACTTACCAAATCTTTTCTTTTCTTGACTGCTGGCACAAGATCTTAGGGTTAGCATGCATGTTTCCTTTGGTGTTTTAATAAGCTTTTAGCAGACTTTAGTTATCTGAAACATGTTTTCCTCTTCACTCACTGAGAGCTGTGAAGCAAATTCTTGAGAATAAACCCTAGCATCCAAGGCCTGCATCTACTTGAATAACACTATGTTTTAGAAGTTTTGTGATTTTTTTTTTAAATGAAGTCATAGGAGATAGAATCACACTTGGCTTGATTTGCAAAATATGTCAGAGAGGCACAAAATAGCACCCCCACAGTTCAGAGGCTTGACGTAGCTCACGTGAATCACTCCCTCTCAAGAAAAGTTTGGATCAGTATATTTCAGACTCTGGGAGTAAAACAGTGAAACTTTAAAGGCAATCTGGAAAGGGCAGGTGGATTAACACAAGGGGAAAGAAACATGCATCCAAAGGTCCGCTAGCTGAAAAAAGTGCACAAACTAATTTCCTCAGGATGAACTACACACAGGGAAAAAGAGACAGAAACAGAAGAATGGGTGGGTAGAGGAGGGAGGAATGGGCCTAGGGACTCAAAGATGCTGTAAAGACTCTAAACAGGAAATTCGGGGCTGGAGAAGTGGCTCAGGGGTTAAGCCTTTGCCTTGTAGGCGCAAGGTCCTGAGTTCAGATCCTAGACCCCACGAATAGACACCGGGTGGAAGCAGAGGCGGCCTGCATTTCTGGTCCTGGTAGGGCAGAGCCTGTGGATCCTGGTGCAGAGTAAACAAGGAGGAGGTACAGGCGGTCTCCATGGTGGTTCCCGAATTCGCCTGTGGTTCTACACACACACATACATACACACATGCACAATAGAATAAATTAAAAAAAATTTTTTAAATTAAAAAAGACTCTAAATAGAAAACAAAGAAACAACATCTTCCGACCTCTGGAACACCACATCACTCATTGCAGTTTCAGGCTGATTCTAAATGGACCTTTTGCACTAATCTCAGAGATGTGAAGTGATTTGTTTGAAACTTCTCAGCCCCGAAGCAGACCAGGGATTCAAATTAGGCATCTCTGACTGCAAAAACCTCCTTTCAATTACATTGCACTTCAGTGTGTGTGTGTGTGTGTGTGTGTTTACCAAATGAAAACTAATTCTCTTCCTGGAATGTTTTGTGTTTTGTTTTCTAGCTCACCATCTATGTCCAACCAGCACAAAATCACACAGCTGAATATGCTGCAAATATAACAAAGACTGTGTTTGATTTTTTTGAGCAATACTTCGCTATGAATTATTCTCTTCCTAAATTAGGTAAGAACCATTTTTTGTTTCCTTGTTCTTTACCTCGTCTTTGTTTCTATCTTCTGAATTACTGAATCTGACGTTACCATTAGTCAATGGTTATTCTCAGTCCTTTTTCTATGTGCCTGTGCTGTGGATCAGATGTTTGCTAGATGCTGAAAGATCCAGCCTGGATTCCTCTGAGAACAGTAGACTTGCTCCATTCCGGGCAATAAAATGTACAGTCTTTTCTAGACAAAAGGATGTACATGCGACTGCAACCCTTGCTTGCTCTGGGTGAAGCCAGAAACAGTATCAAGCTCAGTTGATTTTAAAAACTGACAACCGGGCTGGAGAAATGGCTCAGGGGTTAAGACTTTGCCTTGCAAGCAGAAGATCCAGAGGTCAGGTTCTAGGTCCCAAGAACAAACAAACAAAAAACTCAGGGGGTAGGGAAGGGCAGGGTCCTGCATTTCAGGCCCTGGTAAGGAGAGTCTGGAAAAATCCAGAACGAAGCAAAAAGGAAGTAGAAGCAATCCAGGACGATTCCTGAAGTCATTCTTGTTCCTCCACGTGAACACACAGTGCCCCCCCACACGTACACACTAAGTAAATAAATAAATAATGTTAAAAAAAAAAAACCTGACAACCATCCTACTAGCTGCCATGCCTTACGGGTCGGTGACGTCATGGAACACCCTGGGCCCCTAGTTATGCAAGTCCTGACTTCTTCAGTTCTGAATGAAATGCCAGTGCTTCCTCCAGAGCTTTGTATTTTCCCTAATAAAGAAAGAAGCGTGTTTTGTTTTTTACAGTGTAAGTAGAGCAAGAGTCAAAAGGGTGTGGGTACGATATGTGTATCAATCTCAGGAAGACTTTATTAGGACATAGCAGAACACAACAGCCCTACAGGCCCCTGGCGATGCTTGTGGGTGGAGGGGGGCAGGGCAGAACAAGCACAGCGGCCCACGGCCTGTTCCTACCCTCTCTTTAATTAACTGTAGTTGGAAAGCAACCGGAACTGTGGCGTTCAGCATTTGTTCATGATGAATTTTCTCCTCAGTTCCCTTGTTACGGCTCGACAGTTATTAAAGGAGGCAGAAAAGGAAGGAGCTTTTCATTGGACTCAGAAAAACAAATCGGGAAAGCAGGGGCACCTGAATTCAGGGACCTCCATCCTTTTACCTCACTGCGGTACTCAGGACAAGCAAGAATGGATTCCTCTGAGAACAGTAGACTTTCTTCTGTCTTCATAGACTGTTAGGCATATTCCTGAAGCTCCTAGGATCATGCAAAACTATCGTAGAATCTGTGGAAATCAATCATTTATTCCAGAAGCTAGTTACTCTAGCATTAATTAATTATAATGCCAATATTTGTCTAGGAAAAGAGATTGCAAAAAAAAAAATTTTCTTCCTTTTGCTTGAGGATTGCTGCAAAGAGTACCTTACGGCACTGTGACAAATACTGGGATTTGGGAATACTTCTCCCTTGAAGGAAATAGTCAACTGAAAAATGAAGATAATGTAAAAAGAAAACCACTATTATAATTTTGACTTTTATTTAAGAACTGTTTTTTTCTTTTATTTTAAAATATTAAGGATTATTTTAACCAGAAGGCCCCCTTCTTACATGTTAGATGAAGAATCAACTCATTTGCATTTCTGTGCCTCATTTAAATCTTGTATATAATAGAGTGCATTCTGATTCTGTTCATTATCTGGGGAGACTGAATTGCTCACTGCTACCTCTTCCTGTGGAGTATTATGCCCCAACCACTGGTTCCCAAGAAAATGAAGAACAGAAACTCTGTAGAATTCAACATTTTGGACCTGGGAAGAAATTTAGAGAGAATATAGTCAATTCCACCTTCCTCTATTATATGTAATACATAGAAATGCAAACTGCTAGATGGTGTAAAATCAGGATGACCTCAATTGTGTAGTGTGGGAGGGGTTTTAAGATTATACATCGTATGCAAGATACTCCACACAAGTTAGGATCAAAGTAATCATAATAGGACTTTGCATGACCTGCGCAATGACCAACAATCATTGACCCGCCTAAGTCTAGCATGGATCACAGGCACTAGGATCCTTAGAGGCAAGGGATTAACAGCCACAATAGTGTTCCTATACTAAAGGGGAACACAAGAAAGAGCTCTAGGCAATGCTACTGAGTCCTTACACCTCATCAGAGAGGAGGACCCAGAGGGAAGTTTGACATGCACACTAAAGGATGCTCCTGGAATGGGGGGCAGGGGGCACTGAGAGAAAGGGAGGGGGGGAAAGGAAGGGGAAAAGTGGGGAGGGAGCAAGGGGATCTGGGGAGGGGTGGAGGGAAGGAGGGGACAGGGTACCTATTAAGTTTGTATAAGTGGAAAAAATAAAAAATAAGATTATACATCTTGATCAGAAAGCCAGTTCTATGACTTTGCATGTTCTATCTCAGTTCTTTTTAAGACTTCTTCCTTTTTCTCTTTACCATTTATCCCCCAAACATGTTTTTCATATCCTAATTGATCATTGGAGGGGGAGCTAATAAAAATGAAATCATGTACAGAGGAGAAAATATATGAAATTATAGAGCCTGTGAAAAAGGCATTCATGAGTATCCTGAAAAAAAAAAAAAAAAAAAGAGCTATCGACATCTCTGGAGCCAACAGGAAAAACTCCATGGAAATTTCAAGAACATTAGGACCAAAATGTTTGCACAAATGATCACTGTTTTTCACTCTGAGAAATTATTTTTAGCCTTTTTAAAAAACAGTCATCCAAAGAACTTAATTTGGTAAGAAATGCTGCAAACAAATGGAAAGAATGTATTTCTCACTGGACTCCGTATTTTTCCATAGATAAAATCGCTATTCCAGATTTTGGTACTGGTGCCATGGAGAACTGGGGACTCATCACTTACCGAGAAACTAACCTGCTTTATGACCCTCTGGAGTCGGCCTCATCCAACCAACAGAGGGTGGCCAGCGTCATCGCCCATGAACTTGTGCACCAGGTAGAGGACTGTGCACCAAATCAACTGATTTTTTTCCATTCTCTTTTATCTTTTTAATATAGCATATAAGGATATGGTGAATTTATAATATTTTCAATCCTTAGTCCCAAATCCCATCCTCCCTCCATTTTCCCTTAAAACCCCTTCATCTCCCCCTGCCAGACTCCTCCTATTTTCAAGTCTTTTTACTTGAGGGCCCACTGTGTTTCATCGAGTCTGTCTTCGATGACATATGCTTGACATGATTCATGCTCCAGCAAGTATCACAGATCAATTGTGTACGTATATTGAGAAAAGCGCCCTCCTTTTCTTCCCCATTGGCTTTAGTCTTCATCAGTCTCTCAGAGAGGCATGGAGCTTCTTGAGATCTTTCTGTTTTCATGGTGAGATGTTGATAAAAAACAGTTCCCATGCAATTCTTGTATAATTATACATATATGTCTTCCCAAATTAATTTATTTTTAAAAAATGGCTTGGTACCATAAGAATAGCTAAAAGTATCACTGATTTAGCACATAAAAAATGGTCGACTCAAAATCTTGTGTGAAACAATTCTTAACATTAATTAACATTGAACGAATAGTATAGAAACCTCATATCTGCTGTTTTACCTTTAATTAAATACAAAGGAGACATTCTTATAGCATATACTTTTCAAAATATCTAAATAAAGGCAATAAACAGGAGCAATTCCAAATCAAGATAGAGCAGGAAATAAATGTTAAATACAATGTATACCACTTCTGTGTCATAGCAACAAAATTTACACAGACAAATACGTGTTGCGAAGTTTTCCAGTTCTCTCTACTATATGATAAACATGTAGCTATTTCTTCATCGCTTATAATTTTAGTGGTTTGGAAATATTGTGACCATGGATTGGTGGGACGACTTGTGGCTGAATGAAGGATTTGCTTCTTTCTTCGAGTTCCTAGGAGTAAACCATGCAGAGCAAGATTGGCAAATGGTGAGTTGTAAACACACACTTTACTTTCCTCATATAAAACAGATCAAAGGTTCTGGGCTAGGACAATGGTCAGGAGTGAGAGGTCAAGAACAGAGGTGAACTTGGAGGCATAGAGCTTTGTCCCTAGAGAACAACTCACCACTATAGAGCCAAGAGTCGCATAAAAACATCCATCAAGGGACTGGGGAAATGGCTCAGAGATCAAAGCCTTTGCTTCCCAAGCAAAAGGACCTGAGTTCAGATCCTTTCAGATCCCACATAAAAATGCTGGGCAGAAATGGCAGTGGCTTGTTACTCTGGTCCTGGAAGCAGAGTCTGAGCAATTCCAGAGCAAAACAATAAGGAGATAGAATAATCCAGGATGATTCCCAATGACTCCCCTGGGCCTCCACAGACACATATACTCAATTTCCCTCTTGCACACACACACACACACACACACACACACACACACACACACACACACACACAAGTCAAGGCAAGGAGAGATGAAAGTAGTCAGTAGACAGAGTAGAAAATGCCAACCTTGCATTCAAAGAAGATTTTATAATGTTGGCTTTTTGAAAAATGTCAATCCCTAGACAGGGTTTTGAAATAGTATGATAAGGAGATAAAAGCATAAGTTTAGTGATTAGATAGATGTAAGTTCAAATCCTGGACACATCAATTCTTAGACCCACAATAAAGAATGTGTCTGACTATGAACAAATTACATTGTGTCTCTGAGTCAGTTCTCTCTTCGATGTTTATTAAGCAAGAGCATTGTTCTTCATCAAATAAGTTTAGACATTCTCTGGGAACCCCGAAGACAATTTTTTTTTCAGAAAAACCAAGTATTTTGTTTATATTTATTTATAGTGCATATGTATGCTTATCTGACAATACACATATCTGAATATGTGTGCATACTACAGATGTGTTTACAATGGTTAGAGAGATACAAATAGCTCACAGGTGTTGTGTAGTAGGTAGAATACTGCCCTCTGCTGCTTTTTAAAAATTAATTAAATGCTGACACTCTTGTACATTCCCTAACTTCATAAAGAGGAAAAGTGAATTTGTAACAATTGCTTCTTTAAAATTTTTTTTTTTTTAATTTTTAAAAAGCAGCAGAGGGCAGTATTCTACCTACTACACAACACCTGTGAGCTATTTGTATCTCTCTAAACATTGTAAACACATCTGTAGTATGCACACATATTCAGATATGTGTATTGTCAGATAAGCATACATATGCACTATAAATAAATATAAACAAAATACTTGGTTTTTCTGAAAAAAAAATTGTCTTTGGGGTTCCCAGAGAATGTCTAAACTTGGGCTGGAGAGATGGCTCAGGGGTTAAGCCTCCGCCTTGCAGGCGGAAGGTCCTGAGTTCGGTTCCCAGATCCCATGTATAGACGCCAGGCAGAAGCGGGGGCGGCCTGCGCTTCTGGTTCTGGTAGGGCGGAGCCTGTGAATCCCGGGGCAGAAGAGGTGGAGGCGTCCATGGTGGTTCGCGAATTCGTCCGTGGTTCTACACACACACACGCACACAGACACACACGCGCGCACATACACACGCACAGTTGAATAAATAATAATAATAAAAAAAAACAATTGCTTCTTTAAAAACTTAATCTACATCAAGGTTTTTCCACCCATGGCATAGCTAACAATTGGAAAAATGATGCTTTGTGGTAGAGTGCTTAGCTAAATTCCTGACCTAACTGCTAGTAATCCTGGGGCTCAGTTGGGACAACCAAAAATGTCTCCACATACTTCTTGATGGTCCCTGGGGACAAAAGAAACCTCTTCCAGCTGTCAGTCACTCATCTAAAGAATGGTGATTTAATAATTTATTGAACATCAATTATACGGATGAAAAAAATCATTTTGTCCTTTATTTGCTCTTTAAGTGACTTGATGCTCTTCTTCTACCAGGCTGTTGTAAGACATTAAAACATTTTAGTTCTACTAATGTTCCCATTTCAATGCTTCATAAACGCTCTTTAGGGCTGGGGATGTAGTTCAGTTGGTGGAATGGTTTGCTTGGTGTGCATAAAACCTGGGTTCACCTCCAGCATCATGTGCACTGAAGTGGAGGCACTGCACTCTGACCCTAGCACTTGGGGGAAGGGGGTGGAGGTGGGAGGAACAGAAGTTCCAAGCCATCCTAGTTTGGGAGATGTGAGCTTCTGTTTAAAAAACAAAACAAATGAGCAAAAAATAAAAATAAAACACAAGCTAAAGACTGGGTAAGCGCAGCATGCTGTTGCACACCTGCCATTCCGGTACTCCAGAGACTGAGGCAGCAGCTCAAGAGTCTGAGACCAGCCTGGGATAAATAGGAGTCCTTCCTCAGGAAGCTAGGCACTGGGGTGTGACTCAGTAACAGAGCACTTTCCAGGCATATACAAGGCCCCGGGTTCGTTAATAATCCATTCATTCTTTAATCCATTTATTGGATTTAGTGAACATTACAAGATCAAAACATGAAAAGAAAAATAAAACATTTTTAGTCCTGAAGGAATTCCCAATTTAAGATCTTGTGGGTGAACGGCTATATTGTGGTTGGTTTTTTTTTTTTTTTTTTAAGTTTTTAGAAATACCACAATAATGGAGTCTTGTTCCATCAGTGAAAACTTAGAGGGCCAAGAAGATTATAATACTTTCCAATTGTATGAAAGCCAAGCCTGTAGTCAAATTGCCTTATGGCAAGAACTGAATTCTTCCTCTTAACTAAAGTGCAAAATCAAAATTCAAGTGAAAATGATCTTGATTGGCCAGAGTAATAGATTGTCCATTTTAAGTGGAAACTAGAACATTGGAAAATATAGACTAGTAAGGTCCCCTTTTAGATATATTTTTTAAACTATATTTTTTCTTTTTTACACATACAAGTATAGGTATGTGTGTGGATATGGATATATACATGTGTGTGAGTGTGCATATAGAAGCAGGCCCTTGAATGTGTGTGCCTGAGGAGACCCAAGGATAACTTTGGTAAGCATCCCGGATTGCTCTACCTCCTAATTATTTTTCTCTGAGGTTTCCCAGGCTCTACCTTTCAGGGCCTGTAACGAAGACCACCACCATTTTTTTTTATTAATTTATTTTTTCCTAGTTTTACAAGCATATCCCTGCTTCCCTCCATCTATCTTCCCTCCCATCCTCTTCCCTTCCCCTCCCTACTCTTCATCAATCCATCCCGTTTCCCTCCCACCTTCCTGCCTGGCTGTTTCTATGGACCCCCGGGTTTCCTCTGGCCTGTCTACTCTTGGCCATTATTGCCAGGCACTTTTACCTGGTATCTGGGGACCTGAACACAGGTTCTTCTGCTTGTAAGGCGAACGCTTTAATCGTTGAGCATCTCCCCAGCCCAGGTATCTTATTTTTAATGTCACTTAGGGAAAAAAAAATCCAGTAGAGCATCAAATCTGTCAGAGCAAAGCAAAAAACAAATCAAAATTAAAATGCTTTAACCCCTGACTACATGGCCATCCTATTAATATATCTTTTAACAATATTTACGCATAAACTTACTGATTAACTGAGTTAGAGTTCATAATCTTATTGCTTAGGAATCAAAATGGCAATGGTGGCTGAGGCACTGGGTTTGCACTGTGTGCCGGGTACTGTGGCAGGCGTTCAGTGCAAGCTGCATACATGCTGCGCACAGGTGCAAACGGCAGGTGCAAGTACCATTCAGCGAGTGAAGGAACCTGCTTAAAATTACACATCCAGAAGAGGAATCATGAACTTACCGTAGAGGTGGCCACTGGCCTACAGTGGGAGCTGCGGTGCATCGCCTCTCTGCATCAACAGTGGACCTGCCTAGCCAGTGGTCAGCTAGGGAAAGAGGAAAAGACCCATGAGGGAGCCTGCAAAGTGCTGGTGAGCAATGAGCAATTGACTGATGCCTGGGGGAAAGGATACGCCCATAGGGGAGCCTGGTAGGTTCCAAGAGATGGTCCCAAACCCAGAAGGACCTGAAGAACCTGGGCAAACACAGTGAGATATCAATCAAACATAAGGCTGTGAATATGGAGGAAACCTCACAGGGAATGGCAGGGAGCTATGATATTTTCAAAGAACAAAATTCATCCATAAAGCAAAGGAAAAATAGAATAAATAAAAAGGAAAGGCAATTCTCTGAACCAAGGAGGTCTGACCATACTGCTAGACATTCACTTTATTGAGAAAACCTGATTACAGTTGGTTATTAGAACTAAAGAATGAGCTACTATTTTTCCTAATTACGATCATCCGAATGTCAATGACAAGTTGACAAGAAATGAAAACTTTGGCCAGCTGATAGGCTATCTCACTTAATCACCCATTGGGACCTTGGGAGTAGATGATGTCATTCCCCAGCCCACAGAGATGGAAATAGGGCACAAAATTTTGCAGTGATCTAAAAGTCACAGGGAAGTAGCTGAATCCACAGATGCTTGCTTGACCTGCCATACAGAAATCAAAAGGGTGCTAGAAGGAAGGGACAAAGCTGGTGCAGAGGAATCAGTGTAGCATGTGATTAACTTCAAGACTGAATGTTTGTTTTAAATCGTTTGAGTCAGGTATATGTTCACCCAATTTGCACTATGTGTGGTATTAGAAACATTAAGCAGTGGGAGAGGAGTGCTAATGTTCTTTGGTTGGACATCACTCAGCGTGAACAGGTACTCCTGGAAGATGTGCTCCCTGTCCAAGAGGATGATTCCTTAATGTCTTCACATCCCATTGTGGTCAATGTGTCAACCCCCGCTGAGATAACGTCTGTCTTTGATGGAATATCCTATAGCAAGGTAAGAGAAACGTGGTATCTCTTCAGGGGGCTTCTTGTTTATTAGCTTTTTGGAGATGTCAAGAAGTGGTTTTAAAAAAGGTTAGATTCTGCCTGTGGGAAACAGTGGAGAACTCAGTGACAAGAGCTGAACATATTAGAAACAGTTGTTCTCCAAAGCAGTTGATTGATTGATGTTGATCATTACTGTGGGACTTGGATTCCAGTTTCCAAAAATTCTTTTTCACCTTTGCTTAAAGGAACTTTCATTCTGCTAATTAAGCATTTGTACTTCAAGTATCCATTTTTTCTAAATGACAGTAAATCTTACTTTCTGCTGTGTGAACAGTGAGGAATACTGTGCATATGATCATCTTTCCTGGTATAAATCTTCTTTTGCCATTTTCATATACTGAAGTGATGGGGTATATGTATGTATGTATGTGCATGTTCACTTGTGAGTGGACACATGTGCACTTGCATGCATGTAGAGGTCGATGTTAAGATTCAATCTCTATCTATTTCTCTTTCACCTTATTCTTTCTTGAGCTCAGTCTCATCAAACATAGAGATCATTAGTAAGGTTAGTGTGGCTAGCCAGTTTATTCTTGGAATTCACAATCTCTGCCTTTTGGGGCAAGAATTACAGACTGATCACCATATCCACCAGTATTTATTTAGAATGTGGGGATCCAAACTCACACTTGCTCAGGAAGCATTTTAATCAATGAGCCATATCCCTAGCCCTCTGGAAACCCTTTGATGTTCACAATAAACATTCTGTCATGGTTTGAAATGTGTCTCCCACAAGCTCATGTGTTTGGGAAGGTCATGGCACCTTTAGGAGGTGGAGCCTTGCAGGAGGAAGGCAGTCACAAGGAGTGGGCCTTGAGGTGGATTAGTCCTGCCTGACTTCCAGGAGGGGTCTGCTCTTGTAGTTAGTCTACCAGCTCTTGGCCTTCCAGATGGACATGACTTCGCCTCCCTCCAGCTTCTGCCAGCCAGCCATTCCTTCTCTGCCAAGAAAGACTGTATTTCGCCTCTGAAACAATAAACTGAAGACATCTTCCTTTCTTTCATTAAGTTGCCTGACTTTGCGTGTTCTCTTACAGCAACGGAAAGAGTAACCAGTATGTATTCCAATCCAACTTGGTTGAAGGAAATACATTTACTCATTTTTACATCAGCATTAAAGATGACAGTACTTGCATAATGTGGATGAGACATTTTCATTCACTAAAACTTTATAAAATGATCCTGGAATTTTCTATGTTACTCATGCTCTCTCACAATATCTACAATATCTCCTTCAGATAAATTCCATAGTTGTATGCAACATAATTGAACTTTCTATTTGAAGTTTTCTATCTCGGCTCCATATGGTGTTTCCATTACTTCACTATACTCAAAAGCTATTAATATCTTAGATGAATCCTAAAAATAGTTTCATTGTTTACAATTACTAAAATGAGCTCGTAATAAAATTTGTTTAAATGAAAAACATTGTTAGTATTTGAAGATAGTGGCATTTTTTTGTCTTTTCTTCACATATTATTCCCATAGCATCTATTGAGATTTCTTTTTGTTTTGCTGTTTTACATCGCCAATGATTCTTTTGTATTTCTGGTGCAATGAAAATCTCTAATATACTTATATAATCTGCTTTAGCAACTCATGTAGGAGAAATTTGAATCAGTTTTCCTCAAGCTCTTGATTCTCCAGTGGCTTAAAATATTGTCAGAAATAAACAATGTTCCTGGAAATGCTTATAAAATTGCAGTAAAATTACTAAGCAGGCAGACAATTTTATTCCCAACAGTTATACTTGAAAACTGATTTAAAATATTACAAATGCCTTTTGCTATTTACCTACATTAAGGAAGTTAGAAAACAGATATTCATGAAATTCTGCATGGGCAAAAAGCAGAATGAAATCATTGGTTTTTTTAAGAGGAAGCGTCTGTGCTTACATTGTATATCTATTATCATATTAAGCTCTCTGACAAGGTCTTTTCTGTCTTTATATTTATTTCTGTTAAATATCTATCTATCTGTCTATCTATCTATGATCTATCTATCATCTATCTATCTATCTATCTATCTATCTATCTATCTATCTATCTATCTATCTATCTATCTATCAATCATCAGAAGTTCTCTCCTTCCCTCACATGAGCTCCAGTAGGCAGGTTTACTCACAGGAACCTCTTATATGCTTGGGCCATCCCACCAGCTTGTAAATGGCTACTGCTTCATCAAAGAAATGTGGAAGCAAACACTAGTTTTCTTTTGTTGCCAAAGTGCCATCTGCTGGTTGATTTAGGAAGTGCAATGAACATTTGACCTGGAGTAGCAAGTTCTCTTTCCCTTTTTGTTACTTAGAATCAGACATACCAGAGGTGTGATAAGTGGAACATTTTTCCTAAGTCATGCAGCTATAGCCATGCAATTTCACAGAATACTGTTCAAGAAATTATCTCACAAACATAATCACAAAGTGCCCCCTTCACGATAACTTGTCACTGCAGCTTGCTTAGGTTGATTGGCTTAATTTTGTCTCTTTTTTCCATCACAGGGAGCTTCTATCCTGAGAATGCTTGAAGACTGGATAACACCAGAGAAATTTCAAAGAGGGTGTCAGGTATGATTTAGTAGTAACATTGAAAGGTAACTGCACTAATACATATCTGCTGATGGTTGACAATAATTACCTTCTTACCAGCCCTACTCAAGGGCAGCATCATAAGAGTCAAAGGGCGACTTCACATTGTGTCTGCAATGATTACTTACCTCAAGTGTCAGGAGAAGCTCAAGGAGACTATTCAGTGATTCGAGACAATCACTACCTGCTGTAGCCCTGAGGCTCACACCGCAGAAGTGCATTTCCTCACAGAGCTGGGATGGGGAAGATCAAGACTGAGATGTTACCAATTCGGTTGGGGGGGCTCCTTTCTTGTCATGCAAACAGCCACTTTCTTGCTGAGCCTCCACAGGATTTAGGGTTTGAGCATTCACATGTCTTTTGTCAGAATATCCATCTTATCACAGGGGTCTCATTCCTCATGTAAGCCTGAATGTCCCTTACCACAGACCCTATAATCCCATAATATACAAATGGGAGGGGGTGTAACTCATTCTATAGCACTACACGACTTAAAGTTCTGATGTACCTCTTCAAATCTTTCCTTCCAGAAATCATAAGATTTTCCCCTTATTATTGGGTTGGAAAATAATGAATATAAATCTGATTATTGCCGAGTTGCTGAATAGAGAGGTCCTGCCTTCTTTAGGGAAGAGAAATAAAGATAAACTTCCTAGTGCACCGATGATGTGCTGTGTGATACCTTACTCTATTTCATTTCAATTTTCTGGGATACCCTAAGCCAGCTGTTTCACTGCTGGTGCTTAATAGTGTATATATATATTAAAGTCATTACAATGTGTCTTTATAACTAGCCTTCAGGTTAGTTCTAACGAGAATGTAATCACTTTCCAGCTGTTTCTCTTCCCTTCCATCTTCCCTGCCATGTTAAGGCAAGGACAAAGTGCCACCAGCTTTACACAAAGTACCAGCTCTTTGGCACATGATTCCCCAGGCTGATGCCTCCGTCCAGATAATTCCCACTACCACGAGTCTTTGTAGATATTATTTAGCTCTTTATGATATCCCAAAAGGAAGTGGGCCCTTTCAGACCGATACTCACATGCCAATACTCGCAGGAAAGTAAGGTGAGAGGAAGATTAGGAAGTGGTTAGAGAATGCATGAATATTTTACGTCTTGATAAAATGCTCTGTGTGGATAGAAGCTTCAAAGGAGAGGCTCAGTAACTTGTGGTTGTGTAACTACTCTATCAACGTCTGATGTAAATTCTATCACATTTCTCATCATAATCATCTTTATACAGAACCTCTGCCTTCCATATCCATGGGTGTGCTCCAGTGCCTTGGGCAATTCTTTACACGTTCTAGATGATATAGAAGATGTCTGTTGAGTGAGTGCCTAGTCTATAATGAAGTGTAGAGTATAGAACTAGAAAAGATTTCTGTCCAGAAATTAAGATTCCACTTAAGTAGTTTTTATTCCAAATCATTCACTCACAAACCACACTTTCTAAGCATCTTTAGAGCTGCCTTTAAATTAAATGGTACTTCATATTGTTTTTTCAGAAAAGTATCAAGTCCTTTAAAATGAATAGGTAAGGACTGGAGATGGTTCAGGGATTAAGACTCTATCTCATAAACAGAAGGTCCTGAGTTCAGATCCCAGGTCTTATGTAAAAAATGCCAATGGAAATAGCAATGGTCTGCACATCTGGCCCTGGTATCTAGAGCCTGGGAAATCCCAGAGCAAAGAAAAAGGGAGGTAGAAGCAATCCAGAATGATTCCCAAAGTCACCTTTGGTCCTGGTCTGCCACAGAGACAAACAGTGCCCTCTGATACACACACACACACACACACACAACACACGTACACTCACATGCATGCATGCAAACATGCAAAATAAATAAAATGAAAGTTTAAAAAAAGAATAAACTAGTAATTCAATAGAAGTCTCCCATCTCCTTCAGCCTGAGGTTTGTTGAAATTAATTTTAAAAGCCTCGTCTAAAATTAATATTTCTCAATCAAATTGTGCCTACAGATGATACTGAAGAATTTAAGAAAATAAAGCACTGAGATGCTCACTCTTTTCTTTCAAGTTCTGAAGATAGTATGGATCAATCTAGGCCAATTTAGTATGCCCTCAGACTACCTGGGATACTCCTGCGAGCGCACCTGTAGTCTACACCTGTAGCTCACACCTGTAGTTCATCCCTGTAGCTCACACGTATAGTTCACACCTGTAGCTCAGACCTGTAGCTCTCAGGCCACCTGGGACACTCCCTGTTGCCCACGCTGAAACAGAATCCTGGCACTGCTGCCATCACACTACAATCTGGAACATTGGAGTTCAAGGTCTTTCCCTTACACAATTGAGCCTTCCGGACAAAGCGGCTCTCCATCTGGAAAACTGGCAGGAATAGAGTCTGAGGATGGCTGGTCTGCTTTCCTCCATGCCTGGCTCCCTCTCTCCACAATGCCACCTTGAATCATAGCTATACAACTATCAACTGGAAAACCTGTGAGGCGACATGTGTATATTTGAAAGTGCAATAGATAACAGGCCTCGGTAACAATATGTACTTCTGAGAACTATATCCATCTTTTCTACAGGTATTAGTGGTATCCTGACTGAGGGAGAAATGAATAATGCACTGTGAAAATGCCCCTTTCCTCTGGTGCTCCCAGTAGATACACTGTTCTTTTCCTTTTGTGCTCGCCAATAACAACTCCCATGGGGGCTGTGTTAGGTTGTTGTATAATTTATGTTAAATGGACAGCATTGCCTCGATTTAAAGCTAAGAAGGAAATCACTAGAATATTAGGAATCACTGATTTAGACACAATGCAATATGTACCTTTCAGTATACTTATGTAAATTTCCATTTGGCCACCAATTCAGAAAAAGCAGTAGATTTCTATGCTACACAACAATGCCATGAATGCTGCACACACTGATCCAGGATTCACAATTCTCTTTTTCTTTTCATTTGCATGTGTGTGTGTGTGTGTGTGTGTGCGTGTGTGTGTGTGCGTGTGTGTGTGTGCGTGTGTGTGTGTGTATTTGAGGGTATTTGTGTCCCTATGGAGGGCCAACATGATGACTTCGGGAATCATCCTAGATTGCTTCTACATTTTTGCTTTGCTCTACCCCCACTAGGGCTTAGAAGTGCAGGCCATAGGCATTTCCACCTGACATTTTTACATGGGACATGGGATCCGAACTCAGAACCTTCTGTTTATAAGGCAGACTTTTAATCTCTGAGCCATCTCTTTAGCCCCAGAATCCTCCTTTTTCTACTCTTGGCTAAATTCCTCCATCTCTGAGACCATAAAAGTTTTGGCTTTCTTCATCTCAAAAAAGTAGCACTCATATTAAATAAAATTTAAGGTATTCTCTGATTTCAAGATTGCCTGTTTCTAACTCCAGATCTTATGAGTGGACAAATAAGGCCCTTTAGGAGGAGGATGAACCCAAAATCAAAGTCAGCCTGGGCTACACAGGGAGACCCTGGCTCAAAAACAAAAATCCTATGCATAAAATAAAATCCTCTAAATTAAACTTCTGAAGTCACTATTCAGAGGAGATGGCATAACACATGGCTACAGTTAAAATTATCATGCTGTTTCTAATTTTATGAAGATACAATAAACAGGGCTGGAGAGATGGCTCAGGAGTTAAGATTCTGTCTCCCAAGCAGAAGATCCTGAGTTCGGATCCATGTCCCACACAACAATGCAAGGCAGAAATGGTGGTTGCCTGTACTTCTAACCCTGGTGAGCTGAGCCTGGAAAATCCCAGAGCGAAGCAAGAAGGAGGTAGAAACAATCCAGGATGATTCCCAAAGTCATCCTTGCCATCCACAGGGATACACAGTGCTCTTTGAGATACAGACAGATAGATAATAGATAGATAGATAGATAGATAGATAGATAGATAGATAGATAGATAGATAGATAGATAGATAGATAGATAGATAGATAGATAGATAAAGTTTTTTCTTTAAAAGACAATAAACAACTTGACAATGTTCGGAATCAACACCAAACAAATTAGATATTCACTTGGTCTCCCTTCCTTCGCCTGCCCTCTGGTGGTAGTGTTGAGAACTGACAGCCAGAAGCAGGAATGCGCAGACAACTCTCCAGGCAGGACTGAGCTCCGCAGAGGCTTCCAGGAGGAAGGACTTCTGCCAAGTTTGTATTTTTCACTCTGTGCCCAAAATAAAGAGCAGTTTTCAAGATTATGTAATTTCTGTCTAAGACCCGCTGAAAATCATAGTAGCTGAGATAAAAAACGGTATGTACAGAGTTCACCACTAAGAAGACTGCCAAAAGACTTCCACATTTTTAACAGAACAATCCTAGAGAGTGACAGTAGTACAGAGACTTGATGGATGCTCGTCTCTGGGAACAGAGGCTGTCTGCATGCACAGAAGACTTGGGAGCAAAGTTGCCCCAAGGAATTAAATATTGATCTTTTAAAAATACCAGAAGAGGGGCCGTAGAGATGGCTCAGGGGTTAAGGTCTTTGTGTCTACCATAGTCTTTCTCATCCTTGTCCCAAAGATTGCCTATCAGTGACCACAGAGGCTGCTCACACCATACACCCACAGGAGAATCCTGTCTACACACGGTTTTGAAAGTTCATGCACTGAACGTTTCTGAACTTCAAAATGGTTCTGAAAACTTGAAAGATCACTTCACAGCATGAAAATCACATGGCATTCCAATACTGGTGTGCATGGATGTTGTTATACTGCAAGGAAGCCATTTATTCGTGTGTCCTTTATGGTTTATTCTGTGCCATTAGGCAGAACTGGTGGAAGTTCGGGTCCAGTTGATGTTCTGAAGTACTACAGCCAATGATGACTTCTAAATTAATCATCTTTCCCATGCAGATTTACTTGCAAAAATTCGAATTCAAGAATGCAAAAACTTCCGATTTTTGGGCATCACTAGAAGAGGTAAAGAAAAATAATACATCCTCAAATATCTCAAATATTCTTGGCATCTGGTAGTGTCTTACATGCCCTGATTTATAACTTAGTTAATCCAACCCCACCCCCCTTTTTCCAATCTCAGGCAAGCAATTTACCAGTAAGAGAAGTGATGGACACTTGGACTAGCCAGATGGGTTATCCTGTGATCACCGTGACTGAAGGGAAGAACATCATACAAGATCGATTTTTGTTGGACTCCAGAGCTGATCCTTCCCAGCCACCTTCTGAACTCGGGTAAGGCTTTGTAAAGTAATTCAGAGGAAAACTAGGTGCTTGGCAGAAATCCTACTCCACCGGTCCTTGCTTAGGTTGCCTCACAGGTGCTAATAGGTAGAAATATAAAGGTAGAGTGCTTTCAAGGAACAAAGAGGCTTAAAACAAAGAGGTTCTCATACTGAGAACCCGCACCTGCACCTGTGCTTCTGGGAACCTAGTGAATAGGGGGATGGGAGTAGTCAAAGAGATGAAAGTCTGATAATAAGGAACATAAGTGGGTGGGGCCCAGGCATCTGAGAATGCTAAGAAAAGCAGAAGAAAGGTGGCAGGAAAAAACTGAAGAACATTTGGCTAGGTGATTACAGTGAGACCACCCCTTCCCTGAGCGAGCTTCTCACCCAGGGTCAGCACGAAAGCAGAAGGCAGCCACGAGGTACAATTAGGGTGAGGAAAGTGATGCTAGCCTCAGCTATGAAAGTGCTTGCTGTGCACCAAACATTAACACAAAGCAAGATGCATGTGGCATCTTTGCTCTGGACACTTCTAACTGTGAGGAGAATCTAGCAAGGTGGAAGGAGATAACTGACTTTAGAAAATTGTCTTGTGACCTCCAAATGCAAGTAGTGGCATGCATTTGTGTACACACACAAACACACACACACACACACACACACACACACACACACACACGTGAAGCTCTCACTGTGACCCTTAGGTCTGCCCCTCCACTTTGTCCCCTCCCACTATCAGTGCTGTCAGAGGCCTGGCAGTGACTGTAGGTCAAAGCACAGAAAGGTTTGCTTCCTGAAAAATAGACTAAGAACTTCCTTATAGAGAGTCCAGAGTCAAACCTCCTTCACTGTGGTGCTTACAGGAATGGGTGGGCACAGTTCTGTCAGACCTGTTCAGTGGACAAGCCTATTTCCAAAAAGCATCTCCCTCAACAGTAGAGAGAGGATGTCCAGCGGTCAAAAAAAATCCACTCGATTCTTTTTTAAACATTACTAGACAAATGAAGGATCGCAAAACACATGTCAAAACAAACAAACAAAAAAAACCCTTTTAAGCATGAATATGCAAAGTTCATGTGAACAAGCAAATGAAAATATCATACCATGATCTATAAACATGATCTATAACTGAAGAACCAGAAAACAAATGTGTAAGGCATATTCAGAGATCAAAGCAGTTATTATACCCAGTAACTAAGACAGGAAGTCTTAGTTAGAAAGGCAAATGGAGAACATTCTGAAAAGGAAGACTAAAATTTTGGTTGTTTTAAAAATGGGCCAACTAGACATAAATCTCCCCAAATATGGGACAACCATGCACAGCTGAGAAATATATGAAAGAGAGCAAAATGGAAAGCACAGTGTCTACAATGCGTCTCTCGAAAAGAAAGCGCAGCCAGACATGGTGGTGCCTGCCTATGACCTGGCATGCCAAAGGAAGCAGGAGGATTGCTGCAAATTATAGGCCAGCTTGGTCTCTATAGCTAATTCTAAGACAAACATAGTCAAACCCTAATTCAAGAAAACACAAATAAAAGTAACAAATAATCAACACAGACCCTTAAAAAGCAGATTATATCAAGGGAATTGTAAGAGATACAAAGGTTCTACTTAGCACAGAGTATAAAAGTGAACAGAAAAACAGAACGCGAGCAGATTGGAGGTGCAGTTCAGTGGTGGTGTTGAGTCTCTAACCGTTCACAAAATCCTGGGCTGTTCACAAAGTGAACGGCAGCAAACTGTCCTTAGTTACATCTACAGGAAATTTCTGAAGGGGAAGATACACCAGTTAGAGTGACATTAGACTTCTCCTTAGTAACCCTGAATGCAAAAAAC
Organism: Typhlomys cinereus; assembly: GCA_023101885.1. Taxonomy (NCBI): domain Eukaryota; kingdom Metazoa; phylum Chordata; class Mammalia; order Rodentia; family Platacanthomyidae; genus Typhlomys; species Typhlomys cinereus. The sequence continues at coordinate 4,833,874 of JALPQD010000127.1, forward strand.
AAATATGGTCAAACACTGAAGCAAAGGGTATTTTCATTCTTTAATTCTATACCCAGCCAAACTAAACCAAGTGTGCAAGATTAGTAAGTGCATCTTTGGACACTCAGTCACTTAAGAGACCTTCCATAACACAAAGTGACTTAAGGTGAGGTTAGCCAGCAGAGGTTGGAGGAGGGAAGGAAGGAAGAAGGGAACAAGGAAGGAGATAGGGGAAGAGGAGAAGGAAAAGGTAAAGGGTTTTGAATAAATTAAAGAGAGCCACACATGAGCCACAAACTCGGGGGCTTGCATCCATACAAGGAGAGCCACAGACAGGCTGCTGGAGTCTGCCTCCCTGAGACAGCGTGTGTCAAGAAGAGAGGAAAGTCTACCAGTAAAAATGTAATGGCAAGGATGGGTTTGTGAGGGCCAGGCACTCTGGCCAGGTGTAAAACAGAAAAAATGCAAGTTGTTATTAAAAAAATATGAAACAAGTGGAGTGATGTGTAACATTGATAGACTTTGAGAGGACTATGACTTTGGTGATTTTTTTAAATATTTGTTTATTTATTGCTTATTTATTTGAGAGAAAGGTGATTAAACAAATAATAATGTAAGAGCAGAAGTACTCACCCAGGGGGAACAGTGAGGAGACGGACCAGGGTTTTCAACACCAGCTTGTCTAATTTTGGATCAGTGATATATTTGTGTATAAATTACACAAGCTAAAAATCTCCTGAGCATCTAAGCGGCATTGAGAAATTTAATCAAATTCACTCGCATGGAACACAGAAGTTTACAAATGCCATCAAGTTCATGTAAATACCATTAGTTAAAATTTTATTAGATTCATTTCTAATTTCAAAATGTGAACACCCATTGAAGTTTGCTTCCCCCTGCTGCTGTGAGACAATACTCATATATAACTTAAGGTTGAAAGGGAGATTTATGGTTCCAGAGGGGAGACAGTCCACTGTGGAGGGAAGGGCATGGCAGCCGGCAGAAGCTGGAGACAGCTCAGGTCATAGAAGTCATCAAGCGGCAGAGAGAGCAACAGACAAATGAAAAAATGGAGCAGGGCAGGCTACAGATCTCAAGACCCACCGCTGTGGTGCACCTTCCTCCTGCAAGACTCCATCTCCTAAAGGCGCTAAGACCTTCCTAAACACTGACATCAGCTAAGGATTCAGACACACAAGCCTGTGGGGGCAACTCACATTCAAACCAGGACAACGCGAATAAATCTATTTTAATTTCCTGTAGATTTTATGAATCTAGCTAAACATACACTTATATATTAAATATATATACTTTTTCAGATAGTACCTCATGTTAAAAATCAAACCCTCAACTTTACTAAGTGAGATTTTATTTTGTGCATGTGCATGTGTGCATACGTGCATGTGTACTTGTGCATATAAGAGGCACTTGAGTATGTACACCCATGGAAGGCCCAAGGGTGACACTGGGAATCTTCCTGGATTGTTCTACCTCCTTATTGCTTTCCTCTAGGCTTTCGATAAACTCTATTTTCCAGGTCAGAAGTACAGGCTGCTGCCATACCCACTTGATATGTTTTTTGGGGGGTCGGAATTCCGGTCCTTTTGCCTTTGAGGCAACGACTCCCGAGTTGTCTCTCCAGCCCCAAACAAGATTTTTTCCCCCTACTTTTAAATGTGGCTACTGAGTTAAAATGTTGTAAGAATTTCAACTAGTTTATTTTAGTTGTTGTTTTCTTTAAATTGCTAGACTTTTAGAAAATGTCTCAAATAGTGTAAGAGGTCATAAAGCACGTCAAGTTGCTGGTCTCAAATTTTACCTTGTATTCCACGTGCCTTAGTACTTGAACCTTGTCTTCATGTTACATTTTGTATTGTTACAGAGTTAGCTAGAAATGTTGAGAGAAGGAGGTGAGGGAAGGTGCGGGAACAGATATGCAGGTCACGTTCAAATGTTAGGTAACAGAATGCAAATAAGGAGATGTTGACAAGATAAAATCTGAAGTGGTCAAGTTCCCTCTGATGTCACCATGGTGGAAAGATTAAATAGGGGGCACTAGTGGAAGCAGGGCAGCCAATGATCCACATGAGAGGTGGTAGAGATGCTGAGTCCAGACTGGGCAGGAGGCTAAAGTGTGGCACTGACTAGAAATTAATGTGGCAGGAACTCAGTTAAACAGATTTGCAAATACATAATACATAATACTTTTCCAACTTATAGGATGGTAGTCACAGCCATGTTTCTACAATGGAGACCTGAACGATGCTCATAGACATGAGCATGATACATATACCACAGATTAGGTGGAAAATGTATCACCTGCTTACAACTTAGGGCTATGGGACTCAAGTCACACTGATAATATGCTTAGTTCACTTGGGTATTGTATATATTTGCATGGAGAGATGTTAAAACCAAGGAGAAGTTTAAAAACTCCAGGGTAATCACTCATAACCAAGTTCCCAGTCTTTGGTGTAATAAATCAATACCATGTATGACAGGAACAATTACTGGGCAACTTTCCCAATGGAAGCTTGTTTCACAAGACAGAATTTTGTTCAAAGTTTTAATATCCAAACTCTAGCAGTCTTAAGTAGAGGCAAACTAACTTCATAGAACAGAAAACAGGATCTAGAAAAGAAACGCTTTAGAATTGCTAACAGACCAACCTCCCAAAATATTATGCTGACTTTTGCAACTGAATTGTCACCTGAAAACAAGTCAGATCTGTGTTTCGATCCAGGGGAGGAAAGAGTGATAAAGAAGTTTCCTCCTTCAACTCAGCCTTCCAGAGTTAAAGACAAGCTAGAGAAGTGCAAACCCTGGTGACCCCATATCACTGGGGGTCCCAGTTCTCCTTCATGCTTGGATGAACGCTTAGTTTTCAGAACTTGCATGACAGCACGATGCTTGGTTTCTCAGAACTGCATTTCCTGAAGGAGGGTCAAGATTCTGAGGTTTGCAGAAGGAGATGTCCTGATTTATTACGCTAAAGACGGTCAGCTTGGTTATGATCTGACGACACTGGAGTTTTTAAACTACTCCTTGGATTTAACTTCTCTCCCTACAAATATATATATTTGTGTGTGTGTGTGTGTGTGTGTGTGTGTGTGTGTGTGTGTGTAATACCCAAGTGAACCAAACATAGCATCAGTATAAGATCCCTTTTCCTCACAATAAATCTTTAAAGTTTTAGTTATCAAGAGAGGAATGAATAATAATAGCACTTGCACTTTAATATTTTTCTTTAATCTTTACCTTCAGATAGTGTGTGTATTTCATTTGATTCTTAGAGGCTTGATTTTCAGAAATCATTTATCTTAATCTGGGCAATATACCTGTTTTACAAAACAAAAAAGTCACATGTGCATAGGAAAAATCAGTAGTAGCTAAACATATAAACATTATACATCCTTATTTTTACTTTATTTAAAAAAATAGATCATAATAAATACTTCTATGTAACTCCTTACTTTCTCCAATTATTGTATATGAATAAAAATCTTTAAATATACCTCTATGTATTCAGGAAAAAATAGGGCCCTTTCCAACCTTAAAGTCCAGCTTCTCTCTACTCATATGTATTGTCCGGTAGGCAATGGGATAATTTAGCTGTGTCATGAGTAGAGTGGTCTTCTCTCAAATATTTTCTTCCTGTATAACCTAGGATTAGGAAATGCTTACTAATGTTCATCATTCAAATGAGCCATCCATGTATGGGTCTGTTACAGTCCACCTGCATGGTTGCTGATAAATCACCGTCAGTGGCTTAAGGGAACAAGGAAAATCTCTCTTGCAATTTTCCAGTTACAGTTCTCAGTCCGGCTTGACAAGAGAGCATGCACCAACACCAGGGCTGAGGGAACGGTTGAGAGAGGGACGATCCTTACTTGCCATATCAGCATGTCTGGCCAGGTATACACAAGAATGCCAACTCTCTCAACCAGCTCTCTGTATTTAATTCCAGGGCCTAATCCCACCCATCATCAGCTAGACCTGCAGGTCTGCTCTGGACCTAACTCAACCACTAATTCTCCACAAATGTGCCCAGAGCTCAAACCTTCAACCGTCAAGTTGACACCTGTGCCGTGCCGTCACAGGGTTGTTGTTTTATTACTGTGGCCTCAGCCATCTTTTAAAAATGGGCCCGCCAGAGGGTGTTCATCAGGCAAGCTTGCACACCCTTGATAGCCCATTCATCACCAACAGGCGGAAGAATGGGTGTAGGAGTGCCATCCCAAGGCAGTGAAGTCCGTTTCCCTGTAGAAAATTAGATTGGGGAGATAGTTCGGTGGCTAAAACACTGCTGCTCAAGCATGAGCACCAGAGTGGATTCCCAGATACCACATGAAACGCCAGGTGGGTTCAGTGGTCTGTCTGTAATTCCAGCCTCAGCAAGCAGAGCCTGGGAACCCGCGGAGCCAGCTGGCTAGTAGGACTTGCCATACCCGTGAGCTGTGAGTTTGATTAGAAACCTGTCTGCAGAGAGTAAGATGAAAAGTGATCTCCGATGATTCCTGATTTCATCCTCAGGCCTCCACACACACACATGTGAACGCACACACACACTTCACCCCCCCATAATACATGAAAATGAAAAAATAAATAAAAAAGGAACATAGATTGCCATATCTAATGCTGACGGAGTCTGGAAAGGGAAGCAGTGTGCGAAGAAAGAGTATCACACCGTCTGTCCTTGAGAAGGGCGGCATTCTAATGCACGGGTTCCCTGCAGTTTCCAGCTTTCCGACTGGAGCAGCCTGCAGCCTTCTGTCAGTTAGATAGGAAGACATGTATGGGGACCTAGTGAGCAGAAGCAGCACAGGGGTTCCAGCTAGGTGAGGGCCAAGCATCCTCAGTATCCACTGTGGAGCCTGAGAAACCATTTACACATTGTTTTTCTGAATGTCTGAAAGCAAAGCAGGGGAATGGCAATGCAAGTCCAGCCGGTGCTGCACAGCAAGGTCAAAGCCAGCCTGGTCATCTTAGAGAGCTTCAGAAAGTTATCAAGTAGCTCCTGGTCAGAGTGCCTCTGGGGCATGGGCAAAGTCCCAGAACCATTCCCTGGGTCCACAAACAAATAAACATAGCTATTCTCCCTCTCCCCAGTTACACCAGAAATGCTGAGTAGCCAGAGAACACCTAGAAACCCCTGAACTAAGATTATTTTGTGATTTATTTTCCTTACAGTACAATTCTCATTAAGAGATTCTAAGTAAGAGATATTGAGGACAGCATGAGACATTTGAAGGAGGGCGGGCAGAATTTCAACATAGGGGGCTGGAGAGGTGGCTCAGGAGTTAAGCCTCTGCCTTGCAGACAGAAGGTTCAGAGTTCAGATCCAGACCCCACATATAGACACCGGGCGGAAGCGGGGGCGGCCTGTGCTTCTGGCCCTGGTAGGGCGGAGTCTGTGAATCCCGGGGCAGAGTAAACAGGAAGAGGTGGAGGTGGTCCATGGTGGTTCCCAAATTCGTCCGTGGTTCTACACATACACGGACACACACGCGCGCGTGCACATACATACGCACACACGCACAATTGAATAAATAAAAAAAAAAAGAATTTCAACATAGTCTCTGAAATGCATTCCTTCGCAGGATAATCTGAACTATGTATTTCTCTACATGAAGAAGGAATATATACTATATAATGTAGAATGAATATACTATACTTTGTATATTATTATGTCTTTTAGGTATTAAATATAATTTATAATGCGATGTTTATATATATTATAGATACTATCTCATATGCTACATATACTATGCTGGAGATATATATTATATATTGTTTTATAGATTGTTTTATACATAATATAAACTATTTCTTTTCCTTGATAGGAAGTCTAGCATATGAACACCCATATGCTCTATGTTATGCTCTATGTTATGATATAATATGTTCTGTTTGTGCAAGTTAACATAATGTATATTTCGAAGCCTCAAAGCATTTTATTGAACAACTTTCTTTACCCTAGTTTTCTGATGCAAATTCTTCCATGTTACCAAAAATGTTAGTTCAGAACAGTCGCACCCTTGGGCTGTTTTCATCAGTATTGGGCAATCACTTTTAAAGAGAGCTATGCTTGTGTATTGAGTTTGGCTTTTAATTTTAGTAATTAACTTAAATTTTTCTTTCCTAAAAAATTTTAGTTACAGGTGGAATATTCCAGTTAAATGGACTGAAAACAATCAAATAAATACCGTAGTCTACAATAGAACAGAACAAGGAGGTAAATATTAACTGATTCACTTTTTCTTTGAATTGATGCAGTCAACTAATGTAAACAGAAAGAAGTAACAATAAAGCCAAAATCTGTAAGTTTCAGTTACAAATGACCTCTTAAATAACTTACCAATGATTCTGTATTTTTTTTTTATTTACAATGAGAACTTTCCTACCTTGAGATATTCTTGTTAATGATTTAGCATGACTGACAAAGCAATAAATACCTAGGGCCAAGAAATTTATACATGCCAACTATCAGAAAATCAGTTTGCAAACTAACTTTCTACCTCTTTTCTTCCCTCTCTTTCCTTCCCTCTCTTTCCTTCCTTCCCTCCTTCCCTCTCTTTCTTTCCTTCTTTCCTTCCTTCCTTCTTTCCTTCCTTCTTCCTTCCTTCCCTCCTTCCTTCCTTCCTTCCTTCCTTCCTTCCTTCCTTCCTTCCTTCCTTCCTTCCTTCCTTCCTTCCTTCCTTCCTTCCTTCCTTCCTTCCTTCCCTCCCATTCCTTTTATTTCTCATCCCTGTTTCTTTCTTCCCTTCTTCCTTTCTCCCTTTCTCCTTCTTTTTGTCTTTATATCCCATAAGTAATCCATTGATTTTCTTAAAATAAAAATATAAAAGTTTATATTTTTAATGCTGTCATGGGATTCAAGCAATCTGTTTCTTGAAATATATTTCTTCGTTGATTTTTTGTTTTTCTTATTTGAAAGAAAATAGCTATATAAAATAGGTAGATATTGTTAACCTCCAAATTGTTGAAAAAAATGAAGCAAGAGGGTTTTTTTTTGGCACCAACTGCAGAATAATCTGATTTTTTATATTTTTACCATTGTGTTTGTTTAATGTTTCTTAAACAGCCTAGACTTTCTTCACTTTATCTTGTGAAGCCTTAGTATCACAATAGCACTTGCTGTGAGTTTCCCTCATGGCTTCAGATGCTACAAGTAGCTGCCTTTCCTTTGTCTGCACGTGTGCTTCTTCAAAATACTGAAAATTGTCTGATTTCACCTACTAAGTTAATTTTTTATCATTTCAAATACATTATTCTTTTAAAAAAAAAACCTTGTTGACATACAATTTATACACCATAAGATTCACCTACTCATTCATTCATTCATTATTACCATGTTAAGGATCAAGCTCAAGATGCACAAAACACATCACTGGCCTGCACCCCAATCCACAATTCATCCAGACTGATGATGTAGCTCAGTTGAGGTATTTTTGCCCAGTGTGGTCCTGGGTTGAATTCCTTGTACTACATAAAACCTAGAATGGTTGTAAACACCTGCAGTCCCACGGCATGGGAGGTAAAGGCAGGATGATCAGAAATTCAAAGTTATCCTCAGCTACATAGTCAATTTGAGGCCATCCTGGGTTCTAGGTTAGCCTGAATCACATGAACCCCTGTCTCAAAAAATTAAAAATTAAGTATCATTAATTCTTTTATAGTATTTATAGATCTGTGAAATCATCACTATCATCAATTTCACCACCTCAGAAAGAGACCCACACATTTAGCCCCTGTTGCTGTCTCCTCCCACATGCCCAGCCACTAAACAACTACTGAACTTACACCACTGTGGGCTTGCCTGTTCTGGAAATTCATCTTTATGCAGGGCAATAGTAGTGTTTTGTGACTATTGTCTCTTTCTCTTATCTTGGAGTTTTCAAGGTCCATTTACATTGAGATGTGAATCAATGCTTCTGTTCATTACCAAATTATATTGCATTATCTTATCCTCAGGCCACATATATTTGGATCATTTTAATCATACAGAGCACTGCTATAATTGCGTATTTCAGTGTCTACAGAGTTATTTTTTGTTTGTCTTTACCTTTGGTGTTTCTATTTTTCTTTTTAACTTTGGCTGGGAGCTCTCATGATTTTCAGTTCTATTTTCAGCTCCCAGCTTTGCTATTATAGAGGGAAGATTGTCTCTGGGGTAGCTCTGGGCAGAACTTGTGATCACAAAAATACTTGCCCTTCATCGCTGATGCTAACAATCGGTGTCACAGTGTGGTCAATAGTTCTGAACATCCCAGATCGATGCCCTTTTGTCTTGTTTAGTCTACTTGTTTCTCTGCGTTTGAGTCCTAAGCTATATGTCTTACAGTCTGTCAGCTGACCATTTTCTCACTCATTAACATATTTGCCAGAGGAAAGTGGAGAAGGCAGAAAAAAGAAAAACATTTAATGTCCAACAGTACTGGCAAAAGGACTAATAAGAAGGTTATGGTTTCTGTGGGATGCCTTTAGTATTTTGGCTTAACTGCCACCATGTATTTCCCCCCTTTGGTCACCAAGTCTGGAAGACCGCCTGGGTTCTTGGTTTGTCGTTTACAAACTTTAGAACATGAATAATTCATCATCCATCTCAACACAATTTATCCAGCCTTTTCAGGGAATGAAGATTCCATAGTTATTTCTAGATAATAAAGGCTTTCTCAAGTGCTACTCAAAATACATTTCAAGAGCTCAGAATAAATATTTTCCTAATCTTTGTGATGGACTTATTAGAAGAAATTGGGAATTCTGAATTTAACCATATTTCATTAGCCAATTGTTTCAAGCAAGTGACTTCGCTTGTTTTTAAAACAGGGTCTCGCATAGGCCAGGGTGGCCTTAGATCTCTGCGTAGCAGATGTCCTTGAACTTCTGCTCTTCCTGCCTCCATCTTCTGAGTAGGAGATTCCAGGTGTGGGCTGCCATACCTAGTTTATAGAGTGCTGGGGCATCTCGGGCTTTATACCTGCTAGACCTCTACTATGGTATCATAGGTATAAAAAAAATTAAAAATAATTTAAGGGAGTAGGCCCAGGTATAACTCAAGGAAATGTGACACAAGGTGTAGAGTGTTGTTTAGGAATTGTTAGCTGGAAGAGAACAGAGCCTCTTATTTCTCTATGTCTTCAGTCAACCCTGACAGCAGGCACCAAATAATTGTTTATTGAATGAATGAGTGAACTAGTGAGTGAATGAGTAATGAGGAGATTCGGGTTTACAGAGCTGCGATGACAGACCTAGTTTTATCTGAAACTTCAGACCTGTGACTAGTCATTTAGCCAGATGCAAACTAGATCTCTCTTCCTACTTCAAAGGGCCTCCTCCATTTTTGGGCTCTGTAGTAAGTTCCTGTTTCCTGTTGGAGGACATCTTGAGTGCAGATGACAGATGTGTCCTGAGTATACTGACCCGGCAGCCAGCTCATGTTACCTGTTTTACTCCCTGCTCTGGACTTCTCTGTTGACTCACCAGTTAGAAATTCCCTAGGCAATGATAGGACTTCCCATGGTGCTTTATTTACATGCATATTGTACATGCGGTTTTAAGCAGTAGAAATAATAAATGTGTAATTTCTAACAAAAGAAGTGAACCTCCAGCACAAAGTATTCCCTGGCCTTTCTAACCTATGCTGAAACTCTCTCATTTTAAACTATAAAGATGAAGAACATCATTGTCAAAAGGAATTTGTTCCTATCAAAAGCATTACCTTGGGGCTGGAGAAATGGCGCAAGGGTTAAGCTTTTGCCTTGAAAACAAAAGGACTTGAGTTCAGATCACAGATTCTCACATAAAAATGCCAGGTGGAAATAGCACTGGCCAACACTTCTTGCCCTTGGAAGTAGGAGCCTGGAAACCCCAAAGCTACCTTGGGCCTCCACAGGTACACACAATGCCCTCTTCTCTACACATACCCCCAGCCCCACATACACACCTACACACACACACACACACACACACACACACACACACACACACACACAATTGTCTCATCTTCACTGATGCTGTAGGTGCCCTTTGGGATTGCATTAGAAGACAGTCGCTGTCAACACCTTTTCTGGCAGTATAGTTTATGCTGTGAGTTTCATCAGTCCTTATTCCTAGTGTAATTAATGTAATATCTTAAACAAGGTCATTGGTATTCGAGCTTCATGTGCTCTCTCCTTTCTTTTTCAACTAACTTCTAAGCTCCCTAAAGACACATACTGCATATCACAGTCCTTGTCCATCTGTTATCAGCAAAGTGCTATGCACATCCCAAGAGTTTGGTTAAGTCTTTGCTTGATGGATGGTTGTTTGCCTCAGACAACTCTTCTTAGAGGTCTCTTGTGTGTGATTTAGCTGTAAGCTCTATCTTTAGTACCAGTGGCTGCTTTTGCTTGGCAGTGCACCCACCTCTAGTAGTAAGTACATCACCTTTTCCTTTCAATTTTCTGCTTTCTAACATTCAGAAAGATTGGAGATTATCACAGGACAAATAACTTACCAATCTTGCAAAACCACAGACTTTTCTGTAGACACAAGGGTCTGGCAGAAGGTCCAAGGTCTAGGAGAGGTGAGGATTTTGGAATGATGGCTTTTATAATTTTGATGTCCCAGATATAGGTAGTTTATATGATCTAATTCCACGTCTCAAAAGTAGGGTTCCATAAAATTCATAATAGACACCTTTAAGTATTTGCTAGCAAATGAATGCCAGTTATGTGTTTCTCTGTATGTCAAAGAAGAAAGGACTTTCTTCATGTTTCTAGCTGAGCCCTGGATCACATGAAGACTCGGAGTCAGTTACACTGGTTCAGAAGGCCAGTTTGCTGTTCAGCCCTGGCCCAGTGAGTCTTGGAAGATTTATTCACCTAAACTAAACATACAAGAGATTAAGCAAGAATGCTAATTTGTTAATTTACACAGATAAAGTACACTGGCCTAGTGAACCAACATACTCACGTCAGCTAATTAGATATCTCTTCCCAGGAAGACAGTTTGCTTAGGAAGGATTAGGGGAGCGTTAAGGTAGATCAATTACTTTAAAGATGTCATCAAAGCGTGATAACCTCCTCTATCACATTATCCAGGTGAGCCTAATGATTGTACTTAGAAACTATCAGTAGTGGCTGGATGCAATAAAAGCTCCTGTTTGCACAGGAAGGAGGTGTCCCTCACTTGGACTGCTCCTAGGTAGCTGCCTACCAAGTAATAGCCTAGAAACTATTTTCTTCTTGAGATTCCACTGCATACTGGAGTCTCTTCAAGCTTTTTTCCCACTGGGAAGTAACAGGAAGCAGCAGAGGAGCCAGGCCTGGCGGCACACTGATTTATTCTGCCCACGTTCATATTCAGCTGCTGCCTAGGTACAAGGGCGAGTTGGCATGTCATCTACTCTGTATCCAGCAGGAGAGGGCAGCAGCATGGGTGAACAACTGACAGGTCTCTGTCACGTGTGCTGTTTATTACAGGACCAGAGCTGTCCTTAGTACCTGTGCTGACGTGGTGGGCACCTGCCTCCTAGGGCATGTTGGAGTCACACGAGCAGGTCTTCAGCATCCCACTGCCCTTTGCAGCTATTCTTTTGGTTGCCAAAATAATCACAGACAAAATCTTAACTCATGACAGGCAGCGTCCATTTTCCCAGGCTTCCGTTAATTGCGTAATAATATGTGCTTAAAGATAGCTGAGTGTGGAGGCTAAGGGAAAAGATCCCGAATTCAAGGTGAGCCTGAGTTACATAGCAAGTGCCAGACCAGTTTGGGTCATGGAGCATAATCTTGTCCAAGTCAATCAAACCAAACCAAACCAAACTAAACAAAAATTCCTTTTCAGGAGGAACTTATACACTAGGAGAAGTAATTACAAGTAATACCATAATAAATTCTCTTCTTTCTTCTTCTCTCCCTCCCTCTCCTTCTTCCCTTCTCTCTCTCTCTCTCTCTCTCTCTCTCTCTCTCAACAGAATCTCACTAAGTTGCCCAGGCTGACTTGAACTCACAATCCTCCTAATTTATAATTAGGGATTGCACATATGTATGCTCCCCCCAGAGCAAACTTGTTGAATACATTACCACATAGGGGTAACTGTTCCATTTTCCAATGGATCAGGCTCAGTTTTAGAAGGCGAAATTTCTTAGAAAGAACTCTTAAGTAAAAATCATTTATTAAACTAGTAAGAATAGAATAAAATAATGTATAAACTGAGTGATAAGAGTATTGGGTGACCATTATACTTAGATTTTGTAATATATAAAATGAAATTTCAGGGTGTTGGCAATATAATTTTGAACAACAGAGAACTACTACTGGTAAAAAGAATAAGTAGGGCACCATCATGTGTGTTTGCTGTGTGTGTGCATATGGACACAGTCACACAAAAAGATAAAAATACATTAAATTACAGTGAGTAATCTATATATTCTGCATGCTTAGTTTTACTTAGGTCTTTTTTTTTTTTTTTTTTTTTTTTTGAGATGGGGTCTCACTCTGTAGTCCAGGTTGGCCTAGAACTTACTATGTAACCCATGCTAGTCTCTACCTTTTCTCAGTCTTCTGAATATTAGGATTACAAGTATGTGACATACCTGGAAATTTTTACTTTAATTACCAAATACTCCATAAAGAACTTGTGTGTCTATATGTTATGATGTTATATTATGTTATGCTACTTATGTTATGTTTGTGTTGTGATCACAAAAATAAATAGATAAAAGGAGACCTATACCCTTACCTCTGTGTGTCTCTGGGAATAGCCAGTCGTTCAGTCCTTCTTGCTTCATTATGTAACATTTTGCTGCTGACACTGTTCTGAGAGTAGCGTGAGCTTGGAAAGTCCTTAACTACCAACTTCCTAGAGCTCAGCTTCCTTATCTATAAAGTGAGAAAAATCACAGTAACTTCAGACAGGCTTAGCAGGGAACATACAAAGTACACTAAATTATTGCAGTATTTAGATGGATTGCCAGGAACTTCTCCATGTTATTTTTATTCACTTTGCTATTTTTAGAACTGGCAGCCTATCCCCTTTCATAATAATGGAGATAGCTACCATCTGTTGGTCACATAACCCTTAACAATGTGACCCCTACACTGCCTACATTATCTTATTTAAGCTTCACAACAGCCTTGAGGGACTTTCATCCCTCTTTTCCTTTTGGTGACCGGGACACAGAGAGGTCATGTGATTGGCTGAGGTTACAGGGCTAGTCAGTCTCACAGAAAGGATTTTATCTCAGCTCTTCCACCATAAAGGTCTCTGTTCTTTCTCTGGTAACATATGGCTTTATGCTCAGCAAGAGACTCTCCTCCTGATACAAACATTCAGAGTATGAGGTTGCCAAAAGATTAGCTTCCTTTCAACAACTTCTCCATGGAAGAATGACAAAGAAAGATTAATACTACATGGGTGAGGTAAGGGTTTATAATCTGTCAAGTACCTACTCTGAAAGTTCCTAAGGAAACTTATTGTCTTGTTGAAGAACTTACTCATATATTATGAACTACTGTGTCCTGGACATCTTCCAGACCTTGCAAAGACTTCCAAAATTTAAATCATCTTTCCTCCCAAACCTACCTTCCTCTCTTCTCTAATGGTAGCAGCATCACTCATCTGGTCTCCAAAGCCCTTCTCCCTTGCTCTAGTCAGAAGGAAGGCTGTGCTGGATTTTCCTGTGATGCATCTCTTGAATTTGTCAGCCCCCCTTCTGTCTTCTTCATTCCCACATTAGTCTAAGCTCTCATCCTTTCTTGCCTTACATAATTTCAGTAAATTCTAAATTATGCTTCTTGCAGAATCTCATCCAACCCATCTCCCACATCACTGACAAAATTATCTTTCTAGAAAACAGGAATGAGCAGATTATTTTCTTGCTTCAGAGCTTTACCTCTATTCTCTCCCCTACCATGTGGCTCTTCACACTGAAGCCCTCAGCTTCATTGACAGATTCATCTGTCGTCCAGCATCATTCTCTCCATATGCATGTTCCCTTGGTCCTCTACAAGGACACACAGTGCCCTCACACACACACACACACACACACACACACACACACACACACACACACACCACTAAAGTTTAAAAAAACAAAAAATTATATATATATATTCCATGCAAACTAAATATTTTAAGTGAAAAGTATAGAAGTATTGCCAAGTAGCACTTGTCAGTTCAGAGGACAGAATTTTTTTCTTTATTAAGAATTTTACTTTTATACCAACATATATTGAGTGTTTGTCCTTCCCCCTTCCCCTCCTTCATTAGTCCATCCCTCTCCCTCCCACCTTGCGCCCGTCTGCTTGTGTGGGCCTCCATGTTCCCTTTGGGTTGTTTGCTCTAGTAGGGGCTGAGACCTCTGTGTCAGTTTAAGTGACCCTTTCTTGAGTAAAACCACAGATAGGGACCTTCCCCTTCACCTGTCTAGCCCTTGACCCTAAGGTTCCCGCTATGTGTAGTTATTTTTCCTGAATTCCTCGCAATCCATGGGGGAATGTTGTGTCAGCCAATGTGCAGGTCTGGTGTGGGTAGGTCTTGCTTTAGTGAGATCTTGGATAGGCAGCCCAAGGCAGGATTCTTTTAAACATGGATGCTTTAACTAAAACTAAGTCTCTGTTTCTTCAGTGCTGGGCTTCTCACAGTTCCATACTGGAATGGAACTGCAGAACAAGAATGACACACTTAGATTTCAGGGATGTTGCAGGCCATCTTGACATCCAAAAGCATCACTGACTTTCAAATTATTATTCTGCTTAGCAATAAGCTATTTCTATCATCAGCTTCAAGGTTATTTTTTTCATTGTGAGGGGGATAGAACCCAGGGTCCACTTATTCTAGGCAAGTGCTCTGCCCCTGAGTTATGTATCTCCAGTCTTCTTTCTTAATTTTTATTTTGAGGGAGGGTCTTGCTAAGCTGGCCAGGCTGACCTTCCATTCACTCCCCCATCCAGGCAGCCTATAACATCAAATCCTCCTGCCTCAGCCTCCTCAGTAGCTGGGATCACAGGTCTACACCACCAATCCTGACTTCAATGTTGATTTTAATTTTAAAAAAAGTTTGCAATACTCCTACCCAGGATGCACCTGTGAATATCCTTTGTGTAATTAATCCATTATTATGAGGAATATGTGGACAACTCCCAGAAGGTAGGGGTTCCTCTGTCTTTCGACATTGTTTTTCATTGAAGGCTCGGCTGGCATAGAATTATCCCATTCACTTGGCAAGCTTCTGCTTGTGAGAAATTTAAGTCACAGATGACAGGACGCATGTTGACATTACTTACTTCTCTTTCAGCTTCCTCACTCCTGTGACATTCTAAAGTTAGGCAACTAAATAAGAATTAGGCTCTGGGGCTTTGGATCCAAATCAATCTTGACTCCTCAAGCTAATATTTCTTTTCTTTTCTCCCCGTTTGCCCTCTGGGTCTAATTTCTCTGTGTTTACTGTATATGCAAACATGTTTCTCATTAGTGCTTATTACCACCACAGGAATCACTTTGAACTCTGTTGGAAATAGTTTTCTCAAAATAAACCCAGATCATATTGGGTTTTATCGTGTAAATTATGAAGCAACAACTTGGCTCTTCATCGCTACAGAGCTCTCCTCAAATCACGGGGTAAGAGGCAACCACAGTTATGAATTGTTTTATTTTTGCTCTAAGAACAACATTTTAATGGTATTCTCCCACAACACACTTGGCTTTGAGAATCATGCTTTCCCTGCTTCTTTTTCTTCCTGTTCCAGTTATTTTCCTCTGCTGACCGTGCAAGTCTCATTGACGACGCTTTTGCCTTAGCAAGGTAGGTGTCAGAGTGCGATGGGGTCACTTACAATCCCGTGAGTCTTCACATTGATCTTTTGAAAATGAAATACTTAAATGTTAAAAATTTTGAGTTTTCATATTCAAACTCCATGTTTTAAGCATTTTTTTGTCTTTTGTGACCTCTTTAAACAAAAAGATTCACTCAAGGGTCAAGAAGGTGATTCTGAGGGCAAAGATGCTTGTGAGTATGCCTGGCCACCTGAGTTCACTCTCCAGCGCGCTCATGATAAAAGGACACAACCAAATGCACAAAGTTATTCTCTGACTTCCACACATGATGTATGTGCGTGCACATACACAAACATACTCTCACGCACATATACAGATACATCCAAAAATTTTAAAAAATCAGTTTTAAAAAAAGTTCATATGAACCCCACAATGCCTCATATGTACACAAAAGTCACCTGCCCTATTTGCAGGGAATATGGTTTGTTCTAAATCAGGATTCTTTTTTTTCCTTTTCATGTATGTGTGTGGGATATGTGTACGTGTTTGCATGTGTGGATGTACATGTGGTTGAATGTACATGTGTGTGTAGATGTGTATAAAAGGGCAAAAAAGCAAATACTTGAGTGTTTGGGTGCCTGTAGAGGCCCAAGGGTGACATTAAGAATCATTCTGGATTAATCTTCCACCTTATTGCTTTGCTCTGGGTTTCCCAGGCTCTGTCTTCTAGAGCCAAAATGATAGATTGCCACATATCAGCCTGACACATTTTTATGTGGAATCTGGGTACCTGACTTCGGTCCTTTTGCTTACAAGGCAAAGACTTTAACCAATGAGTCACCTTTCCAGCCCCATAGATAGGATTCTTGAACTAACTGGGAGTGACATTTTGCAAGTGGCTAAAAGTTCACCTTTGCAATTTGATTTAATAAATAAATAAACAATGCAATTCCATTTGCTGAGTCCAAGAGTAGTGTGAGATTTTTGTGGTGTAGGGATTGAACTCAGGGCCTTAGATACACTAGGTTAGTGTTTCATTACTAAATTATGTTCCCAGCCCAGAATGGATCTTTTTGATTGGTCTTAAACAACGTTATTTTCTTAATTGTTTAATGGATGAATTCTCACTACCATGCAATGTTAGTTTCTATGAACACTTGACAATTGAATGGAAACTGAAGTCTTACTTCGAATTCATTGTCCTGTTTGTTTCCTTTCCCAGAGCTGAACATCTAAGTTATAAAACAGCTCTGAACCTGACCATGTATCTCAAAAATGAACAGGACTATTTACCATGGCAGAGAGCCATTTCAGCTGTTACCTACATCATTAGCATGCTTGAAGATGACAAAGAGGTGTACCCCGAAATAGAGGTGGGTGTTAATACTGTGATGGATTGTGAAAGTAAATGTTTAATTATTAATAGAATAAGGTGGTTTCTAAAGGAAGAAACTCCTGGGAAGAATATCGACCCCCCCCCAAGTGAAATCAGGAATACAATGACTAGATGAATCAAAGCAGATAGGCTGGCTATTATTTTTCAACTTGAATGACATTTGCATTGTGTACACTGAATGAAAGTTTAATTTATATTTGTTAAAGTATATATTTTAGTACTAAAACGAATAGATTTAATTTAAAATTATTAATTTTTAAACTGTAAACTATAACTTCTTTAATATGGATTTATCTCTGTTAAAATTAATTTATTATGGGCCAGTAAAATGTCTCAGTGGGTAAAAGTGTTTGCCACACAAGTCTTACATCTTAAGTTTGATCCCCAGTACTCATGTAAAGGTAGAAAAAGAGACTCAGTGCCGCAAAGCTGTCCTCTGGTCTTCTGACTTGTGTGCATGTGTGTTTTATTATAAATTAAAAATCAATTTATTTACCCTTAATAAAATATAGCTTATTTTCATACTCTTCTACAATGGTATTTTATAATAAAATCATCATTTAAAATGCTTATCTTTGTAATTTCTATACTGCTTGGCAGGACATTTGCAATTTTGAACAAATTTTATATTGATTAACTTTTTCAACTACTAAGCGATACCATTGGAAAATGAATTGTTTTTTGTAAATGTACCTTTCTTCTATACACTAGGCAACAAAACTTACCTGCCTGTGGTAATAAGCTAGTGAAGACCCAATCATATGAAATTATTCATAAATCATAAATATCTGTTGTTTTTATTGTTTTACCAATATTTGGGCAATAATATTAACATCAGAAGCTTATGAAGTATTTGCCTACTTATTACATATAACTAAGAAATAGAAGTTAAAGAGGGTTTGCCCAAAGGTCTAAAACACATTGGAGAAAGATCCAAGTCATTCATATCCTTAGGACTGAAGCAAAAATGTATTGTGATGAAAGGAAAGTACATTGCTTTTCTAAGAGCAGGACCCAATTTTCTCAATTAGTAGGAAAAGGGTTGCAGCCCAGGCTACAGATGAAAATGATAAATGGCTGACCAGTGATAAGCTACTACTACTCACAGAACACTCTGCTTTTCTTGCAGACATACTTCCGAGAACAAGTGAAGCCCATTGCAGACTCTCTGGGATGGCAGGACACTGGCAACCACATCACAAGGTTATGTTCCACCTTTTAAAAATTAGTATTCATGTAACATTTTTTTTAAGGTTTTAAGATGTGGTGAGAAGCTCTGAAGGCCTGACTCTGTGCTTGCTTTTTTTCTAGGTTACTCCGGGCCTCCGTGTTAGGGTTTGCATGCAAGATGGGAGACATTGATGCCTTGAACAATGCTTCCCAGCTATTTGAGCAGTGGCTAAATGGGGCCAACAGGTGATGGATCACATTGTTTTCATGTCTAGACAACTGAGAACTGAGGAGCTGTCTGGAATCTCTAACTCACCATTTCTTCCTGTAGAATTCCTGTGAACCTCAGACTCTTGGTGTATCGGTATGGGATGCAGAACTCTGGCAATGAGAATTCATGGAACTACACTCTAGAGCAATACCAGAAAACCACCTTAGCGCAGGAAAAAGAAAAACTGCTCTATGGACTAGCTTCGGTGAAAAATGTTACTCTTTTGGGAAGGTATGTTGTTTGTTGTTGGTTTGTTTCATGTTGCCAGGGATTGAACTCAAGGCATGTGCTATCCAAGTTCTCTAACATTGAACTATGCCCCTGGACCGAACTGGGCTTTTATTTCACTTCCATGAATGGCGTTTTCTAGTTTCTGTGTCATAGTCCTTTTCTGGACTGCAATTAGTAAAATATCTCTCCATCCCAGATTGCCATTAAAATTTATTTCTTCTAAAATATCCATGCAATACTGGCCTAAAGAGTAAAGAAATGGAGCTGCTGAGATGGTGCAGTGGGTAAAAGCACTTGCTGTATATGATGAATAATCTGAGTTCAATCTCAGAACCCACAAATGGAGGGAGAGAACAGACTCCCAAAGTTGTCCCTCTCTCTCTCTCTCTCTCTCTCTCTCTCTCACACACACACACACACACACTATTTTTAAAAGAATAAGGAAATGTAATACCATATGATAGTACTCTGGAAACAGGTCATTTCCAGCTTTCTGTCATTCTGTCATGCTCAGCACACTGAGTATCTCATGAAGATATCCCTTGGAAGGAGAAAGAATGTGAGTTTTTCCTCATGAGGGTCTATATTCTATGCCTGGAAAACAATTCTCTCCTCTTTCCCCTGGTCATCAAGATGGAGGCACATCTGATTACTCTGAGTCTATTATTAGGGAGTAACATAAATTGTTTTGGCATACTGGGCCCAATTATTTTTCTCTGGGGCTGGGGTAGGAGTTGACCTTACACAGGACCAAGGATGTCAGAGTGAAACTGGGTTTTGTCATAAAAAAAGGTCACAGTATGCATGCCACGCATATGCATATAGGCTCATACACACATGCATTACATTCTACTTCCAAAGATATGAAGACAACTCAACATCCACTTATCAATCTATGTGCCAAGTTAAATAGCTTGAACTTGTGTCTTGGTTACCAACGTGAGTTAACAGACACTAATGGTATTCCCATGTAGACTGTAAGAATAATAGTGAGCAAAATGCAACACGACTTCACAGGGAAAGCAGAATGCAAACAATAAAATGCCAATTGGAAAGAAGTCTTCAGAAGACCTGTGCTTTTGTCTGGTAGGGTGAACACTACACCTTTGCCACCAAATCTCAGGACTCTGTGCCTGTCCTGCTCTCTGCCTTAGAATAGTTTATCAAAATTTATCATCTCAGCATCATATAGTATCCCATTAATATGAACAATTTTATATGGTTTTTCTTTTTCTTTTTTTTGTTCTATTTTAGACAGTCTCACTACTGTGACCATAACTGCCTTGGAATTTACTATGTAGATCAGACTGACTTTAAACTTGAAGCAATTTTCCTGCCAGAGCCTCCCAAGTACTGAGATCATAGGCACACCCCCCCACACCTGGCAGCGTTTATGTGTGCCATTTAAAATAAATTTAGATTAAATAAAGAATATGATCATTTTGACATTGGTCAAAATATTACACTTGATAGCATGATGCTACTTAAATTTGTTAAAGAAATTAGCAAGTATGTTAGATGCCTTAGCATGACTTTTGTAAACTAAGGTATAGATGATAGATTACCAAAAAAAGACTTAGGGGGTCCATTGCAACAGTGCAGTTGTTCAACTGTCTATGAAAGACAAGTTGTTGCAGTTAGCACTACCTACCACAGAAGTTATTATTTTAGTAGTCTTAGTAATCTTTTTAAATTTGAGGCAGTATATTCCATATTTGAGTGTGTTATTTCAAGTGTCTGCAAAATCTTTCAGATGTTGAATGATGGCCATAATGAAACATTATGATAAATATGTCGTATTTGACACGAATAGAGATTTATCACATAAATTCAAGCTCTTAACCTGATTGTTCCAAAAATTCACTGGCTGTAGTTGGGTAATGAGTCAGTGCAATGAAGAATAGCTAAAGCTTTCTTTCTGACAATCTAGTTTTTACAGTGATCAATAAGCCCACATCCTAGTGTCTATATGGTAAATATCTAACTTGCCATCATTTCTTCTTTTCCACATGTTTCTTTTATATAAGCCTTTTATAGTGATGGAAAAACAGACATCTCTGTTCTTTGCTGGTCTTGCCTTAGGTATTTACTAAATTTGGCCTTGGATCAGAGTCCATTGGATTTTTTTACTGATCACATTTTACCTGCTAGAATACTGTCTGTTTTCCAGAGAAATGGTGGTCCTACCTGTCTGCTTGTGTTTGTGGAGTTCTGATACTGGCGAGCACTTTGCTTTTTTTCCAGTCTTTTTCAGCACTCTTGAGGCTTTTCCTCCAGACAGAAGAAATGTCTAGCTACTCCCCCTCCCCACATAGTCCACTGCCAATGGAAGTGGAAATCTTACCTTACATCCATTGCTACATTCCCTTCACTTTGTCCAGAACATATATCATTGTGCTCCCATTCTATGCAGGACGTAGCACAAAGCTACATATTGGAATGTAGAACTTTTCCCAGAAGACTAGGCAGAATGATATTTTCTAATTTTCTACACAGGACATAAACTTACCTTAAAACTTGAGCTTTCCTCAGGTCAAATTTCTAAGGTCAAGTACCTTATTTAGTTTTCTGTTGCCGTAACAAAACAACTAAGAAAAGAATTGAAAATGAAAAAGGTTGCCACAGGCTCACAGTTCATGCAGAGGAACTGTGGCTCTGAACCTCTAAATGTAAAAAATTTCCTTGGCAGAGTGTAAAATCAGATATAGATTAAATATATGCTCCAAATTAACATGTATGAGTGGTGAAAGATTACTCTACCTGTAATCCTCCATCTAGGAAGTTGCTGCCCATGGCCCATTGTTTTTAGGGTAGAAAAGCTGCTCACTGCTTAAGCAGCCAGGAAGCTGAGAGAACCAGAAAAGGAATCAGCAGACATACACACACAGAAGTTGCTGATGCACACATGTGTATACACACACGCACACACACACACTAATAATAATAATAATAAAATATAAAGAATGAGTCATAGCCATGAGATGAGTTACATTGGAATGTAAGCAACAGTAAACACTGAAAACTCCTCTTGAAAGGTTTTTCATCTGACTTCTCTTAGGTATTTGGATATGCTCAAGGACTCAAACCTTATTAAAACCCAGGACGTCTTCACGGTCATCCGGTACATCTCATACAACAGCTATGGGAAGGACATGGCCTGGAACTGGATACAGCTCAACTGGGAATATCTGGTCAACAGGTGGGAGATCAGTGTCTGTCTGGTACTGTCTCCAGGTGCCTTCTTTTTCTCTTTGGTGTACTTTCCGGGCAGTCTACACCATATCTGAAATTCCACAGTGATGGAGTTACAGAAAGGCTGATGACACTTTTCCACTGGGGTGCTAATTTTAGGCATAATTCCTTTTCTGCAAAGTATTGTTGCTGAGGATTCTAAGATCCAGATAAACAACTAAATATCATTAATTTTTTTGATCTGGTTAAAAATGATTCTGCTTATTGTAGCAAAATGTCAGACACATATCAATATTTTCAATTAAATGAGAATTCCTGGCCCTCTGGCTTACTGAGTTTATATGGGTAACAGTCTTATCTTCCCTGATAAGATAATTAAACATTAGTTGGTCTAAGTAGATCTTTAAAGGAAAAGTACATTAACTGAACAACAGCAGTTTGGAGGGGATTGAAACTTTTTACTTGTGTTGTTGTGGGGGGGGGACTGGTGCTGGGGATCCAATCCATGATTTTGTGTTCTTACACTATATCACTGAGCTACACCCCATGCCTAACAATGTTAAAACAGGTTCTATTAAGACAAGAGAATAGCAAAACAAATGAGAAGTGTTTTCCCAAACTTATGTTTTTGTCCATGTTCATGCTCCGTTTCCATCAAAAACATGTTTCCTTGGCAGACTGTGAAATAAAAGGTAGACTAAATATGTGTTTCAAATTAATGTGTGCCAGCAGTGAAAGATCATCTAACTTGTGATCACATCTGGTATCACATCAAGGGCAGTTAGTGATGACTGTCTTCTGAGAAACACTAGCACAGTGACATTTGCTCTCTTTTTTCTCCTGTGATTTGCCAGTGCCTCTGTGCTATTCATATCTCCTTTCCTTCTGAAATACATGTTGCACATCCAGCTCTCAGCTAAGGAATCTACCACATTTCTGCCTCTATGTGAGAGATTTTCACCTTATTTATTCCCATCACTTCTGAGAGCAATTGTCCACCTGTTGCTAAAGATTTGTCTGAGGACCTATGTATGCATGAGCTCCTATCCATTATTCATCTGGTTATAGTTGTTTCAGTGAAATGCCTGGAGTTGACTGAATAAATCTACCTAATAAGAACATGGCATCTGGGTGTAAGAGTTCATCTCATGCAAAACAACACTTTCCATTTTGAAAGGCATATGTCCAATAACAGACAGTGTGTGTTTTATGCTAGTTGAACAACCAGAAGTCTATTTTTTGCATGCACTCTGCATGATAATGTGTCTCAGTATTCCACCAAATCCTCTGTGCCCTCAGATACCAATGAACTTACAGCCGTTATATTTTCTAAAAGGTACTTTATTTATAAGAGAAAAAAATATGAGAAAGATACATATGATATATATATATATATATGAGAGAAAGAAGATACACACACACACATATATATAATGTGATTCCATTCAATAAATACTTAAAGAGACAGCCATAGAAAAGTAATTCAAAGTCAAGTACTAACATGACAACAGAAGCTATTCTAGATCATCATCAACTATTTGGAGCATTCAAGGCCTGTCTGGGCTACTTGAGACCGTGTCTCAAGGAAAAAACAATTTTAAAAAACCTAAACAAATTTTTAAAAGAGTTGATTGGTTATGAATGCTCGACTGTCTTGTAGAGGTTACTGTATCTCTCCTCTCATGAGAGCAGGTAGCTTATCTTGAGAGTGGACCAGTCTAAAAGCAAAGGTGACACCTCTGCAGCTCTCTCACACAAATCTCTCCTGCACGTCTTCTTGCCATTCAGCCTTCCTCCCTGAGTTACAGTGGTGCACAGCACTTACCAAGCCCTGGTGAGTGCTATGCTCTTCGGCAGTTTCCACCCAGAACTAGGAGCTCAAGTAAACCTCTTCACTTTGTAAATTACTTAGTCACAGGTGTTCAATAACAGTAGCAAAAAATAGATTAAGATAAAACACGAGCAACTTTCCTTTATAAGTTGAAGTTTAGGTATAGCCCATACTACTAAGAGTTGGGTCACCTGTCTACACCTAGTTTGAGGGTGGCCTAGAGATGTTATTAGATGAATATTCTGGTACCAAGGAAAAAATAATGTATTAGGGGAACATGGCATGCTGTACTCCTCATCTGAAATCTGTGTGCAGAAAGAAATACATCATTCACTAAAGATTTCTCCTGAATACTAAGTAAATGTGTTTTCTCACTGTGTTTAGCTTCTTTTGAAAAGTACTTCAAAAAAACCCACAATGTTTTCATCTAGAAAAAGACATAAAGTCCTGGACAATTGTATTCCTTTTAACTTCTCTAAATTTCTCTGCAGATACACTCTCAATGATAGAAACCTTGGCCGGATTGTTACCATAGCTGAGCCATTCAACACTGAACTACGACTCTGGCAGGTATGAAGATAAATTTTGATCTACTTGTCTAGAAATGATCAGAGAAATGTTGTTTTCTCTGGTCAACTTCCAGAATACAATGAGAAAGAGATAATACTTGCATTTAATAAATCGCAAATTGAATTTCTAACCTAAAAAAAGTTAAATGATCAAGAAACAAGTCTAAAAACTGAAGCAATGTGAAGCCAGGGGAGACTGAGACTGCTTGGCTCAGCAAAGTATCAGTACCAAGTCTCCCCTTTCCAAGTAATTATAACTCTGGGAGAAGCTGATCAACACTAGAGTTCATTTGGAATTGGTAGCTTTATAATTTCAAAACTAATCTCAAAGCTCTGAGTTTCTGGAGAGGAAAACCATGTCCACTAATAACGTCCCACAAGGGGCTGGAGAGGTGGCTCAGGGGTTAAGCCTCTGCCTTGCAGGCAGAAGGTCCTTGAGTTTGGATCCTAGACCCCACGTATAGACGCCAGGCGGAAGCGGGGGCGGCCTGCGTTTCTGGTCCTGGTAGGGCGGAGCCTGTGAATCCCGGGGCAGAGTAAACAAGGAGGTGGAGGCGGTCCATGGTGGTTCCCGAATTCGTCCGTGGTTCTACACATACACACATACACACACACACACACATACATGCACAATTGAATATATAATAAATAATAATAATGTCCCACAAATGGAAATATGAAGTTTCAATGTTTGTGTATTATATACTAAAACACTAAGAATTGTCTAATTTTTTTCCATCTTTGTATGTATGTGTGGGAAGGTGCATGTGTGTATGCCTGTCTGCATATGTGTGAGACCACATGTATGTGGGAGGTATATGTGACTGTATGTGTGCACACGGAAGCCAAAAGTTGATAACAAAATCATTTTCAATTGCTTCTCCACCTTACTCTTTTTGAGACAGGGTGTGTAATCAAACACAGAGCTCAATGATATGGTTACAGTAGCTAGTCAATTTGCTTTCCAAACACTATCTCCCCAGTCCGATATTACAGGTGTCATACCCACCTGGCATTTTATATGGGGTTTGGGAACCCAAACTCTTATTCTTACGTTAACTTCTGAGCCAAGTTCTCAGGCCCAGATTCTTGTATATAAGAGGCAAAGTAATTTGTTTTCTTAAAAATGGCAACTAATACTGTGGTTGTGTTTGAAGGGTAGAAGAACTGTACTGAACAGAGAGTTTTCTTATGAGCTCTTAACAATTCTTAACAATTGCTAATGTGAATGTCAGGTACAGTCTGAGTGCCCCCCAGAAACTGAATGGTAACTGAACGTCCCCGTAAGAAGGATTAAATCTCGTTTGAAAATTCCTGAAGAGTAATTTGACTTCATATTATTTTCTAGATACAGAGCTTTTTTGACAAATATCCAGAGGCTGGAGCTGGAGCACAACCCAGAGAACAAGTCCTGGAGACAGTGAAAAACAACATTGAATGGTTAAAACAAAACAGAAACTCCATAAGGGAATGGCTCCTGGGTAATACTTGGATGGCTGAGCATCCGCAGACACCATGATTTGTGCATCTGCCTTCTCCCGTCGCCCTTTATGAGCACTGCAGAGGGAGCCTCGGAAACCGATACTGCTCTTCCTAAGTACTGTATTTACATCTTGCAAAGCTTTTAAATTATTCTTCTTTGTTTTTAAAGGAAGATACTGATAAGAGTATTTAATATACTCAGGGATTTCTTCTAAGTGTACTTCATAGGAGATTCTTTACAAACTGAAGAGAATTTAATAGTGACATCAATGCCTTTAAATATCATTCCTTGTATCTTAAGTCTGTGAAAATAGAACAATTTGGTCTTAGCTTTACATTTTTAGTGCCAAAGAAACACCACTTAATCTTCTCTCCTGATTGATTTTTAACGTTTAAATACCAGTACTTGCGGGACATATTACCATCTTAATCTTTATTTTATTATTCAGAATTACATAGACCTAATATCATCTTATTCACATACGTCTTACTGCTTTAAATCCTACCAAAGTAACCTGGGCTTAAGTTTTGCTCATGGATTGAATGAATGAGCCAAAGAAATGACTGACTGTTTCCATTTCACTCAGATAATCAACAAAAGAATGTTTTGTTCTTTTTAAAAGAATAAATCTAAATTATTCCTTTGAAAGACATTGTTTCCCTGTGTCATCTTTCTCTTGAATAAACATAGCTGCAATGTTCTCCAAGTAATTTATTGAGCTGCAAAGGTGAGCCAAGAGCCCAGCCTTTTCATGGGCTGCTCCTTCATCTCATTCCATTCATACAGAACTCCTTCAGAGATGCTATGAAATTAAAGGGAACAAGGTGCTTAACTGTGCTGCCTGGATTTTATAGGGAAAAAAGGAGAAGTAATTGGAAGCTGTTCAGGAACGAGAGAAGGAGGATTATTCTCGAAAAGTAAAAAGAATTAGAATTTAGCTTTGACCTTACCTGGCAATCTAAGTGTGAAAATGGAGAAGGATGTCTGCAACATGACTCTGCATATCTAAGGGAACATGTTCTTACAGATGAGTTTTACCTACAAGCCCTACATCCTAATCCATACAGAAGAGATTGATAAAGTGTATATATGTGACCGGATGAATGACATCAGCTCCCTATAAGCCAGTGGACCTGCTGCCAGGTGGATTCAGGTCACCAGTCCAACAGGAAAAAACAGTAAATTCTTATGCTCCCACAGCTCTATCCAGAGAATCTAAATTTACTTGGAACCTTTATAAGTATTTTGAGTTAGCTCATTGAGAACTGAGTACAATAAGTACAATATAAATACAATAAAAGTCTTGCCTTTCACTTTATTTACCCCATATGCACTAATCATGTATTCTAAAATCTTGCTAACTTTTCTAGTATGTCCAGCAGTATGCCAGATGGAGATTGTTCTTTGAGCCTTAACTCTAGACTCAAGGAAGGGAGAACAGAGCTTAAACAGGGCATATTACACTTGCACTAGGATGGGAAGTATACTTGTGCCGTATGTTGTAAGTTACTCTTTGCAATGTGCCTGTGTTGCTGTGAAATTTTGAAGTAGTCTGTTACTTAGGCACAATCTGTCCTCACCTGTCTCATCTAAACGGCAAAATTGATAAGGTACTTCAGCATAGTTTGCATCCCAGTCTTTTTCTTCCTCCTTCCTCTATTTCAGGAGGTAGCAAGCTCCTTCTTTTCTAAGTACCTGGAAAAAAATTAAGAGAAGAGGAATCATCAGATGAAGATTACATAAAACTTAAATGTCAGCACACGGAAATACTTATTGGTCACAGCCACCTGTAATTTATTAATTATTTTTATTATTCAGTTTGGCTGTTTTCCTGCTACAACAGTGGAACTGCATAGAATCTGATGATCAACAAAGTTTATTCATATCTAGTCCTTCAGAAAACAAGTTTATTTCTGCTCAGTATCCTTTTTCCTTCCATCCTTCCATTGTATTCAGTTGTACATTTTCTTCTTCCTTCCATTGTATTCAGTTGTACATTTTTTTCTTTGTATTAGTTAGTCAGCTTTACATTGCTGTGGCAAAATACTGAGAAAAATCAACTTAAAGGAGAAAAGGTTTATTTTGGTTCATGTTTTCAGAGGTTTTAGCTCATAGGCAAACAGACAAGCAGTTTTTTTTATTTAATATTTTTTATTATTATTTCCGCTCATAAAAACTTAATAGGTACACCAGTTGCCTCACTCTCTCCTCCTCCCCCCGAACCCCCTGCTCCCCCTCCACTCACCCCTCCCTTCCCATCCCCCAGTGCCTCCCCCCCAATCCCTGGAGAATCCTTTAATGTGCATGCCAGACTCTCCTCTGGGCCCTCCTCTCCAATGACGTACAAGGACCCAGTTGCATTTCCCTGAACCCTTTCCTGTGTTCCCCTTAAGCATAGGAACATTACTGTGGCTGTCAATCCCTTGCCTCCAAGGATCTTGGTGCCTTTAGCAAATACTATATTTTGTGGGGTCAATAGTGTGTGGGATATTGTGCAGGGCATGCAAAGTCCAATTATGATTGCTTCAGCCCTAACTTGTGTGGAGTATCTTGCCTATCATTGCTCCTCCCATCCTTTTGCTGTTACACTCTTACCGCCCCCTCTTCCACAAATTTCCCTGAGCTTCAGGATGGGGAGAGATTAGTCTGGCCTAGTTCTAGGTGATTGATATAGAGTCTCTGAATTTCTGGATTGTGGTTTGTTGATTTTCTTTTGCAGTTTTGCTGCTCCGGCAATGCCCTTCACTCCATCCTGATGGGCATTGTATGTCACCCCCTGGCCAGAGACAAAAAGCTGTTAAACTAGAGTCTTCTTATAAGAGCACATTCAAAGGTAGATGTAATAAAAGTAGGAAACCTCAGTGAGGGAGGGGTCTATCACCCATCTGCAAAATGGTTACTTTTTATCTTCTAGACTATATGCCCTCCTCTTCTGGTGAGATCATACCCCCTCAGTAGTAAATGATCAGGAACGAAAGTCTGTGAACTTAATCACATGTCTCATTACTTATTTGAGTCCTTGATGGAGGCCCATTTTCTCTGCTGTAACATGGTCCCCTCTCTCCTTGTTTCTGGTGTGGCCCTCCTACCCCATCCCTCCTGTTCATAATCCTTGCAATTACTGTAGGTATTACAGAGATTTTTCTTTGAGTGTCTCTAGGTGGGCTGGGTGGGTTTGGTACTAGGAGCCACCTATTAGGGAGTACATACAGCGCTTAATTTTCTGGGTCTGGGATACTTCACTTAATATAATTGTTTCTAATGACATCCATTTCCCAGCAAATTCCAGTAATTCATCATTTTTGATGGCTGAATAGTACTCCATTGTATAGATGTACCACTGTTTCCTTATCCACTCGTCAACTGTTGGACATTTGGGCTGATTCCATGACTTTGCTGTTGTAAACAGTGCTGCTATGAACATGGTCGTGCTTGTGCTATCGAGGTGAACCTGTGCTTTATGGGGGGGGGTTATTCCCAAAAGTGGAATCGCAGAGTCATATGGCATTTCAATCTTTAATTTCTTTAAGAATCTCCAGACGGCTCGCCAGAGTGGCTGTATGAGCCTGCATTCCCACCAGCAATGTAGGAGAGTTCCCCTCTCTCCACATCCTCTCCAGCATTTGTTGTTTGTATTGTGGATTTTTGCCATCCTGACCGGGGTGAGATGATATCTCAGGGAAGTTTTGATTTGCATTTCCCTGATAGCTAAGGAAGTGGAGCATTTTTGAAGATATTTGTTAGACATTTTAATTTCATCCCTGGTAAAGTTTCTTTTAAGTTCCAGGGCCCATTTTTTAATTGGGCCATTGGTTTCCTTGGTGTTTAGTTTTCTAAGTTTTTTGTGCACTCTGGACAGCAGAGCTCTATCAGATGTGTGGTTAGTGAAGATTTTCTCCCATTCTGTGGGTTGCCTTTGAGCTCATGTTACAATCTCTTTATCTGAACAGAAGCTCTTTAATTTCACAAGATCCCAACTGTTGAGAGTTGGTAGCAGTGACTGTGCCATTGGATGTCTGTTTAGGAAATGTTGGCCTAGACCAATCAGCTCGAGGGAGTTCCCTATCCTTTCAACTATGGTTTTTATAGTCTCTGGCCTGATATCAAGGTCCTTGATCCATTTGGAATTAAGTCTTGTACATGGTGACAAGTACGGGTCCAGCTTTAATCTTCTGCATGTGGAGATCCAGTTTTGCCAGCACCATTTGTTGAAGATGCTATTCTTTTTCCATTGGATTCTTTGGGCCCCTTTGTCAAAGACCAAATGGCTGTAATTTTGTGGGCTTATATCTGGGTCTTCAATCCTTATCCATTGATCTGTGTGTCTATTTTGGAGCCAGTACCAGGCTGTCTTTATAATTATGGATTTGTAATATAGACTTAGGTTTGGTATGGTAATACCTCCAGCAGTGTTTTTGTTACTCAGGATAGTCTTTGTTATCCTGGGTCTTTTGTGCCTCCGTATGAACTTTGAGATTGTTTGGTCAACGTCTTTGAAGAATTGCTTTGGGATTTTAATTGGTATAGTATTGAATTTGTATATTGCCTTTGGTAGGATGGTCATTTTTACGATGTTGATTCTGCCAATCCAGGAACAAGGGAGGTCTTTCCACCTTCTGGTGTCTTCTGCTATTTCTTTCTTTAGGGTTTTAAAGTTTTCATTGTAAAGGTCTTTTACCTCCTTGGTTAGGTTTATACCAAGGTATTTCATTTTTTTAGGGGCTATAGTAAATGGGATTGTTTCTGTCAAGGCTTTTTCGCTTCCTTCATTCTGGTCATATAGGAAGGCCTCTGATTTTTGCACATTTATTTTGTATCCTGCCACCCTGCTGAACTTCTCAATTAGTTCCAGTAGCTTCCTGGTGGAGTTTTTGGGATCACTCAGGTATAAGATCATGTCATCTGCAAATAGGGATAGCTTGACTTCTTCCTTGCCGATTTGAATCCCTCTTATGTCCCTTTCTTGTCTTATGGCTTCAGCTAAGACTTCAAGTACAATATTGAATAGAAGTGGTGAGAGTGGACAGCCTTGTCTAGTTCCTGATCGAAGTGGGAATGCTTCCAATTGTTCCCCATTGAGCATAATCCTTGCTGTGGGCTTGTTGTATACAGCTTTTATTATATTGATAAAGGTTCTTTCCATTCCTACTGTCTCTAGCGTTTTGATCAAAAAAGGCTGTTGGATCTTGTCAAAAGCTTTTTCTGCATCTATCGAGAGTATCATGTGGTCTTGGACTTTGGACTGTTTTACATGATGAATTACATTTATTGATTTGCGTATGTTGAACCAACCTTGTGTGGCAGGGATGAAGCCTACTTGGTCCCCGTGAATAATCTTTTTAATGTGTTTTTGGATCCGATTTGCTAAGACTTTGTTGAGAATCTTTGTGTCTGTGTTCATCAGAGAGATCGGCCTATAGTTTTCTTTTTTAAGTGAATCTTTATTAGGTTTTGGGATTAAAACGATATTAGCTTCATAGAAGGAATTTGGTAGTGTTCCTTCCTTTGCTATTTGATGGAACAGTTTAAGGAGTATTGGTGTTATTAACTCCTTAAATGTCTGGTAGAACTCTGTGCTGAATCCATGGTCCAGGACATTTTTTGGTGGGAAGATTTGAGATTACTTCTTCAATTTCCTTATATGTTATAGGACTATTTAAGTAATTCACAACTTCCTGATTCAATTTAGGTAAGTTGTGTTTACTTAGAAATTCATCCATCTCTCTTGTGTTGTCAAACTTCACAGAGTATAATTTTTTGAAATATGATGTTATAATTCTCTGGATTTCTTGGGTATCAGTAGTGATAACTCCATGTTCATTTCTAATTTTGTTAATTTGGGTTCTCTCTCTCTTGCTTTTGGTTAATTTAGCAAGGGGTGTATCAATCTTATTGATTTTTTCAAAGAACCAGCTTTTTGACTGGTTGATTTTTTCTATTGTTTTCTTAATCTCGATTTCAGATATTTCTCCCCTTATTTTGCTAATCTCCTCTCTTCTACTACTTTTGGGATCAGATTGCTCTAGTTTCTCTAAAGCTTTAAGCTGCATTGTTAAGTTGTTTATTTCTGATGTTTCCATTTTTTTTGATGTAGGCATTAAGAGCTATGAACTTACCTCTTAGAATAGCTTTCATTGTGTCCCAGAGATTTTGGTAAGTTGTATTTTCATTATCATTCAGGAAATCTTGAATTTCCTTTTTAATTTCGTCCTGAATCCAGTTCTCATTCAGCATCATATTGTTAAGTTTCCAGGAGTTAGTGTATTTTCTCTTGTTTGTTGTGTTGTGGATGTCCAGCTTTAGGCCATGATGGTCTGACAGGGCACAGGTTAGAATTTCAACTTTTTTGTATATGTGTAGATTCGTTTTGGGGCCCAATATGTGATCTATTTTGGAGAAAGTTCCATGTGCTGCTGAGAAAAATGTGTATTCTTTGATGCGTGGGTGAAAAGTTCGATAGAGATCTGTAAGGTCCATTTCTTTAAGGGTTTGATTAAGGTCCAAAGTGTCTCTGTTAAGCTTTTGACCTGTTGATCTATCCCATGTTGAGAGGGCGGTGTTGAAGTCCCCAAGAATTATCGTTTGGGGGTTGATTTCTTGCTTTAGATGCTGTAGGGTTTTCTTAATGAATGTGGAGGGGCCTGTATTGGGTGCATATATGTTCAATATTGTGAAGTCTTCCTGGTGAATTTTACCTGTGACTAAAATGTAGTATCCATCCGTGTCTCTTATAATTTTCTTTGGTTTGAAGTCTGATAGCATAATGGCTACCCCTGCCTCTTTTCTGCTTCCATTAGCTTGTAGAATTGTTGACCAGCCCTTTATTTTTAGGGCATGCCTATCTTTTGTGGTGAGATGGGTTTCCTGCAGGCAGCAGATTGATGGATTGTGATTTTTAATCCAAGTTTGTAATCTGTGTCTCTTGATCGGTAAGTTAATTCCATTAACATTTAGTGTTATAATGGAGAAACTATTTTTGATTCCAGACATTTATTATGTTTAGTAGCTTTTATAAGTATATTGCTTCGCTTTTAATGGTGTTATATGCCTTCTGTTCTCCTGGATATGCCTGTTTTTTTCTTCACGCTTGAGTATCATTTCTAGCATTTTTTGAAGGCCTGGTTTGGTGGACATGTATCCCTTCAAGTTGTCTTTGTGCTGGAAAATTTTTCTTTCTCCCTCGATCATGATGGATAGTTTTGCAGGGTAAATCAGCCTGGGTTGACACTTTTGCTCATTCAATACTTGAAGTATGTCTCTGCAAGCTCTTCTTGCTTTTACTGTTTTGACTGAGAAGTCATTTGTTATTTTAATAGGTTTACCTTTAAAAGTGACTTGTTTTTTCTCCCTTGAAGCTCTCAGCAGTTCTTTATCTTGAATGTGGAGTGTTTTGACTATTATTTGCCGTGGTGAGCTTCTGTTTTGGTCATATCTGTTTGGGGTGCGGAATGCCTCTTGTATATGGATGGGCCTCTCTTTTTTTAGATAAGGAAAGTTTTCCTTGATGATCATTTGAAAAATTTCCTCAGGGGTGGTATTTTGAGTTCTTGCTCTGGTATTCCATGAATACGCATGTTAGGCTTCTTGAGGGTGTCCCATATCTCCTGAATATTTCTCTCAAGTAACTTTTTGGCTTTAACAACCTCTTTCATTGAGCTGTTTAATACTCCCACTTTATCTTCAAGGTCTGAAATTCTGTTTTCTGCTTCATTAGTTCTGCTGATAAGACTTTCTGTGGAGTTCTAGGTTGAAGCTAACTTGTCTTTTAGCTCAGTTTAAAACTCTGCTTGAGTCTGCTTTAACTGCTCTATGCCAGTTTTTGTTTCTTGCACTGTTTTTCTCAACTCCTCCAAATGTCTGTTGTGTTCCTCTTCAAAGCGATTGATTCGATTATTTAATTCCTCCCGGATTTCCTCTTTCATAGTATTGAACACGGTAATGATCATATTTTGAAGGTTGTTATCCTGGGTCAGGCTTTCTTAGCCATTTTCCATGGGTTTGTTCTGGTTGGAGTCTAACATTATGGGATTAATTCCTTCAGTGGGAGATTTGTTTACTTGAGTGTTGTTTCTCATGGATTTGCACTTGACTTTGGCATTGTCGTTTTAACTCTTAAGATCTTCTTTCAATTTCTGTGTGTTTTTCACTAAACTGAATTATTTGGCCTGGGGTTTGGGGGTGGGCGGAGACGGAGCTTACCTAGGTTGAGGTGAGTTCTGGCTGGACCCTGTGCGTCCTGGGCGGTGGAGTGGGGGAAGGGAGGATGGGGCGTCGGCGGGGCGCTATTTAACCTGGAGGACCTGGGGGCGGGGCCCGGGTGCAGGGGGGTGTCCTCCTCCTCCTCCCAGGCCTCTGCACGGTGTCTCCGGCTGGATGGCGGGAGGAGCTGGTTCCCTGGGGCGGCCTGGGGTTCTGGGGGTGGGCGTGGACAGAGCTTACTTAGGTCGCGCGGTGAGGCCCGGCTGGACCGCGCGCGTCCAGGGCGGCAGAGTGGAGGGAAGGGGAGAAATCATATAATTATTAAAGCAATCTCCTACCTGCTTGTTCACAAGTCGGCCTTAAATAAACAATTCCTCATGGTCATGACTATATATATACTCATCTCACAAGTATCAAGTTGACAACTGAGACTAACTGGCATAGCCTACTACCTGCCAATATTACCACAATGAATATCAGCTTCTAACACATGCATCAAACCACATCTAAACCAGAACACTGCCTGGCTTTAAGCTTATGAAAAGGAGCTGCAGACATTGTTTAGCTACCTTGAATTACAGATGGGAAGTATGTTAGTGACTTAATATAGCCTTCATGTGAAAGAAGGGAAGATTGGGGAAGGAGCCATAAAGAAGAGAATATTAGTATAACCAATCTTCTCCAGAGACACAGGATATGTATTTACAAAATGCATATGGATGCACAAGGATATGTAAGTACTTGTTCATTTTATTTATATAGAAGGAAGTATATAATATGCAAAAGGAGATACCACAAGGAACTGGGTTGTGTGATCACAGAGGCTGCAAAGTCTCCCAGTCTGACATCTGCAGCCTGGAGAGTCAGAAAAGCCAGGGAGGGGACTCAGCCAGTCCAAGGTCTGAGAACCAAGGGAAGTCAATGGTGTAGGTTCTAGCACAGGGACAGGAAAATTTGAGACACTCCAGTCTCAGCTGTTAAGCAAAATAAAGAAGCAGGGACACATGCCCTCCACCTCTTATCCTATGTAGGCCGAAATCTCCTAGGATGGCGTCTACCACATCAGAAAGAAATCCACTGAGTCTATCAACTCAAATTTTTATCCTTTATTCCTATTATTCCTTTATTTTTGGCAACGTCATAGCAAACTTGTATACAATGTACCATGATCACATTCACCTCCCCCTCTTCTACCCCTGGAAACTCCCCTGAAAACTTCTTCCCCAAGTAGTCTTCCTCATAGTCTTTTTTCCTTTTTGAATTCTTTTTGGTTTTCTTCTTTCTCTCTCTCTATCTCTCTCTCCTTCCTCTTCCTTTTTTCAGGCAATCTCATGTGCTAAGTGCTCCTAATTATACCAGCTATGTCATATCCAGAAGACAGCACCCCATCTCACCCCTCCCCATCCATCAGCTCCCATTTTTCCTCTCCTGTGACTTTTCCTGGGCCTGAGAAGAGGTCCAAGAACATATTACTCACTTATTTTCAGCACTCACTTATTGTCAGCATTTTGACCAGTTTTGGGTCCCTAATTTGACTGATGTCCACTGTTTTTCTTGCCATGGCTGACACCTGCACTAGAATATGGATATAAACATAGAAATTACAAGGCAGTTTAACTATATGTCCATTTTGTAAAATTTCAGTATGGATTCCCCTGTGAGTCCCTAGCCATAGACTTTTGACCACTTCTACAGTACTAGGCATGTATTCCCTCCTGCTGAGAGGACCAATCAGGAAGCGATTGGTTACCCCTTCAGCATTGTAGTGTGCCACTACTGCACCAGTGGGCATACCTTGCCAAGCATTTCAGTATTGTTTCAGCATTGTAACTAACATGCAGGTTTTACAGCTGGGTGAGATCTCTGATGACTTCTGCCCCTCAGCAGCCTACATAGCTCCTTCTGGTGACCTGAACTCTAACCAGCAGAAAGGAAGCTTCCAGCTTGATTTCTCTATGTCGTGTCTCCAGCGTGTCTGATACCTTCAGTAGTAAGGTTTCTGACTAGTTTTTGTAGACAACTGAGAGCAGTGGCAATAGCTTGAATTGTTTTCAGAGAATCTAGGGGGGCTTCCGTGCCAAGGACTAATAGGGACCTATCTCATTCCTAGTATTGGGATTTATTTGAAAACCTTTGACTTCTGAGAGCAGCAGTATCCACCCTCAAATGCTGTTCTTGTCTAGAAATTCCTTGAAAGACATATGGAGAAATAAAAGAAGTCACCACCACTGAATAAGGTCCTTATTTATTCTTTCATTCTCATAACTAATATTTATGACTTTTCTGTTATATGATAAGCCTATTATTTATCATTGTCTTAGATCAGTAAGTGAATTCATAAGACAGATGGGGAAAACGAGCCCACAGTATGGTAGAGGGAGCCAAGACAAAAGGGGTACAAGGAATGTGATTAACTCAGGAGTGTGAGTGTTGCATAAACTCTATGGAACACCTTACTACTAATATTGCTACAGATACCTGCAAAATATTTAAGCCCTAATAGCAATTCAGGATGTCATTCACTGGCCATGGGCCACCCTTTCACCTTGGTAGCATCCTGCTCTGCAGGTCTGGAGTCCATGCCTCTTGGGCTTCACATAGCAGATTTGTGTGAGGTTTAGAAGGAAATAAGTAAAAGGGTCATTCTTCTTTACCCGGAAGTGAGGCAGAACAGTGTCAAGGGCAAGCGTGAGTGGCAACCGTGGAGCTCAGAGTTCCCGTCTCTTTAGCATCTCTTACAACTTTCCTTCTTAGGGTGACTGAGTCAGAAAAACATGAATGTGGCAACTGGATTCAAGAGCACCAATCCTCTTGTTTCTATGCCTCAAGCCCTATTAATTGCAGCTAAGCATTAAATCCCTTTCTCTATTAAATCCTTTTAATACAGAACTAATCCCTGCATGAAATCCTTTCCTGCTTGGAGGACCTAGAATATTTCTTGGACTGACCCTAAAAGATACAAATCAGAACTAAGGATTTTATTATGTTTTGTATTTTTATTAAACCCAGTTCTCATTCCCCGGTTATTGTCCTCTGAGGACTGAAAGACTCCAAGTAGAATCTTTTGTTTGGTATAGACTAATGGGTTGGGGTGGTCCTCAGAGACTTTACTCCAACTCTAATAATATTTAGAATATGGGAAAATTTAACATAGAAAGGGGAAATATTATTTCTTATGATTAAGAGAAAAAGAACTGAGACGGTATCTTCACCTTCTGAGCTAGGACCCATCTGTATATTGTAAGGCAGCATTGAGGAAAACATCAAAATTGGCTCCCCCCAGCTTCTCAAACATTAAACATAGATTTACCAAATGACACAGTAATTCTACTCTTAGAAAAATTCTGAGGAGAATTTTTAAAATGTTTTTTAAATGCACTAACTTTTATACACTAATGCTCAAACAAGTATTGCTAATAATAATCAAATAGTAGAAATTAAACCCAAATTCTCATCAGCTGGTAAACATACAAAAGACAGTACAGACATTATGTGGACAAGTTATTTAGCCTGAACCCGTATTATTTTGTGCCCAGATATAGCCCCCATATATCTGCAATAACTGTCAGACAGACAGATCTTTCTTTCTCCCTTTCCTTCTCCCTCTCTCTAAATAAATAAAGTAAAAAATATTGCCAAGTTATTCTTTGTCATGAAACAAATGAAGCAACTATAAATAAAATGATATAAATTTCATAACCTCTATCAATACATCTTTGAAAGTAACACTTCAAGATAAATTAGACATATATTTTAATTAGAAGTATCTTCATAAAAATTAAAACTAAGCAATGTAACAGATTCTTAACCAAAGAGTTAAAGGTCCCAATTTAGAGATTAAATAAGGGCTCAAACAAATGTATGTTTTTTGCAGAACATTTATTGACATTATCATGAGAATTCATGGTCTAACTTTTCAATAAAAGTTCAAACTTGAGGTTTGTCAAAAAGAAAGGCATAAAAATTCAGACAGATCTATAATTACTTACTTTTAAATGTTAAGTAATCAACTATTCTCTGGGACAGTTATTGCACTCAAAATATAAAAATTTAGGTGAAACTTTAAAATCAAATGTGCAACCACAAAATTTGAGGAGAACAGAGCATCATGGGGTCTGCACCAATTAGAGCAGTTGGGCTAAGTCAGCCTTAGTTTGTAAAGATGAGCCCTAACTCTCAATTAGGATCTACTTTTTGAACCTAACTCACCAAATTTGTACTTCAAATAACTATTCTCCAGAATATATCACCCTATATATCATTTTTAGATTGTCTTCTGACCTCCATCTGTGTATGGTTCTCATGTGGATATTTTTCATATTGGCATTAAGGGAAGGAATACTTTCTTTCAGGGCACTAAGAGATACAACTTAATGCAACAGGACCCCATGTGCATGTTTTGATTTTATTGCTGCCTAACACGTGGCCACAGTGATAGTTGTGCCTTGTTGTATTAGGATTTCATCTCTGTGACCAAAAACAAAAAGCAAACAAATAAAAAAACCTGAGATAAATTATTTAACAGGGAGAAAATTTATTTTCGTTCATGGTTTCAGAGGCTTTGGTCACTTAACGCCATTGCTTTTGGTTCCACACTTGGGATCATATGGTGAAGCAAAAGAGCCCTCTTTGTGGTAGACATCTATGAAGGCAGATCCTCATGGTCCAATCACTTGCCCAAATCAAATGGACTCAGATCTGCTGAAAGAAAGAGAAACTAAGAGCAGGACTTTCTGAGAGTAGGAAGGCACCACTCTAGGCAGGTCTAATTTCCTGGAAGGTGGAGAAAAGACTCCTGTCCAGGTGATTGACAGGCCCAGTTAAATTAAGTTCTAGTGTATCAGGGAAATGGGAAGGTCTAGAATAATGGTTGGGAACTTATGGTAAAACAAAGGAGACCTCTTCATGGTAAACATCAATGAAAACAAACCTTCATGATCCAGCTACTTACCAAAGTCCCACCAGATGGCAGTCAAATTCAGGCAGGTGTAGAGCACTCATGTTGGGACCAGCTCTGAAGGTTTTGCAAAGCCATTCCCCCACTGCTGGGATTACCCTAGAGGAACACACCTTTGCTAACTTCCCCCAACTCTTTGCTTGTGAAAGGATATGAAGGTGAGTTCGCCATAGCAGATTGCCAAATCCATCAAAAGAAATAGCCCCACCTAGAGGTGGGCACAAGATCAACTGAACTGGGCCCCAACATGAGCTAACTAATGAGGAAAAGCCATTTCCTTCGACCACCACCCTCCATCTCCAGGCTTGCTTAAGTGTATAGATATACCTGACCTTCACAGCTATCTTTGGCACCTGCCCCTCATGACATTCCATGTCTGGAATCTGTGAGTTCTCCAGGGCACCCTAGCTCCTCATGGTACCCCACTTCTGGAGTCTGTGAGTTCCATTCTTTCTCTCCTTTAATAAACTCTACATTGTGTGTTCTGGTTTCAACCTTTGAGTGCAAAACACAAGAACTTGGATACATATAGACTCCTAGAAAGCGATCCTACCACATTTGGCGAGCATAGCCAGGAGATGAACTCCACAACAAGACCTTGAGCACCTGGACCTTTTGCAGAACATTTAATAACCAAACTATAACTTTCCATGCCTGTCCCCAAAGACTCATGTCCATCTTAGTGCAAAAATGTATTTATTCTATCTCTGAAGGTTCCAAAAGTTTCAACTGCTTCAACATTGTTCAAATATCTAAGCCCAAAGTCTTCTCCAAGACTCACAACTAAGTCTAAACTGTGAATGTCCATAAAATATACAATTTATATATGCCCTAAATACAGAGAAAATATTCTCATTCCAAACAGGTATCATGGGAACATGGAATATAAAGACAAAATCAACCTAAACCCAAAAGCACAGTCATTAAATCCTATTGTACCATGTTTTGCACCTGAGCATTTAATAGCATTATATGTGCTGCAAGAAGCTTGGGAAAGCCCCACCTCTATGGCTCCTTTGCTGTAACACACAAGGCTTCTCTCCTAAACTTACTCTCCTGGCTGGCCATGTTTTCTTTGGCAGGCATTCCACATTCCTGGCATTTCTTTCTGTGGTCTCCATTGCTGCTTTGTTTTCACTCTCATTCCTTCATACATCACTCTCTCAGGGGCTGCCCAAAGGGATTCTGGCCTTGCCACATGTCCCTGGTCTCCCAGACTTCCCTTTGAAATCTACGTGGAAAATTCCATGACCCCACAATTCTTGAATTTCTCCTATCCGCAAAATCAACATTCCATGGACAATCAGTGTCAAAGTCTACCATTAGCTCCAGCAATGATCATGGCTTGAGTGGACCATGGCTGCAGTGACCCCTGAAGACCTGGGCAGCTGACGCCGCCAAATGAATCCTGGGGAAACAAGTTCTTGGGCATTCCTGCTAGAGAGGGTTCCCAGAGGCATTCTGCTTTCCAGGGAAGATCTTTCTGGGAGTTTGCTCTGCCATCATTTTGATGAGTACAAGTTGAGTAGGTTGAGTAGGATCAGTTTCTGAGAAGCCCTCTAAGCATCTTTCCTACTGTCCCTGTGATAAATGCTTTTTAATGAAATGACTTCAGAAACTATGTCTTCTTTAGCTTCAGTTTACTCCATGCAGTTTTTCTGACCAAACTACCAACTTTTTTTTTTAACTCTTTATGCTCTATGTTTTGCTCCTGATTCTCACTCTAAACCTTGATAAAAAACCACAAATGCCCAGTTGCCTCGAAATACCTTCCACTAATATTAGGTGATGAAACCTTTAAGCTCAGTCTCCCACAGAAGCAATCAAAATGTAGACAAGTTCTTTGACACAATGTAACATGCACAGTTTCTAGCCCAACTCTTAGTTCCCATCTGTCATGGTTTAAAATGTGAGTTGTCTCTCACAGCTTCATGTATTTAAAGTTTTAGTTATTTGGGAAAGTCTTGGCTGGAAGAGGGCGGGCTTTGATGTTGGTTACCCCAGGTTAGCCCTGACTCAGTGAGTCTGCTCTTAAGCTTGCAGCAGTTGCTCTCTACCTCCATGATGGATGTAAACCAGACCGCCTCCAGCTTCTGCCAGTTTGCCATGCCTTTCCTGCCATGAAAGAATGTTTCTCCCCTCTGGAACTGCAAGTTGAATAAATCTTCCTTTTTCCCCTTGAGTTGTTTCTCAGTGGTCTCACACAATAGAGAAGAGTAACCAATACACTATCTGAAACCTCCGAGTTCCGTCTTACTCTCACATTTCTATTGACATTCTGCTCTTTTGAGTTCCCATGGGAACAGCCCATTAAGCTCCACTCACAGCATTCTATTCTCACATCTCTAAACACTCCCAAATTTGGGCGGGGGAGATGACTCAGGATTTAAGCCTTTGTCTTACAAGCAGAGTTCTGAGTTCAGATCCTGGATTCCATGAAAATAAAATCCTGTGAAATAAAAGGAAATGGCAGCAGTTTGTACTTAGGGTGTTGGCAGGTGGAGCCTGGGAAACTCCAGAGTAAAGCAAATAACAACTAAGTCTTCAGTTGTAATCAATTCTGGTTTATCTCTCTGATGTCTTAGAATTCTGCTGGCAGGGGGCAAGGAGTAAGGAAAGAGACATATAAATGATTAGTGCACCAAAACACAATGAACTTGGAGTTCCTTCTAGAACTGTCCCAAATTATGTTTGCTTTGCCACTTCAGCTAACTAATATTTTAGTCAGGATTTTCGGATAAAAATGGGCTTGTTTGACTAGCATTATTCAGATATAGTCCCAATTTTCCATTATTTCCATCTTCTTTTTAAAAACATTGCTGAGAGAGAGAGAGAAAGAGAGAACTGGTACGTGTGGAAGTCAGAGGACAACCTTTGGGAGTCACTTCTCCCTATCTACCATGAGGACTCTAGAGGTCAAACTCAAGTTACCAGGTTTATGCATAAGCATTTTTACTCATTGTACCAGTTAGTCTTCTCTGTTGCTATGAGAGAACATCCAAAGTCAAGCAACTTAAGGGAGAAAGGGAGATTTATTCAACTTATGGTTCCAGAGGGGAAATATAGTCCAAAATACAGTCCAAAAGGTATGGCTGACTGATAGAAGGTGGAGGCAGTCTAAGTCGC
Source organism: Typhlomys cinereus (assembly GCA_023101885.1). Taxonomy (NCBI): domain Eukaryota; kingdom Metazoa; phylum Chordata; class Mammalia; order Rodentia; family Platacanthomyidae; genus Typhlomys; species Typhlomys cinereus. The sequence goes on from JALPQD010000127.1 coordinate 4,876,041, forward strand.
GTCCATCATGGAGGAAGAGAGCTGCTACTTGCAAGCTCAAGAGAAGACCCACTCACTCAAGCAGGGCAAGGCTAACTAATCTCAAAGTCCACCCTCTGTAACTGCTTTCCTCCAGCAAGGTTCCACCTTCTAAAGGTACTTTTCCCAAACTACTGGCAGCTGCTGAGGATTCAAACACATGAGCCTGTGGGAGGCATCTTACATTTCAAACCATGACACCCACTGTCATAGTTAAATACAAGTGTCAACTTAACATTGAAGAAATGAGTTCTGAGCAGAGTTTTGAAAAACTAGTAGTCGACTTAAGCCCTGATCAAACCTGCAGAAGAATCTTATTAATGGGGAACACCCAGCCCATGGTGAGTAGAACTAACCTCTGGGCAGATAGATAAAATAGAGGGAGCTGGTTTAGAAAATTAGCATCCTTTGACGTACTTGAACAGACATGCTGGCAAGGGAAGTTTGCTCCTTTCTCAACAGTTCTATGGTTACACCTTGGCCAGTTCCCTAAGCCACTGGGTATGAATTTTGGTATGAGTTCTCTTGCCAACCTGGGCAAGGAATTGTAACCAAGAATCATAAAAGAGTACAAAACCCTTGCCTCCCCCCCTTTAAGCCATTTGGTTGTGAATTTAACAGCACTACCCACTGATCAATATCACCAGCCCTAAGTACATCTACAACAATGTAAATAAAATTAAATTGGTATCTTTATAAAGATACTGATATTTCAATAACAGAAAATGGCTTAAATTGATAGAAGAGATCATGAGTTCCTAACAGACTTATGGGTTAAGCTTTATCTTGAACTATAGTAGCATAAGAGTGGTACACTAGAGGGAAAAAAGAGACTACAGTTTTCCCTAACTTTGATATATGCAAGAGAGAGTGCAAGAAGAGCTACAATGCAGAAGGGAACATTTGTCTTGGGAAGGTCCACCTGTGAAATTTTGAGAGCTAACTTGAAAGCAAGGAAGGAAGGAAGCACTACTTTGAAATGCAGAAAGACTATAAAAATTATAAAAACTAATTTAATTAAAAATTTTGTGAGTGTGCATGCATGTGTGCATGTATGTGGGCATGCATGTGTGTATATGCACATGTGGACATGGAGGTAAAGGGGTCAGCTTCAGGTGTTAATTTTTCTTTTTAGATTTTTTTCTTGAGGTAGGTGCTCTTAATGGCTTAGAGTTTGCTGATTAAGTGAGGGTGGCTGACCAGAGAACCCCAGTGAGCTTCCTATCTCTGCCTCCTCACTGCTGGGATTACAAACACATACCACCAGGCCAAACTTTTTTTTGTAGGGTTGAGGAGGATCAAACTTAAGTCCTCACACTTATACAACAAGCACATTACTGACTGCCAGTCCAAGACTAATTTGACTTAAAAAAACATATAAGTTTTATAGCAGTGAAATGAGAATGAACTTTCAGTGAGTAGGAAATCTGGAATGAAGAGAGTCTCTAAAACTGTCTTCCCTGCCATGCCTCCCACCACCTACAAACCTAGCAAGTCTCTACTTGAACACCTATTCATCACTCCTGAGTCCAGCACAGCAGGATTTCTGCATCTGAAATGGATCATCCAAACAACCATTGACCTGCTAGCACTAAAGAATAAGATTTTTAGTTTTTCCATTTCTTATCTAATCTAGTTATTAATTATTAAGAAATAATAAAATAAATAGCAATATAGTTTCAATAGCAAATAGTTATTAATAGTCATGACTGACTCTCATGTGTTTGCTAGGACTGACGTAACAAAACTGGGTATTACATGAGAAAAATATGTTGTCTCACAGTTCTAGAAGTCTGAAATCATGCTGGCAGAGCTGGCTTTTCCTAAGATCTACTAGGGAAGGATCTGCTCCAGGCATCCCTCCTTGGCTCTTATCCCTGCATGTGCAACTGTGTGTCCAAATTTCCCCTTTCTAGAAGGCCATCTGTCACATTGGATTAGGACCTGTCCACTACAACTTGGTTATACTTATGAAGTCATCATCTCAAAATAAAATGTGTTTGGGATTCTACAATAGATGAATTTGGAGAGATAGATACACTTTTTGCCTTACCACCCCCTTCGAATTTTATTTTCTTGGTTTCCTGGAGGATATTCACATACATCACTATCTCATTCTCTTTTTCTAGAGTCTCTTACTCTATCTAATCCTTAAATGTCGGCATTTCCTAGGATTCTGTGCTTTTTCTTTTTCTGTTTTTATTGTATGTACTATCTCTTGGTCTCTATAGACTTAATTCTCATCTATGTAGGGACACATCCCAAATCTGTATGTAAGGCCCAGTAACTATCACTATCAAGAATTAGATATTAGATAATGAATGATTTTTGACTGTTTATGTGAGTTATACATTATTTCCCACAGAAGACAAAATAGATAAGGTTCTCAGTCACACAGACCAAGCATTGAGTGGAGACAAAAATCTCACAGATCTATAGTGTTGGATGCAATGACTGTACTAAACAGCAGGAACAAAGAAACAGCAGAATGAAGAACAAAGAGTAGTAGGTGCTATTTTAGATAGGGTAGCCTATCTAAAAAGCCTCTTTAAAAAGCGACATGGACCTGGTCCTGAGTTTGATCCTCTGAGTTACCTGTGTGCCTGCAAGTCAGAGGAGGTCAGCTCTCAGGCTCCCTGTCTGTGGTATAGGAGGTTCCCGGTCTTGAGTTTGACTCCCTCAGTTCCCTGTGTGTTGGCACCCACTCTCTCTATCTCTTGCTAATCATATACACACAGGAAGTAAGTCCAAGTAGAAGATCCTATACAACAAACTTCAAGAAAGAAGAGAGAAAATGTCTCCAAAAGACAATATGATAGCCATTTCAGAAAACTCATCTGAGAAACATCAACCTGCTTCTACAACCAGAGAACACTGGAATAGCTATCTTTTGTCTCAAGTGAAGGTCCAAATATTTGTTACATAATACAAAGTAAAACACAGGTTCTACAAACATCATCCAAGTGCTAAAAATAGCATCCCAGAAGACAACCATCCCACCAAAAAATCAGTACCCAGCGACTTCAAATAAAGCAATGATCAACATCTATCCATCCATAAAACAAATAAAAATAAATAGAAATCCTAATGTAGGCAGTAGACATTAGCAAGATAATATAAAGAAAGTAAGTGACAATCTAATTATAGATGCCAACATCACACAGGAAAAATAAAAAAATCCACAAGAAGCCAAGAAAACATGTATCTCCTCAAGATCACTAACGCCAAGGCCTCATTTCCCACAGAGGATAGCCCATTGGGAGGTTTCCAAGAAAACAACAACCAGGACACTGAATTTCAAAGATCAATTATAAATATGTTCAAACAGCTCCAAGGGAACATAGATGAACACCTAAAACATTTTGAAGAAGAACACAACAAACTCAAGAAAGAAAACCAAGAAAACACAAACAAACCAGATACAACACAATGAAAGTAAGAGCCTGAAAACAGATCTAGCAACATGGAAAAAAAAAACCCAAACAAACACAGAAACACAGAAAAAAGCCCAGACTGAAATAACACTGAACTAAAAATTTTGAACAGTGCAATTAGAAATCCAATAGAATCTTAAAAATAGAACTGATCGTGTAGAATACAGAGTCTCAGAAATGAAAGATAAGATGGGAGAGGTTGATAAGTCAATAAGAAAAACTGATTAACTGAAAAGCCACATTTGCCTGGAAAGTACAGGAACTCTGGGACACCTTCAAAATGCCCGAGTATCATGGCTATCCCAGAAGCAGACATACAAGAGGAAGATCCACCATGCATAATTAATGAGATGATAGAGGAAAATTTTCCTGACCTAAAAAATGAGATATCCATCCTGATTCGAGAAGCATACAGAACACCAATTACCCAGGACAAAAAAGAAACATGCCATGGCTTATGATAGGCCATATATCAAATGTACTACTAAAGACAAGATGTAAAGAGCTGCAAGACAGAAGGAACAAGTCATATCAGAGGCAAACCCACCAAAAAAAACACACACACAATACAAGTTCAGATGCCAACCGAGATTATTATGTCCAGCAAAATAGAAGTCATAATAGAAGGTGAAAGAAAAATTATTCCATGATAGAAACAAAAGATTATGTGGCCACTAAGCCAGGACTATAGAGAATACTGGAAGGAATGTGCAAGACAGAAAAGGATAAGCACAGCAAAGGGTCTAAAGGGAATAAAAAATACCACCACAAAAACTGAATGAGGGACTAAAAATGCAAATATCACAAAATCAATAAAATGTCAGGAACCATTAAACACCTTTCAATAATAACCTTAAATGTCAATGGGCTCAACTCCCCAATCAAGAGACACAGACTTAGAGCTTGGATCAATATCATGACCCATCAATTCTCTGCCTCCTAGAAACACATCTCATCATGAAAGACAGACACTGTCTCAGGGTGAAAAGATAGTTAAAGGTACTCCAAGCAAATGGAAAGAGGAAACAAGTAGGAGTTGCCATCTTGATATCAGACAAAATAGACTTCAAACTAAAGCAAACTATAAGGAAAACAAATGGATGCTACATTTTATTGGGGAAACATTCCAGTAGGAAGATCTTTTAATCCTAAATATATGTGCACCAAACATAGCAGCACCTAAATTCATCAAACAAATACTGTTGGAGGCAAAATAATTAGTCAACCCAAACACCGTGATAGTAGGAGACTTCAATACCCGACTCACATTAGACTGGTCAACAGGTCAAAAACTAAGCAAAGACACATTGGAATTAAATGAAACCATAAATCAAATGAACCTTACAGATATCGACAGAACATTTTACCCCAACACTGAAAAATACACATTCTTCTCAGCAGCCCATGGAACATTCTCAAAAATAGACTATATGCTGGGATGCAAATCAAGCCTCCATATATGTAGAAAAATTGAAATCATTCATTGCATACTCTCTGACCATCATGAAATAAAGGCAGACATCTACAATAAAGGAAACAGAAACCACACAAAGTCATGGAAACTATAACACATTTTTTAACAAGAAATGGATCAAAATGAAATAAAATAAGAAATTAAATGAAAATGAAGATACAACCTACCAAAATCAATGAAACACATTTCCTAAGAGGAAAGTTTATAGCATTACATGCCTATATCACAAAAAAGAAAAGATCCCAATTAAATGGCTTAATGTTATACCTAAAAGCCTTAGAAAAAAAGAACAAACCAATCCTAAAAGTAACACATGGGAAGAAATATCAAAGATTTCATCAGAAATCAATGAATTGGAACTGAAAAAGACAATACAAAAAAATCAATGAAACAAATAATTGGTTTCTGAAAAGATAAACAACATTAACAAAATCCTAACCACACTAATCAAAAGAAGAAGAGAGAAAATTCAAATCAACAAAATCAGAAGCAAAAAGAGGGAAATCACAACAAATACTAGATAAATCCAGAGAATCATAAGAGCATACTTCAAAAATTTATACTCTCTTAAATTATACACTCTAGAGGAAACGAGTGAATTCCTAAACACATATAACCTACCAAAGTTTTCTCAAGTTAACACAGATATGGATCAGACTCTGATGTTAAACCTGCAATCCTGAAACTGTTAGAAAAAAGAGTAGAAGTACACTTGAATGATAGGCCTAAGTAAAGATTTCTAAACAGAACCCTAAATTCCAGGAACTAATCAACAATGGGGCTTCATGAAATAAAAAAGTTCCTATTCTGCAAAAGAAACTAATTGTGCGAAAAGACAACCTACAGAATGGGAGAAAATCTTTGCTAGCTCTGAATCTGATAAAGGATTAACCTCCAGATATACAAAGACCTCAAAAAACTAAACATTAAGGATGCAAACTTTCTAATTAAAAATTGGGTCCTGGACATGCACATTAAAGGATGCTCCAGGGAGGGGAGGGGGAGGCACTGGGGAATGGGAGGGGGGGATTGGGGATGGGGAGGGAGGGGAATGGGGAGGGAGGGGGTGGGGGGTTGGAGGGAGGGAGGGTACCGGTGTACCTGTTAAGTTTGTATGAGTGGAAATAAAAAAAAAAATTGGGCCCTGGAACTAAACTGCACACAAAAAGAAATTGAAATGTTAAACAAATATCTTAAAAGATGCTCAACTTCACTAGTCATCAGAGAAATGCAAATTAAAACTATCCTGCAATACCATCTTACCCCCGTCAGAATGGCTAAGATCAAGCACACAAACAACAGAGAATGCTGGCGAGGATGTGGAGAAAAGGGGACACTTATTCACTGCTGTTGTGAGTGTAAACTAGTACAGCCTCTTTAGAAATCAATGTGGCAGTTCCTCAGAAAGCCAAAAATGGAACTACCATATGACCTAGCTATACCACTTCTAAGAATATTTACAAAAGATTCTACATTTTATTACAAAGACACTTATTCATCTATTTTTATTGTAGCACTGTTCACAATAGCCTGAAATGAAATCAATCAACATGTCCATCATCAGAGGAATGGGGACTAAAAATGTGGTACATATACAAAATGGAATATTATTTAGCCATAAGAAAGGTTGAGATTATGGAATTTGCTGGTAAATGGATAGAACTGGAAAATTTTGAGCAACATAAAGCAAGGTATCTCAGACTTAGAAAGACAAGTGCCACGTCTTCTCTCTTATATGAGGATACTAGCATTGATATCCTTGCCAAGGTATTTAGCTTGAAAATAGTGTAAGATCAGAAAATTTGAAACGGATCAATGAATGGGAAGGAGGGAAGGGATGCTTAGAGTGAAACCTTTTAAGGAGAGATTTATGATATCACGGCAAGTAGGGTGATGGAAGGACTAAAGAGGAAAAATATCTGGGGACATGAGAGAACGGGATAGAGAAGGGACAGAGCGACTTATTAAAAACCCTAAGACTGTGCCAAGTAACCCATAGGAACCTCCTATGCTAGTAGTGTCAAAAAAGACATTTCTTTTAAAAAAGGGGGAACAAGAAGAGATAGTCCCTATGCAAAGGAGCACAGAGAAAGGAAAACAGAGCAAAACAAAAAATTGTCTACAGCTGGTTCACTTAGATCACTAGGGAAGAACAGAGTATGAATCTAGGTAGGAAGACAATACACCAAACTGCTCTGTAAATACCTGTTATTATACCCATAAATTGGAAGAGAACTCAGCACTTAACCTAGAAATCTTCAACAGAGGTAGAAGATCTCAACACCTTGACAGGATGCAGCCTAGGGCAGTGGAAGAGCAGTGAAGTGGACAGCAATGGCTGCCAGAATGAAGAATATTGGAGACCATGCAATGCCTCGGAATCAGGCCAACCTAATCTCTCTCCATCTTAAGGCTTAGGGAACCTTGTTAAGATTGTAAGAGCCTAAAGATGGGAAGGTCCAACCTTGGACAACACATTCCACTCAAGGCAGGGCTGCTGCATCCTGGAACTCGCTGCAATGAGAATTGTCCTTTCCAGATCTGCATAACGGTTAACATAACAACATGCCCCCATAGACTAGCAGGGATCTTAGGAGAGATAATTGCATGCAAGTGCAAACCTTAGGGGCTAGGATTGGAAGGGTAAAAAGGAGTACCCCTATCAGTGAAATGGCCCGAGGAGGGGCTACTTGGTATACCACAAAGTACTGAACCCCCACAAGAGTAGACAAGCCAGAGAGAACTCTGGGGCCCATAGAAGCAGACAGTCAGGAGGGAACAAAGGAGTGGGATGGATTGATGAAAGGAGGAGATGGAGGGAGGGAAGAGGGGAAGAGAGAGGAAAGGAGGAGGGCAAGATAACTACTCAGTATGCTTGTAAAACTAGGGAAAACTATTCAAATAAAAAAATGACATGAAAGAGGTATGGACTGAAAGCCCACTGAAAATCTCTGATTTCATAACCCACTGGCACAGGAGCCTTGTCAAGCTTCACTCTAAAATCAAACTTACTGCTCATGACTTCTACTAATCTGATCTTTGTGTAATTGTGATTGTGGTCAATGATACAACCGTTCTAGAAAATTCTGCATTTAGCTTATCCTATGTTCAATTAATAATATAAATCTAAACAATATAAATCTATTAATAGCAATTCTGTTTCTCAACTACCTCTCAAATATTTCTTCTTTTCTATGCTCACATGCATTGTCTTTGTTAATCACAGCTTTACCTAGTCTAGCATAGTGATCTCTCTCCATCCTGCTACACTAGTAACAGAATAGATGTCTTCCTTCCTTCCTTCCTTCCTTCCTTCCTTCCTTCCTTCCTTCCTTCCTTCCTTCCTTCCTTCCTTCCTTCCTTCTTTCCTTCCTTCCTTCCTTCCTTCTTTCCTTCCTTCCTTTCTTCCTTTATTCCTTCCTTCTTTCCTTCCTTCTTTCTATTTTACAATGTTTGAGATCCAAGCCCGGAGACTTGAATATGGTAGGCAAGTGCTCTACCCCTGAGCTGTATCTGCCAGCCGAAAATAGTCTGTTAAAATCTGAGCATGTTGTTCTTTATTTTCAACAGCTCTCTTTCCACCTTATCTTAACCACAGAATTCAAAGTGAAAGGTCCCTCATTTATAACCTGCCAGGATCTATGCCCCTCCACACTGACCTCACTGCCAAACTGTCGCATCATAGCTTCCAAAGTGAGCCGGCCAAATATTGTTCCTACCTGAAATGTCTTGTCCAGAATTTATCACTTTACGAATAGTTATATCATTTTGTGTGGTGATCTTTGTTTCAGCTCCCTGTGGAATGGGCTCTCCCACCTTGCATTCCCATGCATTTGTATCTCATTCCTGCTGCTCGTCACCACTGACTGAAATGCTAGTTTCTCTAATCAACACCCTTATCTGCTGTGCTGGTAATCTTCATACCTATATAGTGCTGGATCACAATCAAAATTGTGCAACTAAAGCCATGAAATGCTGAGAAAAATCAAGGAAGAGCTATTTTATGTTCATAGACTGGTATGTTCAATATAGTTAAGATATGAATTCTTCCCACCTGATCAATAGATTGAGCACAATCCCAAGCAATCTATAGGTATCAACAAACTGACTCTGAAGATTTTTAGGAATCTTCATGGAATTCTCATTAAAAAAAAAAAACCCAGCATAGTACTAGTTAGAAGAATGAGGTTAGATGATATGCATTACTGGCTTCAAATTCATTACACAAATATACTTAATAGACACAATATAATTTAAAGAATAGATGCATGGGAAAAAAGAACAAGAGCTCACAATAAACCACACAAGTAAAATCTACTTTCTTTCATAAAGAGAAAAAAGCAATTCAATGCAAAGAGTAAGCCCAATTTTGTAGTCAAATCTATACCTGACAAAATTATATAATCCAAAATATAAGAGGCCAGTCATACAGGTCATGTCATAGCACACTGTGCATGACAGGGAATACCACAAAGCACTGTAAAAGCAAAAACCAACAGCAAAAGTCATAAAGAATTTCTAATTCCCAGAAAGAAGGAAAAAAATCTATCTTCTAATTGGAAAATTATGTTTTCTATATAATTTTCCATACTTGGAAATATGAACATCTTGATGCCCATCTCTATAGATCTAGTATACTAGGTTAAGGCCATAGGATTATTCACAATTTTTTTTTGACCCAGAGGAGATACAGCTCTCAATGTCAATGAATGTTGAATGGGTTGGAATATTGAAATATAAGTGTAATGTATGCCACTGTTCGGCTCTCAAGGTAGTTCCCAGTCTGATGAGATAGTTTGATCCCCAAAACCCACACACAGTCGAAAAAAGAACAGTTCACAAACTGTCTTCTGACATCCGCATATGAATCCATAGCACGTGTATGTATACACACACACACATACACACACACACACACATACATTCTAAACAAATAAATGTTTTAAAAACATATGCTGTTCTTATACTTGATCTTAGCCAAAAACCTGTAAAACAATTCACTTGCCATTGTAAGCAAAAGCTTGAAGAGTCAGTCAGTACAACTTCAATATATAGTCCCTTGTACTTGTAGCTCAGAAACTCACTGAAACAGTGACTATTTCATCAGGTAAGCTGAAGAAGTAAGGCTTCTGATGATTAGGAGTAGATTCTTGAAGCCAAACTTCAATGGTACTTCACATGAGCAGGAAATAAGATTGTGATATCTTAAAATTAAAAAGGAGACTCAAGAACAGATCAAAGAAGAGCTGAAAGACAATTTACCCATGAAGATGGCTGCCGAAGAGGCAGATGGGAAGATGCTCAGGATCATCAGCCAGGGCGGTCTCTGAGCTCCAGTGTCCTCAGGGGCGGATGACCAAGCATGATCCCAAGTTGGTGCTATTCGTGTATCTGGGTGACATTTGCCCGTCACCCATTGCAGAAGCATGTTCTGAAAACCGGCAGCTGATGAAAACATTTCAGATAATTGGAGGATAGACAGTTTAGCTACATCCACGTATGAAGTGGGGAATTCTCCTGACTATCAAGAGCAGAACTGCATGAGGAAGCATGGCATCCCCATGAATCATGGTGCCCGACAGGTTTCTCAAGAAGCCTTTGCCACATTGGACTATATACTTGTATGGATGAAAGCAATCTGAGAGACTTGAATAGAAAAAGTAATCAAGTTAAAAACTGCAAAGCTTAAATTGAGCTACTTGGGAGCTATGATCCACAGAAACAATTGATTATTAAAGATCCCTGCTATGGCAATGACTCCAGTTTCGAGCAGATGTACCAGCAGCACCTCAGGACCTGCAGGGCCTTCCTGGAGAAGGCTCACTAGCTGGTCCTGTCCACTGCCAGCTGGCATCTCATTCATCAGTCCTGTGCCCAAGAGTGATGGCAACCTTTACCCCAGGCCTCACCTGTCTCCTCAGTTGACTTACTGTCTAATCTTAAAAATAATTTTAGGTGAAAACCCATTGTATCTCAAAGAATAAATATGTTTAAGTAAGATAGTTTGAGGTGCAGTTAAGCCTTCTTAGAATAGTTGAACCCTTTCTTTGCTGTACTTAAAAACAGTGGAACAAGCAAATATGGAACAAAAATAGAAAAGAATAAAGTAAGAATCAGTTGCCGGCTCACATCAACCTCTTAGCCCAGCAAGACCTGAATAATCTGGTCTATCTGGAGTGGGTGTCTGGCTAGTACCTCAATGATGCCCTCTTGTTGACTTGCAACTCTGTTTCTCAGACAAAGTCACAATAGTCCTATCTATAGCTGCTCTCTGTTTAACATTGGAAGAGTCTTAACTCAAAAACACTCAGGGTGCACACATTTTTTTAATAATGCAATGAGTTTATTATGATACAATCAAAAAGGTTTTAGATCCACAGTGAAAGCATACTCATACTTTGACCATTTGCTCATAAAATTAGTGTTAATTGTGTCAAAGAGGAAAATAGGCAAGAATTTAGCTAGACTTTCAAACGTAAAAGCAAAATCACCGTGGAAGAAAAGGTCAGAATTACTTTCAGAGTCAGGTGATGCAGGTATAGGTCTCAGCACAGTATTTCTTGCTGTGAAACCTGACTTTCATGCTTATTTTTTAAAAGTGAAATTTAATTTTTATTCAGGTTCCCCCAGCATAAGTAATTGATTGCATTATTATTTTTATTCACAGACTTTTTTTTTAACCCACTCATACAAACTTAATAAGTACAACAGTCCCCTCCTTCCCTCCACTCCTTCCCAGTCACCTTTGCTCCCTCCCCCCTTTTCCCCTTCCTTTCACCTCCCTCCCTCCCTCCCTTTTCTCAATGACCCTCTTCTCTCCCCCCCTCCATCCCTGGAGCATCCTTTAGTGTAGTTGTCAAACTTCCCTCTGCGCCCTCCACTCTAATAAGGAGTACGGACTCAGTAGCATTGCCTAGAGTCCTTTCTTGTGCTCCCCTTTAGTATGGGAAGATTATTATGACTGTTAATCCCTTGCCTCTAACATTCCTAGTGCCTGTGATCCATGCTAGACTTTGGGGGATCATTGATATGTCAGTCATTGCTCAGGTCATGCAAAGTCCTATTATGGTTACTTTGGCCCTAACTTGTGTGGAGTAGCTTGCTTGTCATTGCTCCTCCCCATCTTTAGGCTCTTACAATCTTACTGCCCCCTCCCACAAATTTCCCTGAGCTTTAGGATGGGGAGAGATTGGCTGGTCTGGTTCCAGGAGATTAATGTAGGATCTCTGATGTTCTGAATTATGGTTTGTTGTTGTTTTCAGTTTTGCTGTTCCTAGGGTGCACACTTATGTATTCAAAAGATGAGGTAAGCTGGATGTGGTGGTGCATGCCTGTAATCTCAGCAGTGGGAAGAATAAGGCAGGAAGATCATGAGTTTCAGTCTAGCCTGGGCTACATAGTGAGACCCTGTCTTAAAACGAAAATAATAAAATAGGAACAACAGATTAGTGGAATTTAACAAAAAAATCAGCCAATAGGGAATTGAAATTTGAAACAAAATACTGCGACAAACCTATGATAAAAACCTGACAGCATCACATGCAGATGAGCTTACTGCACAATCAAATGCCTCTGCTGGAAATACAACATGGTACAGTCCCTTGGGAATTAGTTTGTTATCTCCTAACAAAGTAGAACATGGCCTTACCATACAATCCAGCAATTGCATGTTCGCTTGCCTTGAAGTTGTCTGTCCACACAAAGCCTTGCACAGGGATATTCGCAGTAGACTGTTCAGTGGACAGGCATGGAAAGAAACCATGGTTTCCTTCAAGAAGTGAATCCAAATGCAAACTATGACACTTCCAGACAAGGGAAGTGCTATTCGGTTCTAAAAATAAATTAGAAAAAAGTTAAAAATTAGCCATCAGCATGCATAAGCAAAAGAAGCAAGTTCGGAAAGACTGCATGCTGTATGATTCAAACTATGTAACTTTTGGAAAGTAATTAAAGAAACAGTAGACAGATTAGGGACTCAAGGCTTGTGAGGTTAAGTGAGTGAAGGAAAGAGGATTTTTTTTTCAATACTGCAGATTTAACCTAGGGTCTCATACATAACAGGCAAATATGCTACATCTTAGCTATAGGATTGGACCAAGGAAATTTTGTTTCTGAATAGGTTTCACTGTGTGACGCAGGCTGATATCAAGCTCTTGATCTTCCTGTCTTGCCTTCTGAGGGCTGGGATTACAGGTATGCACTGCCAACACTCAGCATACAGAAATTGTTTTTAGAACAATGAAACTGTTCGGTATGTCGTTATGGTAAGTACATGCCATTATGTATTTATAAAACTCATAGTGTTTTAGAGCTAGGAGATGATTCAGTGGTTAAAGTGCTTGTGGTTTAAAGTAAAAGACTTGAGTTCAAATACCCAGACCCCCACCAAAGAATTATGGGCAGGAGTGGCAACCAACTGTAATTCTAGCCAATGGAAAGTAGAGCCTTGGAACCCCCGAAAGCAAGCTGGTTAACCATTCTAGCCCTCTAAGCAAGTTCTGGGTTTAATCAGTGCAATAGTTAATCCTGGTTGTCAACTTGACCATACCCAGAATTAACTAAGATCAGTTATCATACTGCCTGCAGAGATTATCTGATCAATACATCTATATAATTATTATATAATACAAAGACCAGCCCTAGATCTGATTGGAACCTCCCAGTAGCAGACCAGATAAAAAAGAACCATAAAACCAAAGAGTCTGAAGAGAGAATCGCTGAGGCTGTGCTAGAAAATTCTTTCTTCCTGTTACCTGGCTTCTTTGACCCTTCAGACCTCCAACCCTTCAAGCCTTCAGTGTGACTAAAGGCTCTCCAGGGATCCTCCAGCCTTCAGCTGCCATCAAATGGACTACTGGACTGAGCAGCTACTGGCAGCCATTGTTGGACTACCTCAGCACATCTTGTGAGCCAGTTGAATAAATTCCCTTTTTATATATTCATTGTGTTGATTCTGTGGCTCTAGAGAATCCTGATTAATACAATTAGGAATAACATCTCACAAATAAAAAAATTGAAGAGCGATGATTCTTGACATTAACTTTGAGCCTCCACATATATGCATACACACACACACATGCCTACACACATGCTAACATGCATATATATATATATATGTACTTACATACGTACATAATACATACATGCCTCATAATATGTATGCATGAAAATTAAAAAATTAAGAGAAAAAGATTCATGGAACTTTGAACACAAAGAGAGAACCTTAATGTGAACAACTTAGAAAACAATATTCATTCAGGAGGTCAAGAAATACTAGATCACATACAAAAGTATACCAAAATCTAATGGTATTGTGAATATATTTGAACCTTTCTGAATGGGTTGGGAGAAGGGTTCTGAACATTCTAACTATGATAATTAAGGAAATTATGGAACTAGTAAGATTAAGAGCAAAATAAACTATATACATATACTATACTTGCATTGATAAGCTAAGTGCTCCTGGAAGTACCAAGTGAGAGCCATGATTCTGCCACACATCAATGGGAGAGCTGAACATTTATGCAATTGAATGGCAGGTGGCAGGGAGCCAGGTTTTATACTGTGGAAGTAGAAGGTCATAGATAAGAGAAGGAGGCTAATGACAGATATGGTAATAGATTAGAGCTTGCAACATCAGGGTGTATTTATTAATAATAGGTTGAGCTTTACATAGCCACAGGTGGTTATATACAGAGATATTTTTAGATATTTATACATTCACAAGGGTCAGAAAACAGGCATGTATTTCACTGCTCTGTCCACTAACAGAGACTGTAAGTTCCAGTACAGTTTTTGGTATTTAGGAGTCACATCTTGATTGCTAATATTTTTCCTTGATAAATAAACTTATGGCTCTATAAAGAGGTGGCTAATTCATGGACTGGGGTGAGAAATCTACAAGGTGAATCTGCAGCATGTTTTTGTACCAGAACATAAATTATTGCTCAAAAGCAAAGCAGGATGTCTCAGAATCATGTGGCTACATTAGAGATCCATGCAAGTCAACTGAAAGAACTCCCAAAGCCCGAAGATGGACCATATGAACAAGAATACCAAGTAGTATAGACTCAAAACTATACAAAATATACTCAAACTATAAAACAAATGCTCCTTAGCTCAAACTTGTCTTCCATCTATATTCTGTTTGCATAGCTGTTAATACAGATTGGATAATTTATAAAGTACAGAGGGATGTTTAGGCCATGATCAGGAGACTGGGAAATCCAGCTGATAGCTGCTGAACATTCACTAAAAGCCTTCTGCTGTGTCCTGACTTGGTCCAGGGCATCCCATGGGAGAGACAGGGTAAGCCAGTTGGAGAAATCTCAATGTAGAACAAAACCACTCCCCGGCTGACTTATTATCCATTGCTCTGAATCATTAGTCTATTGACAAGGCTTGAGCCTTATGAGCCGATCATCTTCTAAAAGTCTCACCTCTAAATGCCATTAACTGAGAAGTGAGGATGTAGCTCACTGGTAGAGCCCTTGCCTACCATTGGAAGGCCCCGAGTTTGATCCCCAGTGCTATAAGAGAATAAAGATAATTAATGTAAGAATTTAGAGATTAAGTTTCCAACACCTGGAGTCTGGGGAACACATCTGAAACACAGTGACCCTGATATAAAGAAATGATTAAATAAGTCAGTCTGGTTACATTTTCATCACAGTGTCCAAATACCTGATAAAGAACAACTTACAGAAAGAAAGATTTATTTTGGCTCATGGATCAAAGGAGTCTGGTGCGTCATGGCAGGGAAGGCATGACTGAGGGGGGTTTGCTCATGTGTGAGCAGATCATTCATGGAGAAAGGGTATGGGGGTGCTCAGCAGGCTTCCTCCATTTTCCTTTTGTATTCTCTCCCTAGCCCAGGAGATGGTGCTGCCCACATTCAGCGTGCATCTTTCTCATCATTAAGTACTTTCTGGCGCCAGCCCACCAGTGCACCAAAGGTATGCCTCTTTTATGCTCTATGTGTTTATTAATCCGATCACGTTGCCAATTTAAATTAACCAAAGTCCAAATGAGGAATACTCCTTCTTGAAGAAAGGAGAAAAAAAGAAAAGAAAGAAATCCATCAGACATGTCACACTAAGGGACATTCTATAAAAGCCTGCCCACTCTTCAAAGCCATCAAGGTCATTGAAAGCAATGGAGTCTGAGGAACTGTTTGAACTAAGAGCAAATTAAGGGTACAGAGTATCTGGACTGAGATCCTGGAACAGATCCTGGCAAAGGGAGTGGTGTACAAGGTAGATGGAAGCTGTCGCCTGATCTCCACATACTTGCTTTGTGTGTGTGTGTGTGTGTGTGTGTGTGTGTGTGTGTGTGTGTGCGCGCGCATACAGGTAGGCACTTGAATATGTGTGCCCATAAGGCCCAAAGGCTTCAGGGAGAATAACTCCAGATTGCTCTGCCTCCTTATTGCTTTGCTCTGGGGTTTCCCAGACCCCATCTTCCAGAGCCAGAATTACATTCCACTGCCATATCGGCCAAGCATTTTTATGCGGGAATTCAGGTCCTTTTGCTTGTGAGGCAAAAGTTTTAGCCCCTGAGCCACCTCCTCAGTACAATAATTTCTTTAAAATGAAGAAAATGTAAATAAACTATTAATCTAAGCTAATAAATTAAAATTCACTACTTATCAAATATATTCCTACATAGACCTCCTGCTCATCTAATGTGATGGATTTAGATGGAGATTGGGCTTTGGCATCAAGCTCTGATCCAAGTCAGAGTTTCACATTACCCTGGTAGCTGTTGGATCCTGAACAAGATACTTTCAACTTCACTAAGCCCATTTGCTTGCTTAAAAAAAAAGATGACAATATGTGCTTCATAAGACTTGTTGTAAGGATTAAATCACCACACATAAAATAACTAGCACCGTAATCAGACATTCTGGGAACTCAGTGATATTGGAATCCCCATCACTTTGTGAATAACAGCTATGATATAGAAATCAAAAAGGCTTGTCCTATATATCAAGTCAAACGTGCATGTTTAAGTCTCACGATGCACATTGATGCTTTGCCATCTGATGCCTAAGGGGCAGCTATCGCTTGTCAGAAATTAAAATATTTCAAATGCAATGTGCCTTTGGTAAGAGCTAAGGCTTTTGTCAGTTATTGGAGCCTTTTGCAAATTTTCACCTCTTGCTCAGCCTGTATTTGCTTATTTGAGCTCTAATTATATCATGCTGATTTGCAAAACCCTGTTTGAATATCCCTTATATTATTAAAAAGGAAAGGGAAAGAGAGCAGCCATTTAATTCACTATAATGGTTAATAAAAAAAGTGATAGACAAGTTGACTTTTGGTCATGAATTGTGCCGTAATTTAAAAGGGGGAAGGGGTCTTCTTTCTAATAGCACAACAAAAATTTAGTAATACTAACTCCCAAGTGTATATAACCTATACTGCTTTGAAATGCAAACTATAAGCCAAAAGTGAATGCATACGAAAATCAAATGAAGCTGGTATGAATCAGGAAGAAAAGAAAGGAGGGGAAGGGATGGAGGGAAAAACATAACTTTCAAAAGCATTTCCAATTTCTTCGGAAGAGGGATATGGTGGGGGGGGGTGCGGTAAAAAGGTCTCTTCTCACTTCATCAGCCCTCACATGTTTCTATGTTCTGCAGAATAGATTATTCAGCCAAGATTTAATTCTTTATGTAAAAAGTAAACAAGCACCTCTATCGTTTTTTTGCCTTTAATCAATGGTAAAATTGCATGTATGCCAAATACTTTAAAAATAAATCTCTTTACAATTAAAAAAAAAAAAAAGACTTTAGCAGCAGCCTCTAGTGGCCGATTAAGGATTTGACGATGCCTGGCAAACCAAAATGCCTTTCTCTTTACTTGCTTTGAGCAAACTCAGAGTCAAAATAACTAATCAACTTTAGCTACAACACGTAATTTCATCAAATTTTTTTTGCTTGCATTCTTATACGCAGTTTTCAAAAGTTACTCCCAAGTCCTTTGTGCTTTGAAATAGTCTACCTGTATTGACTGTGGTCTGAAGTAAGGTAGGGCAAAGGAATACTTTATTTTGATTAACAAAGATTGACTCAAATGTGCAAGAAGACAATAGGTTTAACAAACTTCATGCAGTTGTCTGCCCCTGGACTTTCTGTCTCCTTACAGAGGAGTGATCAAAAGAGAAAATACCCTAAAGTATCTAAAAACCGAACCGCATTTAACATTTGCAACAGGAGCATGAGTGTTTGTCTAGGTAACGTTTTCTCATTTTATGCACCTGACTTGTTCTGGCTTCTGAAAGCTCTCATCCAGAACCATGGTTTCTGGCCAATTCTGAAATTTAAAATGAACAGATGAATATTTTCCTCCCTAACACTCGTTGCTGGGAACACACTGGAGTTTGCCTTTGGGTGAGCCTCAACAAGGGCTGCAAGCCTTCTTCCAGCCGGTGCCCCGAGCACGGGGAACCGCCAGGCTTGAACCCTCGCAAGCAGGGACTCACTGACGACCTTAGAGGAGAGAGCGAGTGTTCCTCCTGCCCTCGCTTCTCGGGACTCTTCCTCGCTAAGGGGGACGCGGAGGGAAGGCCGCGGTCCTCCCCTCCCTGCCCGGCTCCGCGGTGTTGCAGGGCGCGGGCGCAGCGCAGGGCGCAGGCGGAGCGGAGCGCGCAGCAGGCGGCCTTCTCTCGGTCCCCGCCCCGGGCCGCCTCTTCCGCGTGGATCCAGCGTGCGCCCGCCTCGCAGGGGCCCCGATCGCCGAAGGATCCGGAGCTCTGCGGGAAAGAAGACGGCCTCGGAAGCTGGAGCCCGCGGGTCCTGGATCCGCTCTCCGGCTTCTCCCTCTGGGCTCCCGGCCGCAGGAACCCGCGCCTGGCTTTCCGCTCCAGTCCTAGGAGCCCGGGAGCAAAGCTGGTAACCCCGCGGGAGGCCGTACCCGCCCCGGGTCCTGCCCTCCGGGAGCAAACCTGGCTAGTTCTTTACTGGAACAAAGGACAAAGCCAACACATTTAAAAAAAAAAAATCTTGCCTGGCCTCCTTGCTCCCAGGAGTACCTTTGAGAAAAACCATAAAACAATATTATCTTTCTTAATGTAATGAATATAATCATTTAATTTTTCAGTTCTTCTGCTTGCTTTAAAACAGGTGCTTTCAAATTAATTAAGCTTGATTTTTTTTGTTATGCATTGTGGATTAAAGAATCCTTGCTCGATAGAAGTGCTGGGATGACGAATTAGTATTTGCCAAAGTACTTGGAAACGAAAATAACATAAAATTTGATGAACTTACTCTGGCATCATGAAAGCAGAAAAACAAGAACCTGATGAATTTAGTAACCCCAGGCCATCTGCTAGGTGAAACAAAAACAGAGAGAAAAGGTTTTACCTACTCCAGCCAAGAGGTATAATACAGGTATAATTAACCAGGTAATTCAGATTCCACAGAAAAATGAGATCCTACTTCGAAGGAAAAATGAGTCTCCCTGAGGGATTTTGTTACATTTTGCTCTATTATTATCACATTTAAATTAATCACCTATATAAATGTATGCATTTTCTAATTTAATGGCTCCTTTCCTGAGATTTAAAATCGTTTCCAGGCCAAGTCTGTATTAACAAATTGAGGGTTAAATATGTTTTCTTCCTTTCCCAGAAATCTTATTACTTTGTTCTCTATTCAGATATTGTAATAGAAATGAAAATGAAATTCCGACAAACTTCGAGTATTTTTTACATGGGCCATTTGGTCACCCTGAATTTCTGGTGAACAGAGAGGAATAGGTCTAATTTTGTAGAGGCATGTAGTAACCAGAGCAATAGGAATTACATCTAGAATTTGATATCCTGTTAAACTTATTTCGCCCCAGAAGAGTCTTTTTAAATATAAGGACAATTGCTTAAGCCTGAACTTTACTTTCCTTATGTCCACTGAATATGGCCTTCAAAGTCACACAGTGCCAATTGTGTTTCCAAAGTAATCTCAAGAGTTTAGGTAATAAATTATTTTTTCATCACAGGGTTTTTAAATGTAATGTTCTAAAATATCCGGCAAGTAGCTCTAATCAATCATATGAAACGTCTACATTCAAGCATAGAAAAACATTAAAATTTAATAACACAAAAGTAGGCCAGACCACTATCATCAACATCATCATCATCATTTATATAACAGATTGAATTTCTGTTCGGAAGTGCCAGAAAGTGAACTTGTGTTGGAAATTCACTAGAGGGAGCAATTCTTTTCACTAAGCTGTTGGGAGCTCCTATGTTTAATAACCCCAGAGTAGATCTAGACATTAAGACCATTTATAAGAATAAAAATGTACAGGATTCACGAACCATCTTAGGGGCCATGTGCTGTTGTTCCAAAAGTCCTTCAGAGGTTTTTCTTGAAGCCACCTGAGGAACAAAAATGATAGAGTGAGTCCAAGGCAGGGAACGCTGTAGCTGATCAGCAGTCAGCACTGCCATTTTGTTTGACTTTTCACATATCTGCACTTCTCCTTAAGAAGCTACTGTCCACCAAAATCAGCATAGTATCTGATCCACGTGAAGTTCAGCAGCACGCCGGGTGATACTGGCTAAATCCCAAGTGCAAACGTATGGAAATGTAGACGTTCCACCTATGCTTCTTTCTACTGCACATTTCTATTCTTAGCTGTTCGTGACTTAAAATATCAGCGACTCACTTAGATTACTGTCTTGTTTGATTATTTAACTCCTTTGAATTTAAGCTAAGAAAAAAAATTTTAACGAACTGATACATGATATTGTTACAATTAGACCTAAGTGCTTTAAGGTTAGGTCCCTTTTAGCTACTCATGCTTAATGCTACAAGTTTTGCTCTTGAAAATAAAATAAAATTTGAGTTGTCACTCAACTAATGCCAAATTCAACAACACAAAAGATGCTTTTTTAAAAAAAAATTGGGTTGATCGATGAAGTGGTTCATACAACATATGTATCGAGAACCTAATTAACATAAAAACTGTTAAGATTTGAGCATAGAGCCAGATAAGAGCCAAGAAGGCCCACAAACAATGATTTTTTCAAAATAAAAAATAAAAATAAGTTGCAATAATTTCATAGTGTTTATATGAAGAAATAACCTCAACAACAAAAATAATAGCTTCCTAGAGTCCTTACTGAAGGAAATGACATTTCTTCTTTTTCATAATCACTGGGAAATCTTGTTAAGGGCTCAATAATTAAAGGCATTTCTAGAGTCTTCCAACATATGAACTATGCTTAAACTATATATCATTAATTATGTCAGGTCCAATTCAAATATTTCCTACCATTTATTGAAATATAGATGGACTAGATGTCTCCAAATTGTAGTTTGGAGGGACAGGGTGCAGATTAAGTAGTTATGTTATTTCCTTGAGAATTTTAGTTTTACTTAGAAATAAAAAAAAAAAGGGCAAAGGGCTTTACATGACAGATGAATCTTCTGGTACATTCCATGTTCTATAGCAATCTCTTCTTCTTGAATATAAAATGTTTTTGTGTATATTTTTGAGTCCTATTTTGAGTCCTATTTTGTGTATATTGAGTAAATCACAGACTTTCTGAAAGCTAGTAATTTCTTGAAGTTCTGTGAAATCATATTACAAAATATGGAAATGCATACTCTTTGTTGCAGCCGGGACTATGGTATTTCAAATGATTTTGTGATGTGAATGAGAATATGAACTGAGTCACAATGGTAAGACCACAACTAAAATATATTAGGTCACAGAATTACAAATTAAAGATGAATTAATTTTCTTTTGTCGAGTGCTGAAAATTCACTTTCAATGACTTTTGTAAGTATTCTCTACACCAGCAGTAATGATTCACTTTCATGTTGGTATACAATTTGTTTCAACAGTCGGGAAATAAAATTCATTTATCTTACATTTTAAATTTCATTCTCTCTCTAAGTTATGAGTCTGCCTCCCATTGTTAAAATAAGTAACAATAAAATATACAGTCCATAATCAAAGGCATTCTGGCAATATTGTATTTAGTTTATTTTACACTACCCTTAAAATGAAACATTCAAATATAGTTTAACAGTGACTTTAGAATTAAAAAAAAACTTTAGCTTTTCTATAACAGGAATTAAATGTGTTAACTATTTTGTTGTGTGTAATATTTAAGCAATGGGCACATAAAATCACCCAAGGTCCTGTGTCCTTACTGGGCATATATTTTCTTATGAATTTTCCTGGTTCTAAGTCCATACCAATTCAGTTGTTAGAGAAACAGAATTTATTACACATTGAAAATAAGAGCACTCCATTCTTTTCTATGATGATTATGGTTACCACGTTTTACCACTCCAAGAAAAGCATCTTTGTGCCTATTTGAAAATCCTTGGCCCTTACCTTTTTGTGTATTTGCAGTTTATAAATGTTAATCCCTGTGGATCTCAGAGACTAGTGAAGGCTCAGAGGGTAGGAGCCTGCTTTGTGAGAAGTGAGCAAAACAGGCATTTTCCCTCCCTCGTAATGCTGAGAATTCGAGAACTTTGAACTGTCATCCCTCACGATCTTGGCTTAGTAGCTGAAATCTTGAGAGCCAGATATCTACTTTAGAACACGGAGTTATTTGTGTATAATTTGTATTATATATTTTTTCTACTTAACCCTACTAAGGTAAGACAAAAATAAAGATCATACAAAAATAACCTGGGAAAGCAATAAGAAAAGGTTTTATATACAAGATTTTCCCAAGAAGGCAATTTAGAAATGAATTTTGCCATGGATCAGTTTCTTGGAAGAGAGTTCAGAACACCAGGGTCTGTAATGAAAAAAAAAGTTTGCTTCAGCATTGAAGATACATCACTCTAGAGTACATGTGATTAATACCTTAATTTTAAATATGAGACTCTAACCATTTCATAATTATCAAGTTCTTCATCTTTAAATCACAATAGGTATCAAATTAATGTTTTAGAACATTCATGCAGTCTTTATTAATAACTTTATGTTGGATGGCAAAATTGAAAAAAAAATTCCTAACTTCAGAGACAACTCTCAAAAAACCTACATTTCTTTTTAAGGAACTATGATTTACATTAGACAAAAATCTAGGAAAGAACTGAAGGCAAATTGTTGTCGTTAGAATTGCATTATCATACCAACAATTTCTGACTTGCTTTTAAGAATGAGGGATCCACTCATCTTCTTAATTTTGAGTGAAAGCAAAACTATAGTATAGGACCCAGAAACTGTGAATATTCCACCGATAATTTTAAACCCAACTGTGTCATCATCAGTAACTAGGTGATGTTGGTGAATTGATTGACAGAGTCACACTCACAGGTATGACACTGGAAGGACCCTGGACAGGCCTCCAGCAGCCTGTAAGATGCCTCTTGTAGCACATGACTTAAGCTTCCCTTCTTTGTACTTTGCAATATGCCAGTTAATCTTAAATCTCATAAATGCTCAAACTCACAGTGTTTTGACTTTAATATAAAGCCAAAGATTCACATGAGTCTTAACTTCAGCACATATATTCTCCTTCAGAAACTATCTTTATTATTATTTTTAATCTTTGCACAAAATAAGAAGAGTGAGAAGTGTTTTTCTTCCATGGTTGTCATTTGGCAATTCTGTTTGTAGATGACTGTGTAGCTGGGGTAACGCCCATCAGACCAATTCTATGAAGAAAGTCCACTCTGTCACCTGGATGGGACTTCCATAAGAATTTGGAAGCTTGTGTAAGGGAATTCCTGCAACTCTGACATTGCTGTAGATCACTGAATAACTGTACCTCAGATCAGATTGGAAAGCAACCTTGTGACAATTTTAGGAGGTTTGTACAGCATTCCAATGCAGGGATTTTCTGTACCACATTTTTTTATAGGTGGTAACCTAGGCTGCGTTTCAACTCTTCCAATGAAGAAATCTTCACTTTGTTTCAGAATGTGAAGCATCAGAAAAAAAAAATGATTCCATATGTTTAGCTGAAATCTCTGGTTTTATAACTCTCAGCCCTTTCTCTTCAGGGACACAGAATGGTCAGGAGATATCCATTATATTTTCTTTGAACTGCTGGTTTACACATATGTAGACATATCCATGTCACTCTTAAATCTACTCAAGGTTAACCGGTTGTCTCCAGCATTCCACCTGTTGCACAGATGCAATTCAGCTTTCAGTGGGGTTATGTTAGTAAGTGCACTGTACACTAAATGTAGCAGTCAGCAGTGCATCTCACACATCTCCCCTCCCAGCCATGGAGGGCAGCAACACTGAAAGAATGTTAGTGATTTCCCCTGGTGGCCACTGGGCTGCTGTTATGCATTATGGGATAGTGTCACGATATAACACTTGCCCAGAAGGAAGATCAAAATAGAGTCGACTATAATCAAGAATGGCTTCTACTAAATGTGCATTTTTGGGGCATTATTAACAAATACATAAATGAAAACCTGGTAAGTTGAGGACCTCCTTAGTTTAAGTGTTCACTTTTCTGATAGTTCCTTAGTGCTCCTAATCTCTTTCCCAGTATCTTTCACAAGTACATGTAACATCCCAAGTGTTGGTAGGTCTGGAGTTGCACTGTTGCCGTAAGACCATGAAAACTATTCATCTGATGGCAGCCAAAGAACACTTAGCATTTTCAAGCATCCATGTCATCATATTCTTGCTTCATAATATTAGTTACTTATTGCTGCTAAACAAACCACTCTAGCACTTAACAGCTGAAAACAACAACAAACATTTATCATCTCACATGGTTTCTGATGCTTAGGAATTTGGGCAAAGTTTCGACAAGTGGTTCTGCCTTGGCGTCTCTCCATGAGTTAAATCTCAGCTGTGGCTCCCAGCCTGTCTGGGACTGCAGGTCCAGGTAGGTCACACCTCGTAATTCGTAACTCTAGTCATGGTTAACCCACCAGTTATCTTAAGCATTCCACATGTTGCATGGATACTGCTCAACTTGATGGTGGGGTTACACATCAGTAAATCCACAGCATGCTGAGAATACAAGTTAATGGTGTATCATATACACCTCACCTCCTGGCTATGACAACAAAACAACATGGTGTGTGGTAGAGCATGCCTGCTGGATGCACTTCACCTCAGAGCCTTACCATGTAGATTTCACAAGACTGCTTGAGTGGACACTCACAAGAGCTGGCTTTCCTCAGAATGAGCAATGCAAGAGAGGATGAGGAAGAAGTCACAGTCAGAGTCAGCACTGGACACCACATAGTGTCTTCTTCATTCTCCATTGTGGCTGGTCAGGATCAGCTTTAGCCCATTTGGGAGATGACACATGGCTCCAGCACAAGACAGGTAGGATCATCTTGGTGTCTAGCATGCATTCCCTCTCTCTTCCAAGTGTATATGTGCATCTTCCCAAGGCTCCCAATACTCATCCCTTTAGCAGCCACATCTCAAGAGTCCAGAATCTTGCACATCTACAGATTCTGTATGATTCCCTGACTATATAGTTCCTTGATCTGAAGACCTGAAAACTAGACAGATAAGATTCATGTCCCCAATACACTACACACAAAAAATGATAACCACAGCCAACATTCCTCTTCAAAGAGTACTTTGGCTTGTAGGAATTGCTAGTTGATAGAAATTCTGGAATCCATTTAAGCAACATCTAAGCAAATATCAGATGTTCTTCACACAGGGAATGACTATCTATGGCTTTGGGCTTTGGACTTCTGGTTCAACTTCTCAAGGCAACTTTTTGTTTCCATAGTTAGATTTGTAGCATCATGTTGTTCTCAATTTGGTTCCTCCTTTTACAAATTTGAAAATCCAAAAGTCTCTTTTTTCTTTGTTTTATCTCTTTCAATACAGCCTGCTGTCATTTCTAACAGTTTAGTGCTCTTAATTTACCTTGTGGGTCTCCCTCCTGTGAATTCTACTAGGGCTGCCTGCATTCTGCAAAAACCATGCCTTTTGACATAACCCTCCTCCACTTAGAGTTCCTAATAAAATTACTGATAGCACTCCAAACTTCCTAAGCCCTGATATCTGACTGAATGATTCTCCCAGGTATAACCTTAAAACTTCCTAAGGTCTTAACAAGTTTTACTACCTTAGTTTCAGCTTCAGTTGCAGACCATGAAGGTCTGTCATTTAACCTGCATTTGATCTTTGTTTAGAAGAGTTCTTTTTTCTTTCTTTTTTTTTATTTCCACTCATACAAACTTAACAGATACACCAGTCCCCTCCCTTCGTCCCCTCCCCCCTCCCTCCTCATCATCCAGTGCCTCCTCCCCAGCGGCTCCCCCCAATCCCCGGAGCATCCTTTAATGTGCATACCAAAGAAGAGTTCTTTATTTCAGTGTTGCTTTCTATCTGGGAGAGACCGGCAATCTTTAAGGATAGCAAATTTGCCTTCTTTTGGTTTAACAATTCTTTCTTTGGTGTGTCTTCCTTTTCTATTATTTCATGATGAACTCCAAAGGAAATGAAGTGACATCCCTCAAAACTGTCTGGAGATCCCCCTTCCTTCTTTTATGGAATGCTGAGGATGGAATCCAGGACATTGTGAATGCTAGAAAAGTGCTTTGCCATTGCACTTCAGCTCCAACCCTACTTTTTCTTTTGTCATTATAGATGTATAGCTTTGCTTAGTGTTCTGTTTTGCTTTTTTGGAGACAGGTCTCACTTAGATAACCCAGACTGGCCTCAAATTCTCAATCCTCCCTCCTTAGACTCTGTTGGGATTACTGATGTGCACCATGATACTAGCTAAAATATATATTTTATGAGATAGCATTTCTGGTTCCACATAAGCTCAGGTAATAAAGTCATTCAATTTCCTGCCTCTATATTAGAACTCTCCTCTTTTTCAGTCTCCTTCAGTGTTCTTTCACTGGCAACTTCCTCAAAGACCAATGGGTTTATTAAATTATCTCAGGATATTCACAGATTTAATTTGTACTTTCTTCCATACCCCATTTCTGCACTGCATAGTCTAATACCTCACCCAACAACATAGAGTTTGTTAGAATGTCTGTAATTCACTTCTGATATATTAGTTAATGCGTGTGTGTGCATGTCCAAGAAGAGTATATTTGAGCATGTGGCTGTGGAGGTCCAAGAGTAGCATGAGGAATCATCCTGGATTGCTCTATCTTCGTATTGCTTTGCTCTGGGGTTCCTCAAGCTCTGCCTCCCAGGGCTGGAATTACAGACCATATCTGCTAGGCATTTTTATGTGGGAACTGGGGATCCGAGCTCAGGACCTTTTGCTTGTCAGGAACTTAGGACCAGTTTCAATAAATGTTTTGAATGCAGAGCTAGTTTCGTGCTATCTAAAGTGGTCTGTGCTTTAATAGGTCTGCTTCCCAGATGTTTCTCCACGTGACAGGTGAACCAGGGCAGGCAGCCTGGGTTCCTTAACCACATGGGCTTCTTCATAGGACTGCCCGAGTGTCCTCAGGGTGTGGCAGCAGCTTCCTGGCGCACTCTCAGAGAGCCTGCCAAAGGGAAGCAGGAAGCTTATCTTTCATGTCCTAGGCTAGGAAATGACATTTCATCATTTCTTCAAAATCACTTGTTTTTTTTTTCAAAATTATAAATTGAACCAAGAGCCTCATGTATATTCAACATGTATCTGTGAGCAACGGCCCAGCCCATCCTCAGTGCCTTCTGGAATTTCATCATCTTACTCATTGCTGGAAAAGGCAGCAAGAATGTGCAAATTTTAAGTGCCTGGAATCATTGGTGCTGCCATGGAAGCTAGAGACCACTGAAATCTCAGAAAGTTTAATTTTGGGGTGTTCTATTAATCTAACTCTATCTCTTTGGAGTTATTCATTGCTTTGTTTTGCTTTAAGTCTTAAAAAATTTCCCTTATTTACTGCTAAATTGTTTTTATTTGGGGACCAACAAGATGACTCAGCACACACAAGCCTGATAAGCGAAGTTTCAATCTCAGAACCTACATATAGGTAAAGAGAAAACCATCTTCACAAAGTCATCCTCTGACTTCCATGCATGTGCCATGGGACATCCTCATTAGCATCCTCATTCTCTCTCTCTCTCTCTCTCTCTCTCTCTCTCACACACACACACACACACACACACACACATGCACACACACATACACATCTTATAATAATAATAATGGTAGTAACAATGATAAAATAATTAAAATGATATTTGCTTTTTGCAGTACTAGAGGTTAAATCCAAGACCTTACACCCCAGCCATTTATCATTACATTTGATTAGAATTTCCACTTTACATTCCATCTCATTCAATTATTTTTAAGTTTTATCTCAACAACATTTTTAAGCTTTGAATTACTAATAAGTAGGCTAAGTAATGGACCTTCTTAAAAACTTCCTGTTTAGGGGCTGTGAAATGACTCAGTTGGTAAAGGCGCTTGCTCTGAAGCCTGACAAGCTGTGTTTGATCTCAGGGACCCACATGGTGGGAGGAGAGAACTAACTCCTGGGAGCTGTCCTCCGACCTCCTTACACATATCTCACACACACACACACACACACACACACACACCACTTAACTATTTTTATAGTTAGTGACTTGGATACTCTAATAAATTACAGGAAGCATTGATTTTCAATATCTTAATTCATGTTAGAGTAAAAATAGGGTAGAGTCTTGGTTCCATAACTCCCCTGATCAGGAATCTTATTGGCTAGAAATTCCAGGAGAACATCATATCCAAAGTCAAGAACAGATACACAATGACCAACATTGCACATTTGCTTTCTAACTTGTCATCTTTCCAAAATGCCCGACTAGTTGTCTCTTTGTTTTTGTTTACCTGCCCAGGAAATGGTACCAACACACCAAGGGCAGGTCTTCCCGCTTAAGTGAAAGCAATTAAGACAATCTCTGACAGGCCTGCTCAGAGGCCTGCCTCAACTAAATAATTCCTCAAAGGTGTGCCCAGAGGCTCACCTCACAAGTGTCAAGTCGATAAGCCATTATTATGGCTTGCAAACCATAACAATTTTCTATGTGCTAATTGAGTGTTACTCTCAGATAAATACATCAGTTGGTGGATTACTTATCAGCAGAATCTGGGTTTTTTGGAACTAGGATTCCAAATCTCATTTCTTTTTACTTTTTCATGTGTGTGTATGTGTGTGTGTGTGTGTGTGTGTGTGTGTGTGTGTGTTTGGGTATATATGTATATACCAGAGGACACTTGAGTGTGTGTGCCCATGGAAGCCCAAAGGTGACATCTGGAATCACCCTTGATTGCTCTACCTCCTTTTTGCTTTTCTCTGGAGTTTCCCAGGCTCCATCTTCCAAGGCTAGAAGTACAGGCCACCACCATTTCCCCTTGGCATTTTTACATGAAATTTAGGATTTGAATTTAAGTCCTTCTGCTTCTGAGGCAGAGGTTTTAACTCCTGAGCCATGTCTCCAGTCAAAAACTTTATTTCTTTAAACTAGATTTGCCACATGTGATTCCTTTTCTTATGCTCCAAGTTAGGAAGCTAATCTTAAACTGCATAGAAATCTCAGTTTCTGCTCATGACCTTATCATTTCTTAGTTTCATAAGCTCAGAAACGTGAAGTTTATTTGAGTTTGCCCTCTTCTCAATCCTCCTGTCTAACAGTCTTCTGGAATTTTTTCCCGTGGGGGGGTACACAAGAGTGCACTTCAGTGTGTGTGTGCTTGTGGAGGCCCAAGGCTGAAATTGGGAATCATCTTGGATTGTTCTATCTCTTTATTGCCTTGCTGTATGATTTCTCAGGCTCTGTCTTCCAGACTCTAAATCATAGGCTGTTACTATATCTTCATTTTTTACTTGGGACCTGGGGTCCACAGTCAAATATTTTGATTGGTTCCAAGACAAAGGCTTTAACACCTAAACCAGGTCCCTATCAACGGTTGTTTTTTTTTTTTAATTCTGCTTTTCTCATTTCTCTCTGTTATACACTCAGTTTAAAAAAAAAATCCTTCCATTTACTTCCTGATGCAGGTCTTCCTACCACACCCACTGTGTTAACATGCAAAATTTACACACTTACTATGCCACTTAGAAACCTCCATGATATCTCCTGCATTATAAATGGCAGACTTGATCTAGATTTTACTGTCTGCCACATTGTAGCCACAATTCAGCTTTCCAGACTTAGTTTTCACTCCTTCCCCACACCATATGATTTCTGGTTTACCAAATCCATCGCATACACAATTGAGTATCTGCTGCTCTTTTTTTTTTTTTTTTTTTTTTTTGTTTGTCTGCCTTCCATTTTCTCCCTCTGCTTTCCTTAAAACTACCAAACTCTAATGCCAGCATCAAAAAGACTTGCACATAAGATCCTCCCTACTCGAAAATAGGCCTCCACCAAGGACCCAAATAAGTAATGAGACATCTGATTAAGTTCACAGACTTTTGTTCCTGATCATTTACTACTGAGGGGGAGTGATCTCACCAGAAGAGGAGGGCATATAGTCTGGCAGATAAAAAGTAACAATTTTGCATATGGGTGATAGACCCCTCCCTCACTGTGATTTCCCACTTTTATTACATCTACCTTTGAATGTGCTTTTATCACAAGACTCTAACAGCTTTTTGTCTCTGGCCAGGGGGTAACATACAATGCCCACCAGGATGGAGTGAAGGGCATTGCAGGAGCAGCAAAACTGCAAAAGAAAATCAACAAACCACAATCCAGAACTTCAGAGACTCTATATCAACCACCTAGAACTAGGCCAGCTTAGTCTCTCCCCATCTTGAAGCTCAGGGAAATTTGCGGAAGAGGGGACGGTAAGAGCATAAAGATGGGAGGAGCAATGATATGTAAGATACTCTATACTAGTTAGGGCTGAAGCAATCATAATTGGACTTTGCATGCCCTGCGCATTGTCCAACACACTGTTGACCTCACAAAGTCTAGCATCTGCTAAAGGCACCAAGATCCTTGGAGGCAAAGGATTGGCAGCCACAGCAGTGTTCCTATACCTAAGGGGAACACGGGAAAGGGTTCGGGAAAGGCCACTGGGTCCTTGTACGTCATCGGAGAGGAGGACCCAGAGGAAAATCAGACATGCACAAGAAAGGACTCTCTGGGAATTGGGGTGGGAGGCACTGGGGGATGGGGAGGGAGAGGGGTGGGGAGGGGGAGCAGGGAGTACGGGGGGAGGAGGAGGGAGGGAGGGAACTGGTGTACCTAATAAGTTTGTATGAGCTGAAATTAAAAAAAAAAAAAAAAAGATCCTCCCTACTCAAGTATTGTATTTTCCTTTCTGAAGGTTCATGGTGAGATGCATTGGTCTTAGTATATTCATGGTGCTGTAACTGAGGCTATGATGATCTGCCAGCAGGCTTCTCTGGAGCAGGTTGCAGCATTCCACATACAAGAGTTAGCACATCTGCCTCGCTCACAGGTTCTTCTGGAGTTGGAATCATCATGAAATGAGCTGGACCACTGGCTTGGTGCAGTGTATAGTAATGGCATAGAGCAGCATGGTGAGAATTTTGGGGGCGTGATGGCTCAGCAAGTTAAGATGCCTGTGCAGAGACTTGGCCACCCATATTTATGCCCTGGAGTCCACATAGAAGGAGAGAACAGACTTCCGAAAGTTGTCCTCTGACTTCCACACATGCACCATGACACATGCATGCCCCCTCTTCTCATAAATGGATAAAATATTTTTTTTAAAAAAAGGAAAGGAAAACTTTTGGAGATCCAACAATGCCACAGTTAAATTCAGCTTTAGCAATTCCAAGCTAGATGATCTTGGGAGATTTTTTCCCCATATTTCAAATTCATTGCAGAAAGATCTGATTGCCCCTAACATCTTTTAACCATGCTTTATACTTCTGGGCCAATAGCTTCAGGGCATTATTCAAAAGAAATCACATTGAAATAAAAATCACACATCATACTTATATTGTGAAACTATCAAAAGTGGAATTTCCATATTGCTAAATTTTAAATTTTTCCTATTTCACTCCACCGTTGTCATTTGTTATGTCTTCTTTTATTGTTTCAATTCATTTTTTGTTGATCAGATTTGCTCTCCATTAGCTTTACTCCTGTATATAATGCATTCTGATTACCCTCACCTTCTCTAGTATCCCCCTCATCATCATCAACCCCACTGCTTCCATGCAACTCCGTGAGTCACAGCTACGGTCTTCTCATTTTGCTTTTCGACACACTGAGTTTCAGCAGGGCCCTCTCTGTGGGACTGTCCTTGGAGCCTGGTGGGCCCACCAGCAGGTGAGCATAATGATTTTCCCTCTCCCAGAGTCTATAAACAGGGAGTGAGAGGGTCCCTCTGAGTCCCCGCCATCTTAGGCAAATTCATCTTTTGCACTTTAGATTCCTCATCATTAAGTGGGAACAGTGCATCCACAGCAGAACTTACTTCCATGAGTAAATGAAGCACGGTGCATAAGACACTTAACCTGACAAGCATGGTGGCCCTCAGCAGGCACCCAGGCCCCCGCACTTGGGAGGCAGAGGCAGCAGAATGGAAAGGGAGGCCAATCAGGGTTACATAGTTCGACCTTATTTCAAGATCAGTAAACAATAACCTAAAAAGGAATAATTATCTTCCTATCCTCTATTTGGCTAACAGTGTCTTACGATAGTTTTCAATAGTTTCAACAAAATGCCACAAATTTTTCTACATGTTTAATATAATACACACATATATTTAACAATTAAGAAGAAACATTGGAAAACTGGCAGGAGAGGTGTAAAGGTACTTATTGTAC
The DNA here is from genome assembly GCA_023101885.1 of Typhlomys cinereus. NCBI lineage: Eukaryota > Metazoa > Chordata > Mammalia > Rodentia > Platacanthomyidae > Typhlomys > Typhlomys cinereus. Next base: position 4,908,634 of record JALPQD010000127.1, read on the forward strand.
AAACTTGACAAGTTAAGCTCAATTCTGGAAACCAAGATGGATGGAGAGAAGCAAATCCCACATGTGTACCATGGTGTATACACACACACACACACACACACACTTCAAAACAAGATAAAACATTGTAAATAAGGAGGAACAGCATAAAAATGGCAGGGCAAAGTAAAGAATCAAAAAAAATTTTTTGAAGTAAACTTGGGGGTTGGTTGGTTGGGTTCAAGTCTCTGCCTCCTATGCAAAAAGACCTAAGTTCAGATCCCCAGAGCCTATGTAAAAATGCCAGGCAGAAATGGTAGCTGCCAGCATTTCCAGTTCTAGAAGGTGGAACCTGGGCAGCCCCAAAGCAAAGCAAAAAAGAGATAGAGCAATCAAAGATAATTCCTGATGTCACCCTTGGGCCTCGACAGGTACATGCAGTGCCCTCTGATACACACACTCACAAACACAAGCGCGCACACACACACACACACACAAGTAAACATGAAAAAAATTAACTTGAACCAAGGATGATGGCACATATCTATAATTCCAGCATTTAAAACCTTCAAGGAGGACTGAGAATTCAAGTTCAGCCTTGGCTACATAAGGAATTGGCAGGCTGCTTACTTAGCATGTGCAAAGCCCTGGGTTCAGTCCCCAGAATCACATAAACCACACGGTGACCATACACATGTAATTCCAGCACTCCAGAGGTAGAGGCAAGAGGATCAAAATTCATTGGCTACATAGTGATCTCAAGGTTAACCTGGACTATATACAACCCTGTCTCAAAAACCAAAATTAGTTAATTTACAAAAAATAAAAATTTTGAAATATTTATTTATTTGAAGAGAGAAAGGCACAGATATGTAACATGTGAACTTCCAGGCATCAAACTCAGGTTGCCAGGTTTTCAAGCAGATGCTTTACCTGATGAGCTACCTCATAGGCCTTATAAAAAATAAATTTAATTTTTGATACAGACTTATAGAATGGACAGTTACAGAATATGTTGAGAATTCCTTCAGTGGAATCAACCTAGCTGTCCATTCCTTGATGAATGGATTATGAAAATGTGATATGTGTACAAGACGGAATTCTATTCGACTCAAAAGAAATATGAACTGTGCAAGAAAATGGATAGAACTAGAAAAATACTATACTGCATGAAGTAACCCAGACCAAGAAAAAACAAATGTACCATGTTTGTTCTCAAATGCAGATCCTAGCTTTAAAGTTTTAGATTTCTGAATTTAAGGTGGAATGAATGTCTGTAGAGAACGGGAAGCAAAAAAGAAGCCAAAAGAGGTGGAGAGTACGGATAGTAACATATATAGGGTATGTAGCATAGAGGGAGAATACAGTGGGTAGAAATGTTTAAACAGGGATGGGGAAAGAAAGTGAAGGGAGGGTCAACCAAAATTAAGTATGTATTTAAAAACTATATGGCAATCTGCTGCTTTACAAACTAAAGAAATACAACTTTTAAAAAAAGTTGGGATAGAGGTACCTGGAACCCATGCTGCTCCTAGAAGTCATCGGTTTTTAAGCAAAAATTCCAGTGCCAGGTGCTACTGCCTAAGCAGCTATCCAGTGCCATGGTCCATATGAGCTGTCCTCAACAGGCTCATGGTTTGCAACCTTGGTTGTTGCTATTCAAGAGGTTGTGACACCTTTAGGAGGTAGAAGCTTGTGGGAGGAAGTGGGGTGTGTGTGTGGGGGGGGGGAGTATTGAAGTTCAGTAACCTGGCCCTGCTTCCTTTCAGTTTTCTCTTGCTTTCTCTGCTTTCCTGATGTCTGTGGAGACCTGAACTAGCCACCTGCCATGCCTGCAGTCATGTTTTCTGCTATGCAATTTCCATCATGATGGACTATATTCCCTCTGGAACTGTGGGTCAAATAATATTTCATTTCTCCCTTTAATTATGCAATAAAAGGTAAGTAATGGCAGCAATCAGGAAACCCACAGAGACTTGCAAAACAATGCACACTATTGCACTGCACTCACCAAAAGTAGATTCTAGACCTTGTTGTTGAATATGTCGCACATCTTGGACACACGACAGAGAACTCAAGTTGGAACTGAGCTGGAAGTTTTGTCCTGCAGGCTAGTGTTTACAGTGCTAGAAAGTGCCATGCAGTGCACAGTAAAGGATGCTCTGGGGATTGCGGGGGGGCACTGGGGGATGGAGAGAAAGGTGAAAGGGGAGGGGGGAGGAAGGGGGAGGGAGACACGTGACCGGTGTACCTGTTAAGCTTGTATGAGCAGAAAAAAAAGAACCTAAAAAGAAAGAAAGAAAGAAAGTCCCATGCAGGCTGCTGGTGGGGGAAAAGTCAACCGTCTTCCCAATACTGGCTTGCTAGAAAAGATGTGCCCATTGCTGCTATAGTTATCCCAGTTTGTGGTTAAACTTCAGGCCTGTTTCATGAGAGGGAATATGTGCCTCATACTGTAAACTTAGTGCAAAACCTGTGGGTAGTGAAGTCATAGGCCCTGGAGGGGAAATGTACTGCTGATATTTTGCTAAATGGACATGCAACTGAATTGCTTTCTAAATACTTATCTTTAGGGCTGTGTAGTGGGTTCAGAGGTTAAAGTCTTTGCCTCAAAAGCCAATGATCTTAGCTTGGATCCCCAGATCCTACATAAAAATGCCAGGTGAATATGGTGACAGTCTGTAATTCTGGGCCTGGAAGGAATATGGGAAACCCCAAAACAAAGCAACAAGAAAGTAGAGTGATCCATTATTACTCCTGCTGTCACTCTTGGGCCACTACAGGCATACATATACACAGAAACACATACTTACATGCAAAAAATGGTGTTTATACTCATGGACTAGAGCTGCTCTCAGTCCAGGTCTGAAAAGTTTCTTTCTGCAGTGAGCTGTAGCTGATGAAGAGAACCATTACTTGAGAAAGCGCCAAGAATAAGTGATTGCTACATGCTCAGCCTTAAATGAGACATCTATATCTTGCCTTCCAAGGCCCAGAGTGTGAAAGATCGCAGGTGCAGAAGTTGGGGAGTATTGTAGTTGCTTCTTTTTTGCTGCTATGAGTCAATACTTTCATACGAACAGCTTAAGGGAGTCAGGCAGATTTATTTGCCTTAGGTTTCAGGGGTGACATCTCATAGCAGGAGGCATGGCTGTAGGCCAAAGTAGGAAAATGGTTTAGGTCACCACCACCGTCATGAAGGCAGAGACAGCAAGAGCAGACTAAGAGGAAGGAGGGCTAAGAAAAGCTCGAGGCCACCTCCTGTGACAAGACGCCCTCTGGCAAGTTTCCACTTCCCAAAGATGTCACAACCTTCCCAAACATGACACCATCCGAAGATGCAAGCGCTTGTTCAAACAGTGACAGGGAGCAACCTTGTGAAACACGGTCTTCTGGGTTTGGTCTGGCTCTTTCAGTCACCAACACACAGCAGCTGTGGCTACCTGCAGAGGACCTGCTCCCCACCCACCCCCCAAAGACACAAGCGTGGGAAGGGAAGGGGACTAGTTGCTGAGAGACAGTAATAAGATGGGTGAATATGATCACAAGACACAGTATAAATGTATAGAATTGTCAAAAATAAATTTAATCTTTCATGTTTGATAGACTTACAGCAGAGTCTTAGCTACAGAATATGTTGGGGATTCCTGAAATTTTTCTAATGGGAAAAATACAATTACCTATTACTAACTCTAACAGTCACATCTTAAATTACAAATAAAAACGTTTAAATCCCCTGGCTTGTGGGAAGCTTTGGCAGCTCCAGACTCTCAGCCACCAGGGACTATAAAGCTGGGCCACCCACAACGAACGTGAAACTGTCGTTATCCTTTTGTGCCAGCCCAGACATCTCCGAGAGTGAAACTGTCGCTATCCTTTTGTGCCAGCCCAGACATCTCTGAGGAGCACTGGAAGCTGCTGTAACCATTTTCCTACGGGGAGACCTCTGGGGAAATATAACACATGAGAAATTAGCAGACAAGCACTCTCGGTGCAAGTTTCAGAGTAGTAACCGAAGGAGGAGGAGGCAAAATCTTTGCACTGAAGCTTTCCCAGACCTTAGTCTCCTTTAGTGCATTTGGGCTGACTTGCTTCATAGACGCCTTTAGAGAACACAAACTCACAGGAGTGACCCTAGAATTTCCAGGCATGTCACAGTCTTTAGTGATAGTTGATCAGATGTTGTCTTTTTCTTTTTCTTTTTTCTTTTTTGGTAACCTTTCCCAAAAATGCCTCTGGAAGCAAGTTCCTGAGCTGGAATATACTGCTACATTTGCATTTGAGATTCTATTTCAAGTTTTTAAAACACCAGAAGAGATGTTCAAGTGTAGTAGCCCAAACCTGCATGCATGGAATCTTCACCCATGGTTTTCTGAACAATACTGAGCATATTTCATCTTAAAGATGCTATCGTATCTATAATTAATAACAGTCTGAAAACCTAGTGTATTGAGCTAATGTAGAACAGATGTTTGGTGCTAGAAATACAACGAACCTTCAATAAGTATTGTGAGGGCACGAAAATATCTTAACAGGTGTTTGTATACTGTGTGTGTGTGTTTACACACACACTCACAACTCTACCTTTTTGTCCCTTCCTTACACAGGCAGTGTTAGTTGAGACACACTAAAAGATGATATCTCATCTACTTGCAATCCAGTTTCGAGGACTCTGCGAAGTGATGTTAAATGGTGGCTCTGCTGCTTTCCAGGGTTGAAGACACCAGGGCACAGGTAAGGACCACATGTCTACTGAAACATGAAGTCCCCGGTGGTAGTAATTCAGTGTGAACTACCTTCACCAAAGCACAAGAGACGCAAGAGCAGGATCTCAGGAAGGGCACGTGGTTTCATTACACCTCAAGGATCCGAAGACTAGGGAATCACGGCTCTCTTTTTCCGGCTCCCTGCAAGTAAGTTTTCTGCCTTACAAGACTCTGGTCTTCTGTCCAGAAGAACATAGCTCACCTGTTTGATGTGAGAAGAATGGCTTCTCTTCTTTGAATTTCACTTGAACATCCACGGAGGAGGCACCTGGGGCCAGAAGAGGTCGCTTGCCTATACCTAGTAATCCAGAAACCTGTTCTGATTGGCTCCCTCCAGTGGAGCAATATGCTTGAAGTAAGGAGAAAAGCATCTCCTTCCAAAAGAGGACTGTTTTATTAGTATTACAGAAAAGGGAGTGATCCTGGGCAGAGCAAGTGTTAGAATTATTTTTTTAACACTCAGAATTAAGCCAGAGCAGTAAGGTACCCCTCCAGCCCCAGTTGCCCAAGGCTGAGGCTTTGAGGATTGTGAACCCAGGAGTTTGAAGCTAGTCTGAGTAACAAAACAAGAACCCATCTAAAAAATACTTAGATATATTAAACGCAAAACAAAGGCACATATTACAGTTGTTTTTTGCCTTCTTTGAAATGTCCTTTATCCAAGTGTTTGTCTTCTACTACATACCTCTAACTCAGGTCGTTCTTGCTTTGGTTTTGCTCAATGTGCGCTTCCTACCTCTTTTCAAATGTGGCTGAGTGCATTGGTTTATTTCTAATTTCCCCCAAATGCTATTAAAACAGCAAAAGAAACCCCCAAACGCAAAGAAGGAGATTAGAATGGATGAAAAGTGAGAAATATTCTCGGAATATATAGTGAACTAGTCATCTTTTGCAATGTAATGATGTGTTTCAAATTCAGCATGTTTTTTAATCTTTCATTTTATTTAGTTTGTGTATGCATATGTATATGTATGCATCTGTGCATGTGTGTGTATGTGTATTCATGTGTGTGTGCATGCTGAGAAATGACTCTGAAACCTTGCACATTGTAGGCAAGTATTCTACCATTGTGCTGTATCTCTAGACTCTTTTTTTTAAAAAATTAAAGTTATTTTATTTAATTATTTAGTTAGGAGAGAGGCAGAGACTAAGAGACACAGAGAAAGAACTACAGTACTCCTGTAGTCATGTAAAGGACAGAGGATAACACTCTTACTATCATGTGGGCTCCTGGGTTCAAATACATGTACATATATGTACATGCTTATCTCACCACCACCATCCTCTTTTGTCCCCCTCACATTCCTGGTAGTCCTTGTCCTCCTCCCAACCAGTCTCCTCCTACTTTCATGTTCTTTTTTATAAGGGTGTGTATATGACTCAATGAGTTCAATTACAGTTGCTTTCAGGAATGCAGGTGAGAGACTATTTATAGCACCATTGGCAACTTACCAGTGATTGTACTAAGGAAAATGTCTCTCCTGCTCCAGAAGGGTTGGACCTCATGAGCCCCTCCACTCTCCACCTGTCAATATTGATGGGCCCAGTCTTGTGCAGGTCCTATGCAATTAATCACAGTTGTTATGAATGCATGAGTTCAAAGGTCATGTTTTGCCTGGAAGACAGGTGTCCATGACATTGCACTTCTTCCTCCAGCTCTTATATTGATTTTGCCCCCTGTTTTGTCATGGAGGTCCCTGAGCCCTGGAGGGGATGATACAGATGTCTCCTTTAGGGCTGAGCATTTGTCACTTATCTTCTGCACTTTGACCACTTGGGAGTCTCTCCAGTAACCACTTCTTTGAAGCTTCTTTAACCAAGCAGATAACAGCACTGATCTATGGACATAAACATAAATATTTGGAGGACAATTTGATGGGCATGTGTCCATTTAACAAAACAACAGTAGTAACTTCCCCACTAAAGTCTCCTTAGCCAAGGACTTTTGACCAGATTTGAAATATCAGATACAGATTTTCTTTTCTGAAATCCAGTCAGAGAGTTTAGTTTCTCCTATTTACATAATAATGGATTATGTAAAATGTCATGTTTTGTTTTATTTTGTTTTTGCGTGTGTGTGTGTGTGTGTGTGTGTGTGTGTGTGTGTGTGTGTGTGTGCAGAAGAGGGCACTGTATATGTTCATGCAGACCCAAGGGTGACTTGAAGAATCATCCTGGATTACTCTACCTTCTTCTTGCTTCCCTCTGGCTCAGCCTTCCAGGTGTGGAAATGTAGGTCCCTTCATTTCCACCTGGTGTTTTTACCTGGGATCCGGGATTCAAACACTGATCCTTCTGCTTTGAAGACAAAGTCTTAACCCCTGAGTCATCTCTCTAGCCCTTGTGATTTAGATTAGGAGATTACAGTCAAGCTGCTGACCATGGCTGCATATATTTGAAGACATGGTGATTCTGATTCCAAGTTTAATCACATAACTTGCTAAAAGAATGTTTCCAGGAAAACTAGCATCTATTCACTCCAAAGAGGGCACTGAAAACAGACCAAAGAATCACTTCTGCCCAAGTCTAGATTGGTGACCAAGTAGTTTATTGGTGAACCAAGGAGTTTATTGGAGCTACTTACTTGGATGAAGGAACACTTGGGTGAAGGAGACTAAGGCATCTACATCCCCACAAATTCACCCCAGCATGTGGGGAGCAGGCTGTACAAGCATAACCTGCAGGCAACTCCTCAGAAGAGTCTCCTCTTTGCTGGCAATTATTTTATTGCTTAGATAACCATCAGGAGGGGCCTTGAAAGTCTTATAACTTTAGGAGCTCCTGAAGTTTTATAAATTTTGTGAGTTTCCTGACACTTCTAGATTCCTTAGCTTCCTCATTTTTAGTTCAGTGGGTACACCTGCACAGCAAGGAAGGTAGAAGCTCCAGTTTCTCACTGGAAAGTTGCTAATAAAACACTATTAATATGAAAGTAATCATATAATAATACAAATAAATAAAAATAATTATAAGTACTAGAAATAGTACTCAGTGGGAAAACATAACAATAGCAGAGAATCTATTGAAATAGTTTTTAAATATTATTGCAGTGAAGCAGATGCTAGCTTAAATAATCACCAGCATCAAACACTAAACAAAATGACCTGCAGTTCCTTGTGTTATGGTGTGCCGGAGCCCAGCATCCCTGTGCACTGTGCATTTTGATATTCTGAGCATCATAGAAGATGTGTGGTATGGATATAATCTTGTGGAAATAGTGGAAAAAATAAACTGAGACATTCTAAAATAAATCACCAGGGAATAATCTTCAAAAGTTTTAAGTTTGTGAGACTAGAGAAATGGCTCAGGGGTTAAAGTCCTTATCTCAAAAGCAAGAGGACCTGAGTTCGGAAGCCCAGATATTCCAGGCCTGGAAGGTGGAGCCTAAGAAATCCCAGAGCGGGGCTGGAGAGGTGGCTCAGGGGTTAAGCCTCTACCTTGCAGGCGGAAGGTCCTGAGTTCGGATCCCAGATCCCACGTATAGACGCCAGGCGGAAGCGGGGGGTGGCCTGCGCTTCTGGTCCTGGTAAGGCGGAGCCTGTGAATCCCCGGGCAGAAGGAGGTGGAGGCGTCCATGGTGGTTCGCGAATTCGTCCGTGGTTCTACACACACGCAGACACGCACACACACGCACATACACATGCACATGCGCACAGTTGAATAAATAATAATAAAAAAAATTAAAAAAAAAAAAAAAAAGAAATCCCAGAGCAAGGCAATAAGGAGGTAGAAAATTGAGGATGATTCCAAAAGTCACCTTTGGATCTCCATACACACACATACACATACACACATATACATACACACACAAAATGAAGTTTTAAGCTTGTGAAAGTTCATTCAATGGCTTGGTGTGGCTGTGAAAGCACAAAAGGAAAGTATTTCAATCTAAATAGGATTCAGAGAGGCCTTCCCCAGAGTAGGGATGTCCAAGCTGAGCTCTTCAGGTAGCCTTAAAAAAAGATAATGGAGAAGCAGGAAAACAAGAAAGGAAAGCAAGCATAACACATAAAACTAAGGAAAAACATGACTAGTATGCATTTGTGCATTCATAAATAATGATATTATATATGAACATATATATATATATAATTTCTGCAATATGCTTTTCCTATGGTATCTAAAATACCACACATTGTATCTCAATAAGCTTGTGCATATTGCTTTAGTCTAAGAAATATGTCTTGAAACACATGTAAAAAAGCAAAACAACTTTACCTCTGGCCAGCTTGGTCATCATGTCTTCAGCAGCATGCATCTGAGAAGATATCCAGGTACTAACATCTTCATGGCATTTTCATATACTTTATGAAAAAACATTTTCTAATCACATCAACCAGAAGGGACACAGAAGATATCATTTTATAGCAAATCTTTCAGGTTTCTGACATTATTCAGTGCCTAATTTAGACCTGTGTCAATTAAACTTTTCATCATTGTGACAAATACTGATAGAAATAGTTTAAAGAGAAAAAAAATTTTTAATTAATTTTCTTTTTCCACTCATACAAACTTAATGGGTACCCGGTGTCCTCCCTCCCTCCACCCCTCCCTAGTCCCCTTTGCTCCCTCCCTCCTTTTCCCTTTCTTTTCCCCCCTCCGTCCCTTTCTCCCAGTGCTCCCCCTCCCTGGAGCATCCTTTAGTGTGCATGTCAAACTTCCCTCTGGGTCCTCTTCTCTCATGAGGTGTAAGGACTCAGTAACATTGCCTATAGCCCTTTCTTGTGTTCCCCTTTAGTATAGGAACACTACTGTGGCTGTTAATCCCTTGCCTCTAAGGATCCTACTGCCTGTGATCCATGCTAGACTTTGGGGGGAGGGTCAATGATATGTTGGTCATTGCGTAGGTTATGCAAAGTCCTATTATGGTTACTTTGGCCCTAACTTGTGTGGAGTATTTTGCATATCATTGCTCCTCCCCATCTTTAGGCTCTTACATAAAGAGAAAAAAATTTTAATTACAAAGTATTTTTTACATTTAGCTAATTTCGAGGAGAAAGGAAGTGCCCCACATCATGCATCCAGAGTTTGGAGGACAACTTGAGAGAGTCAGGCAGTTCTTTCTTTGTACCAAGTGCATTCCAGAGATTGAACTCAGGTTGTCAGACTTGGTGGCAAGCCCCCTTTCCTGCTTGAGTCCTCCCATAAAGCCAAAAAGGAAATGTTTATATAGATGAAAGATTTCAGAGGTTTTAACTTAAGTTTCTATGTTATTTATTGCCCTCATTTCTTACACACATAATCTCCCCAGCCTGTGTGTGTGTGTGTGCGTGTATGTGTGTGTATAAGTGTGTACGTGTGTGTGTGTGTGTGTGTGTGTGTGTGTGTGTGTGTGTGTAGACAAAGTCTCACTCTGTAACCGAGGCCATGGCAATCCTCCTGCCTCAGCCTTCTCAGTGTCCTGAGTGCTGAAATTTCTGATATGAGACACCACACACAGCCATAATTCCTTTCTCTATCTCTTTTACTACACATATTAGCCAAGCTAGATTTTTTTTTTTTTACAAAAAAAGATGTAGTCAGCATGGTCATATTTTTCCAGTAGGTTATAAGCCTTGATCATGACTCATCAACCTAAAAAGTGCTCTGACATAATGTGGATGATAAAAAGGATTCAGGTGAACTTTTCTGCTGTGGAATCATTGTACATGTCTGATTTGATGAGAAAAGGATTAGAAATTAATTAGAATTAATCTGAGATTTAATTCATGCCAATCCAATAGATTTTAATGTCTTTGAAGTTTTATTTTTGTGAACAAAGGTTTTAATTATAGCATTTGATCAATGGGCATTTATTGAACATCTATTATTTTACCAGGTGTTGTCCCAGGTTCCAACAAGAAGCTAAAAAATGACCTCCAAAAGCTATGTTTATTATACGATGTCCTAAATAGGAATTGGCAAAGTCAGTTTGGAAGTCTAGGAACAATAGGTATCTAGAAATTAGGTTTGCCAAGGAGACAGTTGTGTGATTCAGAATTACATCAAGAGAGACACTGGAAGAAGTTACAAAGGAAGAGAAGGTTGTCAAAGGACAGTGGAGTGGTACAATACTTCTATGTAAGAAGTATATTTCTCAACCAAGTTGTAATTTAGAAGAGATGTAGGCCAAAAGTGAAGGTGTTTTTAATCATAAAGAAAGAAAAGTCATCATGAATCGTGATTGAGCCAGTAAGAGGACACAACTGTAAAAACCAAGAGTCTGTAAGGAAAGATACAGAGAGGAGCTCATCTTTAGAACATGAAGTCTGCAAAGGTTGGGTGTATTTTTCAGAACAAATCATTTAGACACCGTGTGTGTGTGTGTGTGTGTGTGTGTGTGTGTGTGTGTGTGTGTATGCACACACATGCGCGTCCCTAGAGAATAGCTCTGGGAAGAAAGAACTTCAAGGGAAAATGGTAAATTGAACATTATGCTAAAGCCATTCTACTGGGTGAAAAAAGGGTCATGACCTCCCAAGATATCCCAACATGCAATGGAGCTTGACCAAAGTGTACTGTCCCCGTGGAGCTCATAAAAAGACAGTTTTTAGCAGTGCCTGCTTTGCCTGAAACTTCTGTTCTCCATTCAAGTGATCTGGATTCTTGACAATCAACCAATTACAGTTAGATTGCTGTTTGCAGAAAATAACTTTTTAATATCTAAAAAAAGAAAAGTGGGCATTAAAAAAACCAACCTGAAGTCTAATTTAAAAGAAGGGAAAAGCAGAGCTTAACTGGTGAACAGTGTGGATTCTGGGGTGGTCTTGCAGAAGTAGAGTAAGGGTAAGAAGAAAATGAAATGAAGAAAATAGGGATGCAGACAGAGATTGGATCTCCTTTGTCCTGTCGGTGACATTGCCCGAGCAGACATTTTGTCTAAGTGGAGTTGCCAGCCTGCTTCTGTGGTCGCATCCTCAATCCACATCTCTGGTGGCACCCACCCAGATTCTTTTCTTGTCAAACTTGTTTTCAGTCACCCAAGCCCTTTAGTCTGTGACCTATCAGTCAAACCGTAGGGACACAAATAGATTGAGGGTGTCAGATAATGTGGTAGCTTGGTGGGGAAGAAGGCAGTTTGAGGCCTTCATACCCTTCATAATACACCTTCTGTAGCCATCCAAGTCTTTCAATTAAGTGCCCCTTCCCTGCCTATGTTTCTGTGTCTCCAAGTCACTAATGGGCAAAGAGGCGCATGATTCATGCTGCTCTTTATTTATTTGCTTTAATGTGTTCTTTGTTTCTCTGTAGCAAACATTAATTCTATTTTTCTTGGGGGTGCAGGGGAACACGAAGTTGGATGATGACAGAGCCTGGATGTAATTGCTCCGCTGCAGTGACATAGAACATTGTGTGCACTGAAGTTAGGGCAGTGACAGGGCATGAAGTGACGAGATTAAGTGTCTAACCACATCTTACACTCCAGCCATAGTCCTTAAGAACTAACTGAATGGTGACAACCAATTAATATATGTACAAAGTACTCAACACGGGCTTGATACTTGGGGAGTCCCTTGTTCACCGGAGATCTCTGCCGCCAGACTCTATCCCTTACACAAATTCTTAACATCCCTTACGACACAGGCGGTGAACTCAATGAAGAAGGAGTTGTCTCTGAAGAAGCTACGAGAGGATCGTGAGGGACTGCAGTGTGCAGGGTTTAAGCTAGACACACCATCACCACTTCTCACACCCCAAAGTACAGAGATGCAGGCAAATGTTGCCAGTGAAAATCGGGTTAACTTCAGTCAGCAAAGACAGGGTCAAAGGCAGGGTCCAGTCTGGGGAGAACTGTGCAAGAAGATGGGGTGTTACTGAAGATTCTTACAAACCAGGCACTGCCTTTTAAATCTGGCAACTATTTTACAGAAGGAATGCATCCAGTGCTTGAAACGCAGGGATTTAAAGCAGCTTGGTGGCATTGTCTGGGAGCTTCTGGTAGGATCACACCTTTCACTGCCAAGCACCCACCTTATCTCATTGTGGGTGGGGGAGGGGAAACAAGATTAGGAGCCAGAGCAACCAAGAAAGAAATGGAATCGTCTTCCTTTGGGGGAACTCGCTGAGTGCCTGTCAGTAGTGTTTCCAGGTGAGGACGGCTGAATTTAGGAGATGTAGGAGATGCAGGCACCTGTCCGTACCCCCGGCCATTTTGACGGCTCAGACTGGACACCTGGGTCTATTGCGTAAGTCCCAGCCCAGAGCATTGTTGCTTTTGTTGTAAGTAGGTCAGAATCAGAAAAAGGAAGGCAAAGCCCAAGCCAGAAGGCAAAAGAGCTGGGGGTGGGGTAGGAGGGATTTCCTGCGGACCACAGGTCTAGGCTTGTGCGGGGTCTCAGCCCCTAGCTAACCCAAACGCTGCGCCACCCACCATGAACCTCCCCTCCTTCTACCGCAGCAGCTCCCTGCCAGGACAGTTCGCCTCTCAACTATGTCCTCCAAGACACAGCTGCCCCCACTAGCCTGCATAAAAGCTAAAAAGCCGCCCCAAACCTTTCAGGAAAGAACTTCTGAATATATTCCTAACCCCCAATTAACCCCGGGACTCTGCTAGCAGAGAAGGGTGGCTCACTTTTCTGCAGTTCTCCAGTCGGTCCCTTGTCCCCTGAGACCGAATAATCCCTGGACAGTTGCAGTAAGAAAAATGGGTAGAGTGGGTAGTGGACTAGAGGTATGGTCAGAGTTGCTTTACACACAGAATTGGCTATAGGTCGTCTTTCCAGGGATCGGATAGATGATTCATTTTTATATGTAATGTTTTACCTCACTCTATAGCTCTGGCCAGGTTAATGTTCAACAGCCCCCTTCCCGGAGCTTCCGAGGAAGCTCCAAGCAGGCCAGCAGGGGTGACCCACTTAAGGTATATGGTGGCTCAGGAGCGAAGGCGCAGAGGCCAGAGAGAGTGAGAAGGGATGTGGCGGGGCGGGCTCCCCTGCTCCAGACCGGTGAAGGACACTGCGCAGAGAAGCTGGTACATCGCGACCAGGGCCAGTGCGCCGCCTGGAGAGGCAACTACAAGGTCGCGCCGCGACAGCCAGCCTGGCACAGGGCCAGGCCCGGAGCCAAGCGTGCAGGGACCACCCGGGGCGCAGGCGCGAAAGCCAACATTGCTCCATCGCTGGACCTCGGGGCTTCGGAAGTGCCCCAACACCAGGGATTTGGACGACCCGCCTGGGGCAGCAGGTTGAGGGTGAGGGTGGGAAGTGGGTGCTCGGATCCACTACAGATTAGATCAAATTACATTGTCGGCAGGGACCTGCAAACTGTGCTTAGGACTCAAACGAGCGAATCCCGAGGTGCGTAGGTGGTCCTGGGGGAGGAAGGGGATGTGGTTAGAGTTTCTCTCGCTGCCTTTGAAATTACTGTCAGGGCGATGGGTGGACCGATGTCCTACCACCGCCCTCAGTCCTCCTCCGTCAAAAAGAAAAAGTACATTAAGATAAATCAGTGGCAGTGGTGGATGGAAAGCTGCAGGGTTGCGCTCTACCAAACCCTGGTTGGAGCCAGAAGGTCCTTGAAGAAGGTGAAGCTGAAGCAGAAGGGTCATTCCACGTAAGGACTAAGCAGAGTGGGCCTTGCGGACCGCGTGGGTCCAAAGGCACTGACTGGCCATCTGTCCAGGAGACCTGGGTTAGGCGGTTTCCACCCATCCAGGGGGGAAGGAAGTTTTGGCGTGGGAAGCTCTGAGCAAGGAAACTGGAGTTGGAAGTTACAGCTCCGGGCATTCGCCAGAGGGGTTATTTCCCTTTTTTTCTTTTGTCAGAGAAACAGAAAAGAAAGACGCCGCCTCTTCCGATACGATGGGTGCCCTCTATTTCACAAATGTCTCGGGAGGCTGGAGGTGCTAAGGTCGGATCAAGTTCCATGAACGAACGTTCGAATGCTCGTTTGAGGCCCAGAGCCCGCAGAAGAGGTTTATTTCACTTTTCATTTGTTTGGCATGATTTTATTTTCAAACAAAGTGCTCTGTAGTCTTTGTCCTGGGCTCTGGCAAGCAAAACCCGGTCCGTAGCCCTGGCCCGCTGGGTCTCCACCTAGGTCACCTCTCCTCCTCTGACACCTCCCTAGCGAGCGCCCGCCTCCAGTGGGGTGAAACTGTCAGGAGATGATCTACCACAGGCAGGTCCCCGAGCAGCGACGCCAGAAAAGGCCCTGCCGGTCCATCCGGAAGGGCGGAGAAGGATGCCATCAAAGTTTTACTGTGAGCAGCAAGTCCAGGGAGATACTTACCCAGAGAAGTATAATTTCAGGGACTATGGACACAAGCAGAACAGGGACCTGGTGGCCATTAGACTGAATTCTACACCACATTTCAAATCCTGGCGCATCCCTTACTGAGGGACAAGGCGGGCGGTTTTAGGTCTCATCCCAAAACAACTAGCACAAGGCTCCTGCCCAGGCCACGCTGGAAGCTAGACCACCTGCTGTGTGTTAGGTTTTGCCACTTGGGAACAAGGAAACATTGGCCGAGCAAGTCTCCAAGAAAAAACACCCCAAGACTTAAATATCTGTACATCAGCGCTCGGCATCACCAGTCCATCTTCCAAATTGCTAGAATAGTGGGTGGGGGAGGTGCGAAAACAAAACACAGCAGCAAAGATGTTAAGGCTGGGAGAGAGGGGGAGAAGGCCCGAGCACCACCATCAATGTTTGTGCCAGATTAGAAACGAATCAAATGAAGGGGGGAAAAAATCCATCAAAGTCACAGGGTTCAGGCACACACAGAGGTCCTGGAGCGACTTCATTTAGTCTTTTGGAAAAAAGGAAAAAAGAATGCAGCCTGGACTAACAGTCCAAAGTAAACACCTTCCCATAAACTCACTGAATATTTAAAAAGCATTTTTTTCAATTAAAAGTAAGTTAGATGATCCTGTTAGTCATTCTTCAGCTAAGTTGCTCAAGCTTCTAGTATTCCAGTCTTCCACAACGGCCACTAAACTGCTCACCATGCATTGGCACAAATGGAGTAGCACTGATTTTAAAGGTAATTAAGTAGAACTAAATACTTCAATGGGTATTTTATTTCCTGCAGGGCTTGCTTAATCTTTAAACAAAATCTAAAACCAACATTTACACAAAACACAGAAAATGCTCAGCACAGAAATGAGGTTATGCATCCCAAATACAATCAAATCTATTTTCTGTCTTCTCAAATAAAAAGTCAACATCGAGAAGGTCTCCCTGGAGAAAGAAGCAGGAGAAAACTAGAGAGGGCAAAGATGATAAACTTTTAAGGATAAAACTTCCTAGGTTTAATCTGTTAAAAATCTGAAAGGATAAATCAGATGTGTATCAGCATACTTAACCTCCTTTAAAATCTCAGTTGCAATGGTTGTTCTCAAATTCAGTTATCAGTTGAAGTCTAATTGTTAAGAGGCTGGGGAAGAAAGTGTTTTGTTTTGTTTTGTTTTGTTTTTAAGAAATGCATTCCAAAAACCTGCTACCAGAAATTTCTCTCCTCCCAGACCTGCCTGGTTTAGTCCTTCACGTTTGGTGCATGTCAATGTGCTTGCTTACATTAGCTGCAGTTCGCAGGAGGGTGTATAAATCAATCATTGTGGAGTCTATATTCATAGACTCTGATCTGGTTACACCCCCTCCCTTTCTCCTCTGTTAAAAAAAAAGTTAAACCTTTCTGCCGCCGGGACTCCCCTGTCGACAGTGGAAGCCGGAGGCTGGGGAGCCCGGCGGCGGCGGCTGGGTCTCGGCGGCTGGGTCTCGTGGATTAGGATGTGGATTGAGGAACAGACCTCTTCAGGCCACAGTCCCGACAGGACTTGGGGGAGGTGGTCCCCTTCCGAGAACTCGTAGGAGTTTTATAGACTGGCTTTAAAAGGCTCGCCCTTCTCCATAGGATTAATTTATGGGGCTTTCGAAGGGAATATTGGGACTTTTAAGATACTGTTTGTTTTTTCCTCATTAAATTTTTTTGTTACACCCCCTAAAAAGACTGCTGGGGTTCATCACCAAATAGAGAGGTTGGGGGTGGGAGAAATAAGATCAGGGAGAAGAGGAGGATTCCCCCTTCTAAATAGCCTTTACACAGCTTGGCTTTCAGCTTTTTTTTAACTGTTAAATTTATAAGCAGACTGTAGACACTGATTCAGAAATTTATCAGGTTGCTAGAAATGAGGACCATTGTAGGCTGTGTACACTTTCTCCAAGTCTCCACCAGTCTGAATTCTGTATTAAGGGAAATGGATGAGTTGGGAACCTTGAGGATACTTTTAAAGTTCTTTTTCTTTTAAATAAAAATTAAAATCCCAGACTAAACCCTAGCCATCAAGATGGGGGAAAAGGAGCAGGGAGCAGGTGGATGGGCTTGGAGAGGGTGCCTAGCTCGCTGGTGGTCGGCGAGCTCTTGCCCCAAGAACCCCCAGCAGCTCCGGGAGGCCTGGCGCCCAGGCCTGGTCAGGCCCGCCATGTTTGCACCCATGCGGGGGAGGATGGTCTTCATGGTATAGATTACTTTAAAGGTTCCTTTAAGCACTTTAATGCTCAACTAGCTCAGAAATCATTAAGAGACCTGGAGAAAGGAGGGGAAAAATGTACCCTTACACTCACCGGTAATAAGTGTTGACATGCAGCAAAAATCGATTGAGTGGAACCGAGGCGGTGGAGGTGGCGGTGGCTGCAGGAGGCACGCGTGGGCGCGGGAGGGGCGAGGGGGCTGCATCCACCGGCTTCTGCTGATCCCAGGGAAGGACCAGCGACCTGGCGGCCCCAGCACGCCGCGGCTGCAGCCGGGATGGAAGCCCAGGGGAAGAAGCGGTGGCCAAAGGGCCCCTCTTCTGTCCCCAAGTCTCCGCCCCCCAGCCTGAGCCCCTGGAGTTGGGGAAGTCACAACTGTTCCCAAACCTCGACGTCCATTTTGTTGTCGTTCGTGGTGGTTTATTTTGTGTTCTGTGGATTGGCTTCTTCCAGTAGAAGTCTATCAGCGCCAACGCACTAGTCCAGCGCACCTCCTTTACCCAGTGCTCCCAAGTCACCCCGATTCTGACCTGAAGGAGGAGCAAAACCTGCCAGCAGGTCTCCTGCGGGCTTCCAGCCCGAAATTCCCAAATATTTTCCCCAGCTCCTCGCCCTCCCCCCTTCTGCCCGGGCCCACCCCGCCCCCTTCCCTGCCTAGGCGCGGGGAAGACCCTCCGGTGGGCCCCGGGTCTCCAGGAACCAAAGTCTGCTCGTGGGGACCCGGTTCCTCTCGACTGCTCTCGAGTGAACAGCGAGGAAGGAGGTGACCCTGGTCCAAAGGCCTTCTCTCTGCCCTCCCACCGCCGTGTGATCCGCCGCAGGTCGGTGGCGGAGCTTTAAAAAGAAAGAAAGAAAGTTAATGTGCCCTGAGCACTTGGTCTTAAATCGGGGATATTATCCGCGATCTCGGTAAGTGGTAGCAGCAGTTCCTCTCAGAACAAAGACTCAGTGTCTGAGCTCAGAGAGCGACTAGGTAAAGTTTCAGTTAGATAAAGAGCAACCTAGGCGTAAAAACACAAGTTTTCTCGGCTCCTAGAAAAGCAGAGGCCACTTCTCACTCTCCGGCTCCCTGGCGTGGGTTTTGTCCTCGAACACTACGGGGGGAAGAGGAATTAAGAGTGTGGGAAGGGGGAGATTGCAAAAATAACAAAAAGAACTCAGCTTGTTCCCAATAACCCTCCAGGTGCCACAGTGAGGAAGTCCTGGGGAGTAAACGGTCTTGACTACTATTGCTTACAAAATCAAATTTCAGGTTTGACAAAAAGTAGCTAAAAGACTCCGATAAAAGAAGAGCTGGTGGGTTAAGTTCCCTTAAACACTCAGACCAACCTCACTCCCTGCTTAGATGTCAGAGAATGGGAGGGAGGGCTAGGGCTGTAATTCATCTTGATTTGCTTCATTGTCCGGCAGTTTGCAAACTATAATCCTGTATAATTTCAGGAACAAGCAGGTTTAGAATTAATGGGTCAATATTATTTAAAACAAAACATGGGGAGCATGACCTTCACCTCAACTACATATTGCTCTACAAGACTCAGGAAACTCCACTCTAACCTCTCAACCCCCTGGGCTCTTTGAGAAACCGAAGGGCTGTACTTCCTAGAGATGGTCTCTGTTTCTTTTAATGTCTCCGAAGGACTTGGAAACAGTATTGCAATATAACATGAAGGATCTCTCTACTTAAGCCTTAAATATAAACGTGGAGGCCTAAATATTTTGAACTAGAGGTGTTTTCTTATAAATTTATTATAGATGTAGCCCTTAGAGGAATGTATGCAAACTGTACATGTACAAACACACACACACTTCTCCAAAACAGTTTACTGGGGGTGGGGTTTTTCTCTTCTAATGGAGTAAACTCCAGTCATTCCAAGCTATTTGGCTGCTTCAAATTTCTTTCACCTTTCCTCTTTCTCGTTATTTGGTAGCAATAATGGAATTCTCTGGGTTTAGGCCAATAATAATAATAATAATAATAATAATAATAATAATAACTTGAGAAACAAGACCAGACTCTGCAGCCTTCTTCCCCCAAAACTGAGAGAATCCTCCTTTTCTTTTTTCTGATCGGTGGCTATAATTTATTTCTCCCATATTTAAATAAGTACTACTGCCTTGAGTGTTTAAGTAGGAAGGCAGAGGAAACGGTTTTGTTTAGGAGGCAGTGACAGAAGTACCTAGGCCAGGTGGTAGAGAAGGGGAGAAAGAATCCAGACCAATTTGTATGCAGTATATTTTACTCCCATGAAATAAAACACATTTTTTCATATTTGCTGAAAAGTAAAACAAGGATATTGTACGAAATGTTATACACAGGGTAGTTGTACAGAGCAGTTTCAGAAACATCGTTGCATCCACCAGAGAAACTATTCTAAAACTGATATTCACACATTTTTTATAATAATAATATGTTAGAAACATACAGTGTGGCATTTAGTATATACATTCCCTTGCTCGCAAGCGAAAAATCCTAATCGCTTCTGCATAACATGCTTTATTTTAAAGCCTAACCTTTAAAAACACTGTTGTGATATTACTAACAACTGCTTTTATAAAATTAATTTGACATTTCCATATATATACATCCTTTCCGTCATTTTAATGTTAACAATGCTAAACTTAAAAAATAACAAGCTTATAGTAATGTTAAAATGTCATCATATCCGGTCAAACATTGGTTGGTGTACGTGTTCTCTCTCCAGGTTGGAAATACTTTCATTGAAAGATGTCAGGCTTTGAGGGCATTCCTTCGAAATCAAAGGAGCTGTCTCTCTTGAATTCAGTGGTTTCCTTCTCTCTGCATCTTCTTTTGCTTTCTTGAGTGCGCACGACCTTCTAGCACAATTCCCAGTCTCTCCAGGGCAGAGTCGCCCGCTCCGACGCAGTCCTCGGATCTCGCGCCGAGCGCGGCTCACACCGGCCGGTCCACCGCGTACTGGCAAGCGCTCAGGTTGGAGGCCGGGTTCTGCACGCTGGCGTAGCCAAAGCTCGAGTGCTGCTTGGCTTTCAGTCTCAGGCTGGCCAAGCTCGAGTTACACGTGTCCCTGTAAACGTACGGCGGGGTCGGCGGCGCGTAAGGACAAGCGGGCGTGGGCACCGCGGAATTCAGCGACGGGCTGCTCAGGTTGTTCAAGTTATTCAGGCTGTTGAGGCTGGAGCCGGGGACGCCCGTCACGGCGGAGGGCACCATGCTGGACGACATGCTCATGGACGAGATGGAGTTGGGCGGGGAGAACATGCTCTGCGACGACAGGGGGTTGACGTTCATGGAGTTGAAGAAGGGGAAGCTCTTGGTGGACAGGGAGGCCGACGTGAGGCCCTTGGCGGCCCAGTTGTTGTACGAATAGCCGGGGTACATGTCATCGTAGGGTTGCATGAGCCCGTTGAACTGGGGCCCGAAGCCGTTCTTGCACAGCTCGGCCTGCTGGTTGCGCTCGCGCTTTCTCCATTTGGCCCGGCGATTCTTGAACCAAACCTGGGAGCGGTGGGGGGCAAGGGAGCAAACAGAGGCCACAGTGCAAATTAGTGACACACACAAAGCTGCCCTCCGAAGCCATCCACATCCAGCCGGCGCGCGTACACACGCTGGCAGCCGCACCATCCCGCGTACTCGCAGTCCAGACCCAGCAGTCACCAGCCCCTGTTCTTGGGCGGGCACCAGGGGCCTAACCGACCCCAGTCTGAAAGTCTGGGCTTCCAGAGTGGAGCCACAGACCTCATCCGAACGGCCGCGACCTAAGGACCGCTTGATCCCTAACCCCGACCCCCCTGGGTTCCAAAGCACACTTACTGTAAAGTAAACGGGGGCCAAAGACTTTCCGCCCAACTCTACACCACCTGGCAAACTCGCCACTCCAAAGCCACAGGCCCAGCAGTGAGGCCCAGAGTTGGGAGTGCCCCCTCTCGCCTTCCCACACCCTTTTCTCCCATCCTGCACCTCCACTTTCTCTTCTCCCCTTCTTTACGCGCTTCTGCTGGTTGATGAGACCCTTCCTTGCCTAGAAAAGCAAAAAAATAAAAGGCAAAGACCACCTCGTCATCCGCTCGTTAAATTCCGCCAGTCTGGCATGTAAAACCCCGGCAATCTTTAACGGGCCGGTCGGTAGCTTCCTCCTGGTCTTGCGCGCTGCCCTATCTCTCAGATCGGCCCACCTAAGCCACTCAGGCGAAAGGACCCAGTTCCCACCAGGCTGGTGGCTGAGGTTTGGCTTGGCAGTCGAGAGCGCTGGCTAACCAGCCCCCACCCACGTCTGGTGGCCCCGCCACAACCCATCTCTCAATCCACAAACGGTCGGCCGCTCGCCCCAGACGGCGGCTTTTGTGTATTGGAGCAAAGCCTGGCTGGAGGTCCCAGAGCTAACTCCGGTGATGTTTCGCATTACACATCTCTGTCTCCCCAGCCGCCTAATCCGCTTTTTTTTTTTTACCCCCCTTTTTCCTTTCATTCTTGATTTTATCCCCCTTCCTCTTTGCACCCGACTGCTATAAAAAGCAAAGCCCCACGCACTTGGCTGAACAAGCTTCCTCAGGAGAGGGAGGCAGCTGCGGGGACGAGAAAGCAGGGCTGCGGCAGCGGGCTGGGCTGCAGAGTGGCCGCTGGGGTAGGAGGGCTTTCCCAAAAGATTCCAGAAAAAGACAAACTGAGTCTTTGTTTTAATTACTTGTCATTTCTATCCTAGGCCTTTTAAACTTTGTCCAGGAGAGAAGAGTACGTGCAAAGCCCATTGTTCCCAGATGCCCAAGAAGGCTAATGAAAGACTGACCTTGCTCGAAACCACGCGGCCCGGGCAGGAGCGCAGGCTCCGGGCTGTTAAACTAAAACCACTTCCAACTCATCTTGGCTTTTTTTTTTTTTTTTTTTTTTTTTTTTTTAAATCAACTGACAAAGCCTCAGACCCAGCCCAGATGCCACCTGGAGAGTGCCTTCCTCTCATCTTCCTTCGGGAACACACTTTGGTTTTTATTTTCATCACCGAATGCAGTTTTTTTTTTTTTTTTTTTTTTTACTTTTTATTCCTCCGTGGATATTCTGAAACAGCAGTCTTTTGATGCTGCTTGATTCTGCTTTCCTCTTTCAAAATACTAACGATTTTGGAATTTTCCACCGACCAGCATAAATCAGGATACTGCTACTCGGTAATTTATTTAAGCCCGTTTTTGCCAATCCATAAAGAGCAGATTTGCTGCAAGGTTAAGGTAAGCTCTCTTTATAAAACTATGGCTATAATTAGGTCAGGGGTGTGAGTACGGTCTTCAAAGAACTTAACTTCTGAAAGAAGAGAAATAAACCAAATTGAAACGTCTTTCTCCTCTCCCTTTTTCCCCCTCTTTCTAAGCGGGCTAGCAGTTGCTTCCAAAGATTACAAATCCAGCAGAGGGTGGGAGAGATTTGAATGGCGGAAACCCTGAAATCGCCTGGAAAGAACTCTAGCCAGTGATAGAGAAGGCTGAGCCAGGCCGCGCGCGAAGGTTTTCCAATGAGGCCAAGCCTTGCGTGTTTCTGGCGAGTTTTCCTTGTTCTGGGCGCACAGGTTGGAGCCTGTTCGCGGCTTCTGGCCGGGAAAGATTTTATTGGCGCTTGTCTGGCGACTACAAGCTGGGAACACAATGCCCTTTGCTGAAGAATGCCCACGCTGCTCAGATTTGAAGGGCGCGGGATGGCTGAGCTAAGGACTGGTCGGCTTCCGGCGCCCGCGCCGGATCCGGCTGGGCCAGGGAAAAGGGAGCCGTCTCCCCAGAATAACCGTTTTCCGGAGGCCTTGTGCTTTCTCTTTGCAAAAAGCCGCTCCCCACCCGCCGGCCCCCTACATCTCCTGGGCTGGGTGCTGGCTCCTACCCGGACTCGGGCTTCCGTCAGGTTGGTCCAGACGGCGATCTCTTCGCGAGTGGACATGTCGGGGTAGCGGTTCCTCTGGAAGGTGGCTTCCAGCTCCTGCAGTTGCTGACTGGTGAAGTGAGTCCGCTGCCGCCGTTGCCTCTTCTTCTTGGACGGGTCCTCGGCGCCCACGTCCTCATTCTTTCCCTGCTGGCTCTTATCTTTCTCTAAAAACCAAACATACAAACGATCGGTCAGTTCGCCCACCTCGAACCACGAACACCCAGCTGGACCCTGCGGCAGAAGCGGCGAAGAGCCGGCAGCTGGCGCGGACGAGGGCGGCGTGCCCAGCGACTCTGAGCCGCAGGGAGCGCTGTGTGGGGGGGGGATGAAAGTGTGGGTGTGCGCGCCCCATCTCCTCCCCTCCCCCCAGCGCTGCACGTTTTATTTACATGTTTATCTCATCCTGGCGGCACATTCATTTTTACAGCCCGTGCCTGCAAGTGGATTTATACACCTCTGCTCAGACACACCAAATCTCCCGAGAGACAGACACACACGCGCGTCAGTTACACACGCACACACACACACACACACACACACACACACACACACACAAAACCCCATCCCGTCGCCGTCACAGAAAATGTTAGATTCAATGTGATTTGGGAAAGCTGAGAAAAAGTAGATGTTGACGTTGGGTTAGGAAAGAGTCACCAGGTCTTTATGAAAGACCATTTCTAAGTAGCTGCAGCAATACTTTTTCTAATGAGTAGAGCTCCTCCCGCGATGAAAGTCAAGAAGAGCGCCCAGACAGCGGTGGGATGGCCTCTGAGCGTCCTTGAGTCGGGATGCTGGGACTTTTGTGACCCAAGACACTGAACAGGAGCCAGGGGAGGCACGGCGGAGCGCGCAGTTACTCCCGCCACCCGAGCCAGGTGTTGTGTGGGGAATAGAAACCGGGTCCTCAGAATCCGGGTTCCAGGAAGTTTTGCAGCAAGCCAGTAGAACGACCACTCCCACCATACCTCCCCCAGAAGGGGCCGACTAGCTCGGGGGTCGTGGGCAACGGGTTTCCCGGCGGCGCAGGGTAGCGCTGAAGTGTCCGCGGGGCGGCGTGACGCCTTACCTGCGGCCTCCGGGCTGGAAGTATCGGAGATGGTGTGCACCTCCAGCCTGTGTTTGGAGGATTCCAGGGAGCGGGGCTGACCCGGAGCCAGGACCGAAGCCATAACTAGCGGCTGGGGACGCAGGCAGGAGGACGTGGAGGAGGCGGCCGACGACAGCTTGATCCCGGCTGCGCGGAGCTCCGAGTGCAGCGGGCCTTTCATGCAGTTCATAGAGGAGGGAGTGAGCCGCCCCAAAAGTCCTGGGCTACCGCCCCGCCGAGCCCCGCTGGCCGCGGGCTCTGCGGAGCGATCTAGACGCCGAGCGTCCCCTCGGTAGACGCTATGGACAGAGCCAGGGGACGCAACCCCCGCCGAGTCCACGATCCAAGTCGCCCCCAGTCTCCTTTTCAAGGTTCCAGCGAAAAAGTCGAGAGTCACCGGACTCACGGAGACGCAGAGGGGTGGGCTGCAGGGCACCGCTCCGAGCGTCTTTAGGGAGCCGACTTCCAAAGATCCGAAGCGAAACAAGAATGGGCAAAGACCCTCTTTTTCCCTCCCTCCCTCCCTCGCCGAGTACCCCTCCAATAAGGAGAGCTAATGCCGGGCGCGCGCCTCCCGCCCCCCGTGCGGCAGTCCTGACGGCGAAGTGTCAAGAGTGACAGGGACAGGTAGCTGATATTAGATCCCCCGCGGCGGCAGCCCCCGCGCCGGCCCGGGCCTGTGAGCGCACCCTTCGCGGCGCTCACGCACACGCCTCGGGCGGTCCCGCCGAGCCCGGCCCCGGCGCAGCTCAGCTCCTGGCACCCGGGCGAGCGGCGGGCGAGATCTGCGGCTCCGAGCTTCCCTGATGGCCTAACATCTTAAAACCAGAGGCGGGCTTCCTGGTGGCGAGACGTCACTCGGCCGCGGCCCTCCCCGGCTCTCCCCGCCCTCCGCCTCCTCCTAGACCCTTCGCGGGGTCGGAGTGACGTGGCTCCACACCAATCGCGACGCCCCGAGCGGCGGTGGAGGGATGGTCCTGTCTGAACCTATCAGCGGCGCGAGGCCCGTGTAATTCCTAGCTGCGCCCACCCGGTCTACACAGGCGCGCTCCTGGGAATTCTGCTCCCGCCCGGCCCTAGGAGTCCAGGCTTTTGGTTAGGTCGGGAAGGTGAGGAGAGGAGGCTTGGAATCGGAGAGATGGAAGAAGAGTGGAAAGATCGAGAAAGATCAGCCAGAAACACTCCCTTCCTTTTAAGCCTTGCCACATCCATTTTCTGAGCAGAGTTCCTCCACCCTGGCCTGTCCAGAAAGGAGGCAGGCTGTCTAAAACCTACAAAAATTTCAAAACTCAGCAAATCAGTTTCCCAATCTTAATTCCCCCCTCCCTCCAAATCGCCTGTCAGGTCATTTTCCAATTCGTACCGATGTCAAGAAGCCTTACTTTAATTTCCAAGAAGAGAGAGTCTTGAAAAGACTGGCTAATAAATTAGAAATCGAGAAGAAAATGGACCCGTCAAAGGAAAATTACCTTTATTTTAGCCGAGCAACTGCTTGATGGTTCACTCAGGATTTATCCGAGAATAAAAAGTCGTCTCAAATCACATCCTCGACATTGCTTATTAGTCCCCAGACAGAAAACACACAATGGAGCAGAAACCCTAACCCAGCGTTTTCAGAATGCCGAAAGCTTATCCATTCTACTTAACGCTGATTAAGACGCGTCCTAGATCTTTCAAATTCCTTGTACACTGCATTAAGCTCGTCCTAACCGAAGAGAGCTACGCTTTAAATTCGACTCTCTTGTTTACTTTATTATCAATCAGATTCAAATCCAGGCTTTAGCCTGTAGAATCAACAACCTTGAGCTAATTATATATAAAATATGCCTTAATGAATTTCCATACAATTAAGAACGTTACCAAATAACCAATTTCAAGGATAATTTTTAACAGTCGTTTTCTTTTCCTGGGGAGCTCAAGGCTGTCTTGAGTCATTACTATCTAAGCAGGCAGAAACAGTAGTTTCTGGCTAAGGGGAAAAGCCTAGAAGAACTCCCAACTGGGAATAGTAAAGACTTTTCCATTTGTATTGAACAAAACACATCATCTTTGGGGACAGCAACGCTGAACAGTATTATTCCAAAGGAAATTTAAGCTCCAAAGAAATTAAGGAAAATTCAAGCATATTCCAAATAAATTTTTGAAGCAGTTTCACATAGTGCTGGGATTGCAGTTCAGTTAGGTGGTTCTGGAATCAAAATACAGCACAACACATATGAGCGCGTGTATACACACACACACACACACACACACACACACAGAGTCCTTTTGTCTCTCAGCCTAGGGCAGTTGAGGAACACAAAGTAATCTCCTTGGAGTTTCTGCATTGGAGATTGTTTTATTGTGGAGTTAGTGTTATCATCCCTGAAAGTGTATTTGTTTGACATTACGGTCAATGATTTGCAATGCCAGTATAAGGTATCTTCAGCAAACTCTCTCCTAGTCCTTGTTCACAATATTGGGAAACTGTCTGGCACTGGGCAGTTGAAACAGATGACAAATGGATTGTTAACGTACATCTGTCCTCTGCCCTGCCCCTTCAACCCGACCAGCAATTCCTCCTCCAAGAACAAATGAGAATTGTTTTCCAGTCTGTTCCTTGCAAGTATCAGTCCACTGGAAGCTTTTAGCTACTAGAGGAACTTCCTTCACAGCAAGCTTTAAATCAGCATTTTCAGCTTTAACCTTTTATTCTACTTTACCCCATTCTAAGCACACACACACACACACACACACACACACACACACACACCTGCTCAGAGCAGAACACATCCCCATGTGACAGATCTGCATTAACGGAGGCTCATACATCCAACTATATTAGGTCTTGCCATCTTATCACTAAATTATACATATTACACAGCAGCCTGTTGGTAAAGAAGGTTAAATTAATTTACATTCTACTCATTATCTGGTGCTTAAATGACGCATTTTATCCCTGAGATTTGGCGGAGAATCTCTTTCTCAGACCCCACAGCGTTTTGCTGCAGACAATGCCCTTACATTTGTAGTGGTTTTTAATCTGATAAGACTCTAATTTGCTTAAGTCTTTTAAATAGGGTTTTAAATGTTTCTAGCCATTTTCTTATTGAATTTCCTCTAATTCCCCCAAGATCATAAAGTATATGTGTAAAGTAAATATTTTCTCCCATCACACTACTGGTGATGACCTATAACTAAGTCAATATGAATCCAGCTCTTTTCTGCCCAATGTGTTTACTAATCATATTCCAGTGTCTTTCTTTTGAACCCCAGTGCAACTCTGAGTCTCACAGTGCCCTGCCCGTGGATACTTCCTTTCAGGATCCAGCCCCATTGCATCAAAGAATGGAAAACCTCCACTTTAGTGAGCACACTCTTTTTCTTGTCTCAAGATTCAACCTTGAGAGCTGGGGGGGGGGGATGAGGTGGAGGTGGGGACAGGAGTGCCCTTCCATAGTTTCTTTTCTTCTGAAAAGCGGAGAAGCTGCAGTGGGACACGTAACTCGCTAAGTTTGTCCCTCATTAAACCACAGACGTCTGCTTTGAACTCTGGGGGTTGGGTAGAACTTCCTCAATGGCAAATACACACTTAGGAAAGACCTTCCTCACCTCAATACACATGCAGGAAAGACTTCAACTAGCCTCCAGAACCAATGCAGCCATAACCTCATTGCACCAAAGTATAGGAGAAGTTGGAAAGCTGAGGTTCAGCAGGCACCCAAGAAGCTTACAAAGACAAGCATTTCAAATTGTGAATAGCCATAAATGCCTGGAGAATAAAGATGTGTGTTCCCTGGAGAACACAGATTAAAGTGACAAGTGGGCATATTTGCACACACACACACACACACACACACACACACACACACACACACACCTGACTCAAAGTAAGGACTTCCCATTTTCTTCATTCAATCACAACCCTTTCTCAATTACTTTATACATGACTAGTGGTTCTGATTGGGTGACATCATTCTCCTGACCAACAGGGCTTTCTTCAAGGCAATAAAACAGCAACATGAAGAGTCTACCTAGAGGGAAGGTGTCAGGTGGAGACCAAGACTCAATGGCTGTGAACAAGGTGAAGATGGAATTGACCCAAGACAAACACAGGAGTCAGAGATGAGGCAGGAGTTGGGAGAAAAATTTTGTGCATTTTGTGAGTTCAGCACTACCTGTGACCTCTACTGGGTTCTCTTGACTGGCTCTAGAAATTTATATAACTTCAGTCTTCATCAGAGAAGTTTTCAATCCAGGAAGAAAACAACAACAACAAAAACCAACCAAACAAAAACGGCAGGTCTCTGCTATATGTCTTCATAGGTGGCAAGAAAAGCAAGGAGCCTAGTGCTAGCCTGAGCTCTTGAGTCAGAGGTCACTGAGATTGGACTTTCTTGCATAATCTTTCAAAGAAAGACCCTCCAGGAGGGAAATATGTGACACAGGGTCAGACGTGTTTTGAGCTGGTCTTTGTGACCGATTACCGGTCTTAAAGTCTTATTTAATTTCACACTCTTTAGTGTTCGCTCAGCAACCCCTCCTCCCCCTCCCCTCCAGCCATCCGGAAGAGTAGGTGTGAGCTGGGCTGTCACTTTCGGTAGTTGCTATGGAGTACAGGTTGGGACCTAACCACCAATCCCCAAAAGTTTTTGGAGAGAATCTGTTCCCAGAGCTCACCCAAATGGCTCAATTAGATGTCTCCCTGAGCTGCCAGGCAGTCAGAGGGGTGGGGGTGCTGCCCAGCCCAAGCCAGCTCAAGGACAGGGCCTGCCCAGATTCAGCCCCAGGCCACGTGATGGGTGGCGTGCGCGTGCATGCGTGCGTGTGTGTGTGTGTGTGTGTGTGTGTGTGTGTGTGTGTGTGTGTGTGTGTAAGGCCCAGAGGTTAGATGGAGACTTTGCACCCTGCCCCAGAAGTGGCCTTTCCTCCCCTCTTTCCACCACCTGGGTTTTCACAGGTTGGAAACAATCCTCTCCTTCCACCCTCCAAATAACCATGAAACTGATGTCTAAAATTAAAAATGTCACGATACCTGATCCCTGCCAGCCCCAAATGCAATGAAAAATGAAAAAAAAAAAAAAAGCTTTAGTTTGTTAAAGGGGTAGTTTTTTTTTTTTGTTTGTTTGTTTTTTTTTAACTTAGAAGGACCAGAGAGATACACTGAGTGGTGCTCACCCTCCTTGTATCCCTGCAAAAGATACCTGTGTTGCTGTTCCACAAGCACTCCCAGTGAGAGAAGAGGATGAGGGGGAAGTGTTGCTGATGTCTTTAAACCAACAGCTGCCCATGTCTCCTAATATATTTGCCTGTGAGCAGGGTGGGTTTACTAGGCATTCATGTAAATGAAACTATTTAAGGAACTAAGCAAATCACAAGAGTGGAGTAGTTCAAATGTGCTTTAGAGGGATAGGGAGAGAAGGAAGGAGAGCTGAAGGGAAGGAAGAATGGAGCAAGGCAGGAGAACTGAGGAAAGCTGGGGGGAGAGAGAGAGAGAATATGTTTATGAAATTAAACATGGGTACCCAAGTTTTGTGGGACAGGGAATCAAGGAGCTATGTGAGCTCACTTTTTTCTTCTCTCTTTCTCTCTCTTTTTAAATAATTGGATTAGAACAGTCTTCCTCTCCACTCGCCCTATGTCCACCTACTTTTCCTGTTATCTCTCTCTCTCTCTCTTCTCTCTCTCTCTCTCTCTCTCTCTCTCTCTCTCTCTTTGTTTTCTCTCTCTCAGACATGCTGGTAGCTAACATTAAGCATTAGTTGTCATGGTGACCATAAATCACATAAATCCAAAAATACCCACCTATAATCTGAGATGAAGCTTTTATTTCCCTAGCGAAATAATATTTTAAAAGCTGTCAGCTGACAAAAAGGGGGCCTTCCTCATCGTAGTAACCCAAGTAATATATTTCTTCTAAAGGTTTAAATTAAAATGTCATCCTTTTAAAAACACACAGAGAGAATCTTGGGCACCCTTCGGAGGACATATCCTCACAAAGTTGACTACATCACTCCTAATGGTTCTTCCGCACACATACGCACGTGTGCACGTGCTTGCTCCTGAATTTTTCCTCCCTCCACTCCCAACTACCTTAGTCCCTGTGACTGTAATCGCTGATTGTAAAAGAAAGGAGTGTCCTGAATTTGAAAGAGGCTTGATCCAGTGCCAAGCCTCTGGGGACCTTGCATGTTGGTTATGGGCTATTTATCACTTCTGCTTTGGATGCAAGACTTGGGAAGGTTTTCCGATGGGGGCATCCCAAAGAAGTTTCAAGGAAAGAAAAGACAGGAGAAAGATAAAGACTGAGTGCTGAGCTGTTGGGTGCCATGGTTAAGTCTAGCCTAGAAAGGGTTGGTGTGTTTAGCTCTCCTGCCTGGTGCTCCTAGGAGAGGAACCTTTCCCAATGGGAGACCCTGGGGAGGGGCCTTTTGTCTTCTACCTTGGGCTTGCTGTCTTTGGCCTATCTTGGATTACCCGGCATTCGCCTAGATGAAGAGCCATTAATTACCCATTCAGTCAATATTAGGAAGGCGACAAAGCTTTTTACATAGGATTAAGAAGACATCAGACTGTTCCATTAGGATATTCCTGCTCACGAATAGGCTTTCGCTAGACATTTCCTCCCCCCTACCCAGTCGCTCTGACAACGGCTGCATATATAACAGCAGAAAGCAATGAGTAGCGGCCCAACCCGCCGAAAGAAACTTCAGAAGGGGACGGAGCGGGTCGGGAAGACCGAGACCTGCAAAGATTGTTAGTTGGCAGATCCAGAATAGCTGCTTGGACAGCAGCTACAGCCTCCTTTTGGTTGGGAAGAACCACAGGCAGAAAGGCAGAAGCTTCTGCCAATGCACCGCTGGCCTGATGACTCTGAGACCGGTGTCCCGGAGGGGAAAAGAAAATAGGAAACCGTCACCAGGCTGCGGCTCTCCGGAAGCCTGGCCCTGCGGCCAGCACCTGTCATTCCCTTCTAGCTACAGCCACAACCCGTCGCCCTTCCACCCGGGGCTACCTTGCGCCCCAACACCTTGCGTTTTGCTACCGAAGGCGCGAGCGGATCTCGCTCCTTGGAGATCTTGCATGGAAGTGGCTTCGTCTCGGCGAAGGAAAGCCGGATTATTTGTTTCTTGGGGATGAATTAGGACCCCCGCGGATCGCGTACTCGGCAAAACATTTGCTGATTGAACAAGCCGGGGAAG
This sequence comes from Typhlomys cinereus, assembly GCA_023101885.1. Taxonomy (NCBI): domain Eukaryota; kingdom Metazoa; phylum Chordata; class Mammalia; order Rodentia; family Platacanthomyidae; genus Typhlomys; species Typhlomys cinereus. Next base: position 4,939,972 of record JALPQD010000127.1, read on the forward strand.
GAGACTGCGACCACCTAGATGGCTAGGGTTTACCCTTGTCCTCCGAAGCAGATTTGCACCGAGCTGCCGCCCAGGGATTGGTGACCATCAGCTGTGCCCAGGGTATCGCCAGGGGCCTGGGCGTCCCCTTCTAGGCCTTCGCGACCTGGGCCTTGGGTCGTGGAGAATGCTTGCAGCTCCGCCACTCATTTAAAAATTAATGGCGTTGCTGGAGCAGGAAGGGCCAAGTACCTCTCGGTCACAAGGCAAATTGGCTAGACTTTCAAGCCGTCAGCGGTGCTGTTGGGTTTCTGCTCCAACCAAGAGTATTTACCCCAAAACATTTCACATCACCCAATAGGGAAATGTTAACGTCCTCATTCTGAAGGCCAAGGCCATTTTAATAGTTCTTCAGAATGCCCTTCTGGGGACCTTCTCGTGCATATTTCTTGGAGAGCCGCTTTTCAACAAGCCCAAACTACCCTTCCCTCCCCGTGCCAGGGCTACTTCTATCAACCCTCTCTTAAAACCCCTGCACTCTTCAAAGTTTCAGGGTTTGACTTGGAGCTCACCTAGTGGGGCCCGATTTAGCAAGGACTCAGAGATGGCACTCAGAAGCTGATCCTCTTTCAAGGAGGGCACAGTCGTTATTGGAAAGAGAGGAAGGTTCAGTCTCTCTTTCTCTCACACACACGATCTTAAACATTTTCCTTTTTTTTTTTTTAATTGAAGACAACCCCAAAAACACACGGAAAAGATCCTTTTGTTTTAAAAACAAGTCTGGTCAGAAGTTTGTATATTTATTAATTATTTTATGAATCCCTAAAGGGCAGCTACATAACCTTCTTAGGGTGGCATACTTTTGCCTGTTCATATGTGATTTTTAAAAATCTACCAGTTCACTAAAAGCTAATAAAATAAAGATTTTTTCGTATCTCTTCCCATCACATGCCTCTTCGTAATTAGTGCTATTAAACATGTTTGGGCAGCAGTTTTTCTCTTTGGTCAGAAAGGTAGATAACCGACATATTAGCAACTGGGGCAAGAGCCTTTCAAAGGGGCTCTAAACTAACGCGACCCAGCAAGTAATGGTTAAGAAAACAATCATTTGTGTTTTTCTTCCTCCTTTTTCTTTTCCCTTTCTATTCTTTCTCCTAATTAACAAAAGCTCTTACCCAGCGGGCACCTGTGGCCCACCTGGAAGGGCTCCCTTAAGCTTCCTGCCACCTACAAGGACCGTGTCCCACCAAGGACTTCTGGAAGGGACTGTGTCTCTCAACACTTAAGGCTCCGTAACCTCAGAAACCATTCCTATGTTCCACGAAATCCGGCTTGGCGGTGGGGGAGGAGACGTGGACTCTGGGTCTCCCTGAGTGTCCCTAGGGCGGCAGGGACTTGTTTGGTCTCCCCCAACCCCCCACCTTGGAATCCTGACTGCAAGCTCCCCAGGTCTGGCCAGAACCGGGACTCAACTCCCACAAAGCTGCCTTCCTGGGAGTCAAGCGGCTCTTGATTTTTAACCATATCCCAAACATTCTCTGGTCTAATAATTTATTTTTACGACCGATTATCAAACAGAAGAAGAATTTAACACAATCTTAATGACAGAAATCACCCGACATTATCTCTGCATCGCCTTCATTTAACCCCATGGGGTTAATCCCAGACAAGTGAGCATTTAACTGGCCCAGCGGGACGGCTGCAGAGACTGAGCAGAGTTGGGCCTCGAATCTGCAGCTCGCTTTAGACGTTTTATTTCAACAAGCGATGCTTTTCTCTCAAATATATGGAGAAGGCCTTTGTTTTCTTCTTGGTAATACGGTTTGTTTGCTTGGCGGGAGTCCCAAATTGCCCCCTCTGGCACACATTACATCTGTATTCTGACACTTTAATCCGGAAAGAGGAGGTTAGGGGCTAAGGACTGGTGGGGTGGGGGATTTTATCTGCTCATACTATCAAAGGTCAACAACCTCCTAAGGTTGGGCGCTTATTTATTGTGGAGCCTGGAAAACCCAAAGAACAGAGAAACGGTAAATCGGAGTTTTCCCGTGCATTCTAAGTAAAGATATTTCTGTACTTTATAAGCACACACACACAACTAAGGATCATGCTGCAATTCAGACGAGGCCTTTGCTATGGGTGGGAGCCGTTTTAAATTTTACACAAACCGCGGAAGCTTTTGAATAGGCTCCGTCCAGGGCGAAACAAACCAGTCCAGCAGCAACGACACCCAGTCCAGCAGCAACGACACCCAAGCCTAAGGCCTGGCAGCCAGCGCAGCAGGCGGGCTCTCCACATCCAAGCACCTTCCACAAAACACAGAGCTGTTTCAAGGGGTTCACACTGCGTACTACCCTGGGCTTGCTTTGCGACCTTGGGCTTTGCAGGACTTATAGTTCCGATCCCTGGCCTTGCCCTGCGAGCCTTCCCCAGCACAAGTTTTCTGTACTCGCCACGCAAGCTAAAGCGGATCACCCACAGACTGGATGGAGCCTAGCTGTGAACCTGAGGGACAGGGTGGGCCCTGGTAGTGCCTCTTGCAGTGGGACCCAGAGAGCGACAGAGGTCGCTGTTGGACTATTTTCTACGCCAGCTGGAGCGTTTGAGGTAGGCTGGGGCGCGAGATGGGGATCAGACCACAGGGAGAGAAGAGGGAGAGGTGTTGGGTCTCAGGAGTGCAGTATAATTTGGGGGAAAGGAATTAAAGTCCCTGAGACGGCTGCACTGCGTTCTACCCAGAGGCCAAGCGACTAAGATCCGCCGCAGGGACGCCGGGCGTGGCGGCCTCGCCCGCCTGCGCTTCGCCGGGGGGCCCCGAGTCCCGCTGGCAGGAGCCGAGCGCGGCGCCTGCGCTTCCCTCCTGGCCTTACCAGTGGCGCCGGGATGCTGCCGCGGGAACAGCTTGCTGCTGGCCGCCTCTTTCCGGCTCTCGGGAGAGTCTGAGAACTCGACTTTTTTGATTTCGGAGTCTTTGGAGAAGAGACATTCAACAGCCGCGGGCTGCACGCCTGGGCCGCGTGGGCGCCCGACCCACGTGCGGCGACCGGGGACGCCCAAGAGACAGCGGTGGAAAGGAGTCCCGGGCGAGGGCCGGGGTGGGGGGCGAGGTGGGACGGAGGAGAAAGAGGGACAGAGAGCAAAGACCCAGTTAGAGGAAAGAGCAGGCGGCTAGCCAGTCTCCGGGGCCCCCTGGCAACCGTGCACAGAACGGCGATCTCTCCCCCACTTCTCCCCGGCTGGGCTGCCCGAGGTCCCAGCCCTGCAGCAGAGTGTTCAGGGCCTTCTGCATGCGTCGTGTAGCTTTCTAGGACTTCACTGCCCCCCAAACCTCCCCACCAAAGGCGAGGTCGCGGTTAGTCCAAATCTCATTTCCCTACTGCCTAGGCTGTCCCCCGTCTCCCTCTCGGGGACACTCTGGTTGGTGGGACCTTGGTGCGGAGCCGGTGCCTTCTCGCCGCCTTCGCGTGGGGCAGCCGGCCTTCAGTGACTGGTACAGGAGAAGTGGGCTCTTACCTAATTGTACACACGCCGACACTAGTTTGCGGCAATTGGTCTCCATGCCCCGTGATCTGCAAAACAGAAGACAGGCACCCGTGTGAGACTCGCACGTCGTCGAGGGCCGGATGGTCGTGGAGGCGGCTACTCAGGAGAGGTTAAGATCAAATCGGTTCCAGGCCTGGCTGGGTGCTGGGATTCAGACGTGCTTCCCACGGTCCGACAGCTTTGGGCTGTTTAGCACATCATCCCAGCCTGGCATCCAGCACCTCCGAATGTTTACCTGGAGGGCTTGACACTACAATTGTAAGAAATAAGGCTCAGAGACTAGTCGAGGCCAGAGGAAGCGTCTAACGGGGATCTGAAACCTACATCCGAGGGCGCCTAGGTGCGGAGCGACCTTAATAAGCCAGATCACATTTGCGGGTGGGTGGGGTGGACATTTCTCTTGGGGTCCGACACCTTTCAACAGGGCTTTCGTTAGCTGGAGCTCAGCAAACATTTGCAGAGCGTCAGAGCCAGCTCGTCCCTGTCACAGACCATGGTTTTCCTGCGTTTTCAGTAATCTGAAAGGAAAGGTCTCTTGGCCAAGGGCGCACCAGGAGCAAGCTGACTTCAGGCCTCTCCTCCGCCAGGAGCCGCTTTTCCCATATTTAGCCACACTTTCCCCTGGAGATACTCGTCCGGCCATTTATTTATCCTAAAGTATGATTTAAGATTGCAGAGTGGGGAAGCGAGATGGACCGAGCTAGACGAGAGAAGAGTTTCTGGAGGGGTTCACTGCCCGCCCAGCCCTGAGGAGGAGCGCTGGGAAACTGCCCCTCCAGTTCTTTTCTGTCTCCTCCCAGGCAAGCGAAACCCCTTTCAAATTTCCAACCACAGCGCAGACAGCCAGGCGTTCGACGCGCCCCACGTCTTTGCCACGGGCAAACCGGCAGAGGTGGGTGTCGGAGGGCTCATGGAGTGGGGAGAAGAGCTGATGTAGCTTTAAAAACAAGACAAAGGTGTTCGTCTTTTCCAGGACCGTTCATTCCCACCTCCAGTCTGTTTCCTCCTTATCCAATTATCCAGGGCGCACCGGCGACTCGAGGGTCTATTGAACCCAAAGCCCAGGGTTGGAGGTGGGAGCGGACTTCGGCGCTTTGGTGCAGGGGCGGAGGCGGGGAGTTCTGGGCCTAGTTCTGGCCAGAGTAGCTGTACAACGCGGAGCTGCTCTGCCACCCCTGGGATGAAATTTGCCCCAGGGGACCTTGGGCCAAGTTGTGGACTTCAGAAGGGGCCGCCGCCCGCCTTGATGGGGAGGGGGAAGAAGGGGGGGAGACAGACACAGTTTCCCCCACCAGCTATCGAGCAGCCGGGGCGGGATCCCACCGATGCTTGTGGGCCCGTGGGCCCAGAAGTAGCAGTTTGGCGGCTCCAGATTTAGTGATTCTGCAGTAAAATCACAGGATTAGTCCCTGATTGAGATGTCTGTTCGTGAGATATTACAAAATTCATTATCACAGCTTTCTACTAACTCGATATGAAGTAACACAGATGGGATTTTATTAGTCCAGACTTCAAATGTTTACTTATGATAATTTCAAGGGAAATTTGCATGTCATCATCATTTTGATAATCTTTTTTTTTTTTTATGTCTGAACTGGCTGCATTATTAGCGGGTAGTCAGAGCACTGCAGATGGTAGCCGCAAATAGTTTTTGCTTTTTAAAATTTTTTTAACATAATGAAATATACAAAAGCAAAAGATTTGGTCATTGGGTGTAAAGTCAGTCGATTACTACGCGGGTCACCCCCACCCCCACGCTTTGGTGCTGAAGACCAAAACAAAGCACCAGGAAGCAAATCCTCAAGATTTGGCAGGACTGCACTCTAAAGACCAGAAAGAAGGTCAAGGCATCCTCCTTAGCTCTGCCTACCTGTCCTTGGGATTTGGGGATTCACTTTGCAGCAAAATAAGTCAAGCCTTGAATTTTATGTTTCATATAATAGGCCTAACATAAATAGATGTCTTTTAAATAACTGAGGGAGATTATTTTATTTAAAAAATATCTCCAATTCCTGCCTGCTGATTCTTACACTTGCCTTGTCAAGACAACTTTCGAATGACAAATTTTGCTGCCAGATTATGAGACAGGTTTCGACGGCTGATCTCACAAATTTAGATGTGAAACTTTAACTGATGAAAAGCTATTTTTATGCCAAAAGTTCCTATCTCAGTTGGAGTGTATATGCCAGGCAAGATGGTTTGGGCCAACTTTCATTTTTCATCTTGACCCCTTTAAAAAGCTCTTCATGACACCTCACTGGTTAGGCACAGGGGCAAGCCCTACAAAACCAAGCAGTTTGCTTAAAAATGATCTTTGATGTGCAACACAAGAATGAGAACACAGACGAAAACACTGTTCTAATAATTCCAAAACCCTTTCACATTTCTTTCCTTACACTTACTTTCTTCTCCCATAACAGAATCAGTAATGGAAAGTTTAAAAATAAAAGCACGGGAACATATGTTTTAAATGATCTAAATTGGTGCGATTAGCTTGCAAATTAATTTGTAGTGGGCAATCATTTAAGGAAATTAAGACACACTTTAACATAGGTCTGTATTTAACCATATGTAAGCTTTGTTTTAAACCCAGTGGCATATGAGCATTAGAAATATTTGAAGACAAGCATGCTTAATTCACAGGACAAGACATGCAGATAACTGAAGTGTAGTTTTGCTGAGATAAAGTGCTACTCAGTTCCTTAAACGAAGGAGCTGCTTAATTTTGGATAAAGTTTGTTTACTAGAGATTTTTCATTATTTTAAGCAGCATCAACAAAAAATCACCAATTCATTTTGGCTACTGCTATTTTATTTTTGGGAAATTATTGGTACATGAATTTCAGATGCATTTTTTCCTCCAAATGATAGTTCTTACGACAAATGCATCTAGAGTGCTGATTAATGGTCTAAAAGAAATTCAAAAAAGTCTCTTTAGGCCAGATTAATTATTACACAATATTTTAAAATGTATGAATCTCTGTGATAACAATTCATAATAAAAGTTTTTCTCCATTTAGTTTGCCTTAATAAAACGTGATACTGCTACAGAAGAGATCTTTTAAAAACAGGAGCCTACGATAGCTTTATTTCTAAATTGTTAAGGGAAGGTGATTAAACTGGAATAAGAAAACTGTATTTATCCGTTCTGGAATCGCATTGCTTTTTCTTAGTTGCTGGTTGGTAAATTGTCCTCTCCCTCGCATCCTTTAAAAATGCATCTTCTAAAGTCCAAGATTGGAGCTGACTGATGATCAATTTAAAGGATTTATAATCCGAAGTAATTGTGCGATCTTGGTAAGGAGGCCTGGCTCCCAGGTAATTCGCTCGGGCCCGAGAGGTCACTAACTGCCAGTTAAGATGGAATCTCTTTTTTCCCGGTGGGTAATAAAGGGAAGGGGGCTAATCTTCCAGTAGCTGAAACTTTTCCCTCTGCGCCCTTAATCTTGAGAATGCTAATCCTCGGCCTGAAGATTTCTCCTGGCCGTGTTGGCATCGAGATTTCAACGAAGATGGCTTTTTTTAAATGCCAGCCACGGACTGGCTTCCAATTCGGCTTCACCACCCGGTGGATTGTTCCAGTGTCTGTGGGTCTGTGGCTGAGAATGAAAGGAACAGGACTTTGCAAGATCTGTTTGCCAACTGCGTTACCTCAAGAAGGGGGAGACGCAACCCCCAGAGTCACAAATCACCTATGGTGAAGATTTCCCGAAGTGGAACGAATTTCTAGACTCGCATTATCTCACATCTGGGCGGGAGAGGCGGCCTCACTTACCAGCTACCGGAGAGAGCTGCTGTCTCCGCGTCCCGCCGCTTCCCAGGGTGACTTCCAGTCGGCAGGGGCTTGGGCTGCACGGCGAGCTCCCGAGAGCCGCGAGAGGGGAAGGCAGTGAGGCTCCCAAGAGTGCCAAGTTCTCAGAGAGTCCAGGGGTGCGCCGGGAGGAGCCCCGAATCTAGCTGTCCCTGGCAGTTCCTTTCTGCTGGTCTCCGGCTTTCTCGCTTGCTCTCGCACTCTCTCTCTCCTCCCTCGCTCTCATCCCTCTCTCTTCCCTGGGCTCCGACGCCGTGTGGGGAGTGACGTGACGTCAGCAGAGATTCCACCAAACTCCAGTGCACAGTGGCGCGCGGGCGGGCGGGCGGCCGAGCCCGCTGCGCGACGGGCGATCAAGGAGCGAGCACCGCTCTCCGGCCGGCGCAGGGGGGTCGGGGAGACCAGGGACCCAGAGGCCAGGCCCGCGGGCCGCAGAGGCCGGGAAAGAGCCCGGCAGGAAGAAAGCACAGGGAGCCGGGCTGGATGCCTCTAGCGCCGTGGGCCTGCGGCTGGAACACTCACTCCCTCTGCGGGAAGAGGGGCGAGGAGGAAGGCTGGGGTGGAGGAGAAGGACAGGGAGCTCGCGCCAAAGTGGGAACACTTCTGGATCGCAGCGGGAGGATCAGCGCATGGCAAGACAGAAAGTCACTTGCGGGGAACAGAATCAGGGCGACTAAAGAGGAAGGGACCAGGAAAGTGGCCCGTGCAATGGAACAAAAGGCAGCGTGCAGTTTGGCGGGGGAGGAGGAGTTTGGGGCGTGCGGAGTGCGTGTGAGTGAGCGTGCGTGACCTCTTTTCAGACCCTCAGGGTGCAGGGAAGTGGTCATGGCAGGCACTGGAAACGCGAAGGCTGTGGCAGGGGACAGAGCCACCGTGGACTGCAGTGGCGTGTGAGTGAATGGGAGTAGGAGAGAAAATGACTGAGGAGAAACTGGAAAAGAATGGGGGTTGAGAGGACAGAAGAGTATGGGGGGAGCAGCCCCCTGGGCTAGAGTCAGGCTAGGGATGGAGGGAGGCTTATGCGCTAGTCCCAGAGCGCCCGAGGTCAAGGCGGGTAGACCTGGAGCGCGAGAAGGGTCAGGATGCAGATAGGCAGGACCACAGGCTGACCAGTGCCCGCAGAAGAGATCGCCAGCCCGAGGCTGGGACTCTGAGAGTCTAGAATTTCTTCTGATGTATCTACACTCCATAAGTTCACCCTGGGTCATGGATATCTCATTTTTTAAAATGACGAGGTTAAGGTTCCTGACGAGAGTGGCATTGAATTGCACGGGATGGGGGTGGGGAAGGAGGCGGAAGCTTCTCTAGCATCCCTATTTGCTCCTACAAACCAAGAATACGTGAAGTTTGAGGGGCCGTCCCTACCCTAAAAGTGTGTCCTATTCGTAAGTCCTGATTTTTCTAATTTTTTTAAAATCAGGAATGGCATTTGGAAGTGTATTTTGGTAGCAAACAGGCTCTTTTGGCCCTGTCTTATCTTTGGGTAGAAGGACTATAAATAAGATCTACTTGGAAGACCAGGTGTGAAGGTGCCTGCCAGGCATAGGGGCCAAAGTTTTTCCCAACTCAAGGGCATCCTGTGAATGTACATTTTTAGAAAAGGTCAGATCATCGTCACACCTCGTGAGTTCGGGTTCTACCACTGACATTAACCCCTGTTCAGGAACAAAACTCAATTAGGCCTGATGCCGAAGGGTCTTTCTTGGTCCCCCATCGGGAACAAAGTTCCTTCTAAAACCTGTACTGGTCTTCCTAAATGAATATACCAATGTGTCCGTGTACTTGTAGGAATCTATGGTAACTTCTCAGAGAAACATTGGTAATTGACCTGCATCAAAAAGTATGGCTCAGGAAGCTAACCAACGACTCAGGGCTACCACATAGGTCTCTTACATCTCCTACTTTGGGGCGCCGGCTTGAACAAGCGCTATGTTTTCTTGAATCACACCGTGTTTTGAATTCATTCAAGTTAACAGTAAAAACAGGCAAACAAACTTGCTGAATTTGTTTTGAGTGCTAAATCCCTTCACTTTGAAATAGCTAACAGTCGACAGATGGACTCATTTTATGGAAAGAGTTACCCTCTTCAGCCTCGAAGAATGCTGGTGAGAGATCTGCATTTTAAGTAATTTCTAACCACCCCAGAACATTCATGAAAACTCAAACTTTCTTCTGTTTTACTGGGTGAAATATACACTCAAATCTGTGTTTTTTTTTGGGGGGGGAATGGGGTAGGAGAAGAAATCGAGGAGGAAGATAGCCACGAGCTGTCTTTAAGTTTTATTTCCTCTTTGTTTCTGAATATTTTTATTTCTACCTTTTGGAAACCTTTGCAAGTCAAGAAAAATCAAACAAGAAAAATTTTTAACAAGTCCTTTCTAACTGAACTCAGATTGCACCATATCACAGAAAGGAGCAGATAATACATTTTAAATCATCTCTATCTCTGGAGGATTTTTTTTGCTGACTCCCCACCCTACTAAACCACGGGCAAATGTTCCTCCTCTTTCTACAGTTTTTCATTTTATAGAAAGGAGGAGCTGGTGCTAGCATAGTGACCTGGCCTTGAGCTAGTGGGCAGAGGTGGGGTGGGGGGACTCTCCCAGAAAAGTGGGAAGAATGTGACCATCAAAGACCCTGGAGAGACCCGGAAAAAGAAAAAAAAGTGCTCTGCGGGAAAGACATGAAAATCGGGGTGTGCTAGTTTCTTTCCTCTTTCCTCTTTCAGGTTTTGGAGGTTTGCCCCCAGGGCTACCGACAGGGGTACCCTCTGGCCCCAGGCCTGGTTAACCCCAGACCAGGCCACCCCAGGCAGTGAGCAGAGCTTTGGGATCTTCCCCTCACCCAGCAGCAGCGCAGCTGAAGTGAGCATCTGGTGGGAAATGCAAATGGGTCCTGGAGAAATAGAAGATACAGAATGATTCTCATTCCCTCCTCGAGTGTGTGGAAGGAGCTGGACATACGTTTCACGCTCCTAATCCTTCTTTTACATTTTTAGTCATACTCCTATTAAACAACTAATTAATGCTCAGAATCACCAGGGAATACATTAGGCATGCATCAGGGAGTCACAGTTCTTGGGGGGGGGGCTATAAACCACCAAGCTGATTTAAGATGTGGATTTCAGGTTTTTTTTTTTTTTTGTCGTCAAAGCAGGGATGAAAGTGTGGGCCTGAGCGATTGTGCTTAGATTCCGATTAGTACTTCGAATTAAAAGGGGGTGGAGGGAGTGACCAAGCCGAGTGAGCAATTCTCTCCTGCAGAGGTAAACAAGATTGCGGGCATCAAAGGTGCTCCTAGCTCCTTCTGGGTCTGATCGGCTGGGCTAGGAGCCTGGGATGTGCAGACACTGACCTGTGTATCTGTGAGTTTCAAGGCTGTTGCACTTTTACATAAACAATTCCTGAGCAATGCCTTGGTAATCTGTGGTAAAACGCTGTTCTAATGTATCTTAAAAACACAGATGGTTCACCCCTCCCACTTTATGTCCTTTTTGCCTTTTCAAAATTTGTGGATTATATCTAAAGAGAAGAGCCTTCCACTAAAGCAGTGCAGTGGACCATTTCCTTTAGCTATTTCTCCTGGCTTTGCAATGACCTTATTTAAAAGGAAAGGGGCACACTGAGAATCAAAGGTTGCCACAAGCATAAGCCTAAGAGGAGGGATGGAAGTACACTGACCAAATGGATTCAGAGAATTTCCAGAGATTTTGAAGTATGTTCCTTCTGAACAGTATTTTAAAGCAAGTACCAGAATTGTTAGAACAAGAACCAAAATGAGAGACTCAGCGAGGACAAAAAAAAAAAAAAAAAAAAAAAAAAAAAAAAAAAATCAAACAGGGCAATGCCAAGGACAAATATGGGGTGACCTGACTAATTCTCTTGCCCAGAGTCAGGATTTGGGAAAGGTACAGTGTTATTTTAAAGCCTGCTATGTCGGGCTGTGGGCTACCATTTACTTTCTTCACTCTGGATTAGAATCTGTACCCTAGCAAGCAATTTCCCTGGTTCCTTATCTGACAACAAGCAAGTATGTAAATACCAATGACTAGCAATGTTTAACTGCCTCAAACATCATTGATTTTGTTGGCTTTTTAAATTTTCTCCCCAATCCAGATTTGTTTCTGAATTATCTATTTGAGAGGTCTGATCTGTGTTCTCAATGCTACAATACAATAATTGTTGTTTTCTTTTTTTAAAAAAAGGCATTTAAGACGTACTGATTGATTTACATATAAATTAAAATGACTATGCATTACATATTCCACTGTTTTATAATCATTTTGAAATTAGTACTTAACCACTTGAGCTAAAAGAATATATAAAAATCCGTATTGACTCACTAATGAATTACCTAATTAAAACGTCCGAGGGGAGGGGGTTGCTGGGCTCTGGAAAGATTGTTAAATCAAGACAGGATGGAATATTGGAAAGATGAAGACCGAAATCTAGAATTCGGAACCGAGTTTCCGGAGGTTGCAGCTTTATTTATTTATTTATTTATTGTGGTCAGTGATTTGGGGCTTGTTTGTAAGTAGATCGCTTAGGTTTTAGCTCTGGCCGCGGCCAGCCCAGCACCTTTGGCCAGGAGAGAGTCGGGCTTGGCCCAGAAGCGCAGGGCCCCGCCGGCTGTCGGCCCGAGTCCCCTCTGCGGGTCCCCATCTCAGGTCTGGAGACAGCGGCTGCGGCCGCCGCGGTCGGTGCGACCCCAGAGTCTGCGCCAGCGCCGGCCTTAAATAGATATGCTAACTGAGCACTTACCTTCGTCCAGAGAATTGGAGTGAGAAAGGTAACTCTTCTGAAGAGGGGCGGTGCAAAGGCACACTACAGGAGTTCAGAAAAGGCTGGCGGCGGGAAATCTGTAGCCTGGGGGGCTCGCCGGCATCCCTTTCATTTCAAGCACTTATTGATTTCCTGTTGTCATCTTTGGCGACGCAGAAGGACACTTGAAAGAATTTCTTCTGGGGTTCTGATCTGAGAAAGAAGGTGACCTGACTGGGCTCCCACCAAATTGTTAATTACCACATCAACAGTCTTTCCCCCTATCCCTTACCCCGCTTCCTTCCCTCCCTCGTGGTAGCAGAGTCTGCTCATTCTTAACTTTTTAATTATTCAGAAACTCCCTTACCTCTCAGTGGCTTTCCTTCTGCAGCCGTTCCTCCATTCGACGCCCCCCTCCTGGCTGTGCGGTAGGCCCTGGATATTGATCTCTCTGACCTTTGGCACATCTGGGCCCTCTGAATCTCTCAATCTTTTCAGATTTGAGGATGGAAGCCTCCACCCTCTCCACTGTGTGCACACACTCAAAGATAGGAAGAGTTACACAGACTGCCTTCACCCGGGGCGGGTAGGGGGTGGAGGGCGGCTAACAGATGTTAGCTTTTTCGGCTGTCTCTCTCCAAATCTGAAATGCCTGCCTAATTTCAACGAGGAGGCTGCTCTTTCGTCTCTTCTTTCTCAAAGCACTTCCAGCATGTGTGCAAGTGCATCCGGACCATCCACACTCTCTGACACCCTGTAAACAAGGAGGGGTGTTGGTACATAGATGGCATCAGCAATCCATCCTCATTGCAGGGCTCTTCTGCCAACTCTGGATTGAGACTGGCATTCTGAAAGAGGCCCATTTGGAACCTGCATTGTGGAACAGGTGAAACCACAGCAAGATGCAGGGCAACAGCAGGATTATCTCATTAGAATGCAAATTACATTTCTGGGTTTTAGTTTGTAGTCACTTGGTTTTAGTATATCCAGAACTAGAGGGGGAAAATATCAGCATGGTGATTGGTATCAAAGAGGTCCCATCAGGGAAGAGCAAACCCTTGGAGTCGTCTATAACTATGAATAAGACACACGTTGCTTTATGTATTGCATGCATTTCTGCCAACTGAGTTTCCATCAGAAATAACTCCATAGAAATTTTTTTAGCTTCTGATAACAACTTCAAAAATAACAATGTCATACCTGGTAAGGACTTCCAAGCCTTAGAATATGATCCAGAAAAGAACAACCAAGAACAGTACTGCATTTGTGAACTTAGAACAAAGGCCAATTTATCAGAATGGCCATTTCACATTGTCTCTTTGGCTTTATTTTATGAGAAAAGGAGCTAAAAATCTTGCAAGGCATTCATTATGTGGAACTTCTATTTAATATTACTACGCTTGCCGAGTTTAAGATCTAGTTCAGAGCTGGTGAGGAGGCTCAGCAGGTAAAGTGTCTTGCTGTCAGGCCTGAAGACCTGAGTTTAGTTCTTGGATCCCATAGTGTAGAATGAGAGAACTGACTCCCACAAGTTGTCTTTTGGTTTTCACATGCAGGTCTTGACTTGTGCATGCGTAAACACACACACACACACAAAATAAATACAGAAATGTAAAATGTAAAAATGTTTTTGTCAGTCAGGGAGCTAGCACAGAAGCTAGATCACCTGATCACAAAAAAATAGTCCTACCAGTATAATATTGGCTTTCAAAGAATAAAGATCTTTGTTGTAAATATTACATATTTTATTTATTATTTTGTTAATGTGTGTGTGTGTGTGTGTGTGTGTGTGTGTGTGTGTATTAGATGGCACTGTGTATCCCTGTGGAGGGCCAAAGGTGACTTCAGTAATCATCCTGGATTACTTCTATCTCCTTTTTGCTTCCCTGGGATTTCCCAGGCTCCACCCTCCTCAGCTGATCTCCACCATTTACATCTGGCATTTTTTAACTGGGACCTGGGATCTAAACTCAGGATCTTCTGTTTTTGAGACAGAGTCTTGACCCCTGAGCCATCTCTCCAGCCCCATAAATATTACATATTTTAATATAAACCTTAGTTTTTACCATTTTCATAATTTCCACTTTAAGTATTATAAGTAGTAATCATTTGCATTATTGTTTGCATTACTTCCCAGTTATTGGAGAGTGGGTTGGATTCTAGAAAGAACCCAGTTATATCATCACCACTTACAAAAGACTCTAAAACCTAAGATCTTTCTTTTAGAGTACTTGATACTTGGATAGATTCAGACCTCATGATCATCCTACAAACATATCTTGTAAACTTTCTTGGAATGCTTTGCACGATTTTCATCATCTTTTCTCTGGGAGGATATCTTCTCGAGTGGACTTTTGGCTTGTGGGAGGCAGACTGAAAACAAGGGGTGAGGGGGGGGACTGTGAAGTTAACAGCCACCTCAGATGGAAGCAGCCCAGGTTCAGCGAGGTGATTAATGTAGTTGTCAGGACTCCCATGCTAAAGTTCTCTTCTTGCAGCACTGATTTCCCTACTGTGAGATCTTGAAATGTTTGGTATATGTCAATTCCCACCTTGTGCCCTTCCCCATTGGTCATAGAAGGAATCTAATTCAGTGATGCTTCCTAGTTACCATTTATTATGGCCATCTTAGTGCTTGATATCTTTAGGTAAAGCTGCCATTAGTAAACTGGATCATGCTGGAGTGACAGGGATGAGTAAGAACTCAACAGAACTCACAGTAAGATATACTACTCTCCTAGCATCTTGTACAGAAAATCTTCGATTAGTGAGGTATTGCATAGCCTGAGTATTTTGTGTGCAGCTGTTTGTTAGGCATGAAACATTTCCTCTTAGAGGGAAGGAAGAGGGACATGAAACTCACAAGACACTTATAAGACTCCCAAGACTCCTCCTTGAAGGTAAATATCATTCAGGAGAGATGTTTAAGGGGAATAAAGATTCTGATCCACAAGCAGAAGGTCCTGAGTTCAGATCTCAGGCTCCATAAAAAATGCCAGGCAGAAAAGGCAATGGCCTACACTTCCATCCATGGTGGGTGGAGCCGGGAAATCCCAGTGTGAAGCAAAAAAGGAGATAGAAGCAATTCAGGATGATTCCTGACATCACCCTTGGTCTTCCACAGAGACACACAGTGCCCTCTGATACACACACACACACACACACACACACACACACACACACACATGCATACACACACACAGGCAATAAACCACTTGCAGAGAGGGGATTTCTCAGTGATGTAGCTGACTGTGGTATCCAGTAGTCCGGTAGCCTCTGTGATGAAGGGTGATGAGTTATTATTACCCATCCTGGTATGGGGTTTGAGTCATCCATGCTTCTGTAAGTTACCATAGTAAACTCTTTGATCCACAAGGCTTCATTTTTATGGAGTTGTCTCTTCTCTGTGAGGTTGCCTTTCCCATCTGGGGTGAATAGACAAGCTCCCAGGAAAAGTATCATGAGTATGTTACACATGGTGCTGTTGGAAGTAAAATGAAATCGGGAAACTCATGAGTATAAAAATGAATCCAATAACTTGAGTTATTAACAGTACAAGAGAGTAGTTAGCCTATTTAGTCACTATGCTAACTCACTGTTGGTCATCACATTTCTTCCTCATGTCATTGCTACATAATGGATAATATCATTTTACAAATGAGGACAGCAGGGTTTGGGATGAGTATGTTAATGGCACATATTCGATCTTCCAGCTGGCAAAAGCATGGGCTTACAATGACTAAAGCCCAGAGTGGTTAGGAAATTATTCAGACCACATCGTTGATAAGCGGCACAGTGGATATTTGAATTGCATTTGCCTAACTTCGACATCCCAAATGGTGTAACTAGTACATCGAACTTATAATAGAAGTAGAAAACCAGAAAGCTTTGGAGGAAAGAAATAGAGATCTCCAATTTGGAACATTAAAAAAAAAAGTAAAATGTGGACAGAGAAAGCAAAGACACAAACCAACCAAATAAACACTCTCAACCAAAAGCCAAATGAGCAAATAAACAAATGAAAGCCTCCAACCCGTACACATTCCCACATACCCACATGTGCACACACAGTATGGGTAATGGGCATGCTAGAGAAAAGCAAAGGAAAATGATTGAATGAAAGAGAGCAGAGAAAGTCGATCTCCAGTATTTGTTCAAGGCAGTTCATTTCAAGAAAGAGCTAGATCCATTCAGGGATATTTCCGAGTCACAGAAAAAATAATGCTCATATTGTCTGGTTGTTGTGAGAGCAATGTAAAATCTAAGAATCTAGTTTAAAAAGTTCATGCCCCAAAAATTCTCAGGGAAAATTTTTCCTTTTTGAATTGGGTTCAAGTACTTTTACCTAAGAACCAAAAAGAGATGGAGAAAGGACTGAGTAATAAGAACATATATATTTGCCAGAACATGTAAGTTGAGTGGGGAGTGAAATCTAGAAAAACCTGTTAGGAATCTGACTCTTATGCAAAACCATGCCAGGCTGTAAGGAGAGATGAGATATGTACCTACCTGTGTCTTGTTTGTAGCTCTGTTCCTATGGAAGGGCATTTGAAAGGCTAAGCAAAATGACTTTGTAATGATTTCTTCTCCGAGGAGAGGTGTCAGGAGACAGATGCAGGGGAAAGAAACTGGTTGAGGACATACTCAGCTGATGACCACATCCTGCCTGTTCACCCTAGAAGACCAATGAGAGGCTAGCAAGGGATTCCCAGAGACTGTTCCTGATTCAAGTTTGTATCATTACTGAAAATAATCTTAAACTGGTCTTTTTTTTTTGCTTTCTTTTTCTTAAAAGGATAGATAAATGTAAAGGTATGAATAGTTTCCCAGTTTTAGGAAATGTGGGAGGAGAGTGGAAAGTGCCATGTGTCTTGTATAGATTCAGAAGTTACAGATGATGGAAATAGTTTGGTCAATTCACCTCCATGGAGATCTTTATTTGTAACATTTCTGGAATCAAATCCTGCCTCTTCCAGAATGCTATGTTATTTTTTCCCTACTTTTACAAATATGCATCCCAACTTGCCTCCCTCCCCTGTCTCTTTCCTTCTTTCCCTTCCCTTCTTTATACCCTCCCAAGAATGTTATGGCATTTTTTTAAAGTAAGTTAAGGTAAAAAGCTTATTTTCTATCTCTGCTTTGGGATTCTTACAGTATTTTTCAAATCAGATGGCTAGAATCCACAGAAAGAAAGATCTGAATAGGACCTGAGAGACCTGTCTCCCTCAGCCTGTATTTAAATTGTTATTGGCGTGCGTGCATGCGTGTGTGTGCGTGTGTGTATGGGAATGTACACAAGAGACACTTGAGTGTGCATGTCTGGGGAGATTCAAGGGTGACACTGGAGATCATCTTGAAATGTTCTTTCACCTATTGCTTTCTTCTGGGGTTTCCCAGGCTCTGCCTTCTAAGGCCTGAATTACTGGCTGCTGCTTTATCTGCCAAACATTTTTATGTGTGATCTGGGGATCCAAACTTAGGTCCTGTTGCTTGCAAGGCAAAGACTTTTATCACGGAGCCATTCTGTAGTTCCACTTTAAATTATTTCTAGAAAGAGAAGCTACTCCCCCCCCCACCCCCCCCCCCCCGGTCCAGTCCAGGGAGGACCTACTACTGGTCAGGATGGACCCAATACCAATCAGGATGGAGCCAAGGGCGGTGCAGGAACAGCAAAACTGAAAACAACAACAAACCACAATTCAGAACATCAGAGACCCTATATTAATCACCTGGAACCAGACTAGCCAAATGTCTCTCCATCTTAAAGCTCAGGGAAACTTGAGGAAGAGGAAGCGGTAAGATTGTAAGAGCCTAAAGATGGGAGGAGCAACGATGCACAAGTTAAGGCCGCAGTAACTATAAAATAGGACTTTGCATGACCTGCGCAATGACCAACATGTCAATGATCCCCCCCAAAGTCTAGCATGGATCACAGGCACTAGGATCGTTAGAGGCAAGGGATTAACAGTCACAACAGTGTTCTCATACTAAAGGGGAGCACAAGAAATGACTCTAGGCAATGCTACTGAGTCCTTACACCTCATTAGAGTGGAGGGCGCAGAGGGAAGTTTGAAATTTACACTAAAGGATGCTCCAGAGATTGGGGGGGAGAAGAGGGGAGCATGGGGAGATAAGGAGAGAGAGGGTGAAAGGAAGAGGGAAAGGGGGAAGGGAGCAAGGGGAACCAGGGAGGGGTGGAGAGAGGGAGGGGACCGGGATACCTATTAAGCTTGTATGAGTGGGAAAAATAAATAAAATTAAAAAAATAAGGGTTTTTGAAGTAAATAAATATGGAGAAAGAAAAAAAAAAAGAAGGAAAAACTACTACCATTTTCAAAAAAGAGTCTCCCCCACCGTCTTTTGGAAATATATTCTGAGGTTTCTACTTTTTATATCCACAGTGACTATTGAATGGACTTTAATAATAGAAGAAAATAATGTTATTTCAAATAGATGTAATTAATAGAGCGCCTGATTTCCAGGGTCCTTCAAATGCTTTAAGCATCTTACACTCCCACCTCCAAAGCTATATGCAAATATTCTTACCCTCACTTAACAGATGGAAAGCTGTGTCACAGAGATTTGGAGAGAATTTTCCTCAGTGATGCAGTATGATATGGAGAGAACCAAGTTAGAAACGGAGTCCAAATCTTGTAGGTTGAAGGGTTTCCTAGCTTATGCATTGCTTCTTCCTGACTCTGTAAAGCATAAATTTGGTACAACACTCTGTCTTTCTGCTTGTTTGTGTGTGAATTGCTTATCTTTTAATTTATCGATTTATCTCTTTGCTAGCTTCCTAACGCACCTAAATTAGCCAGTGTTGATAAAATGTTACCTTGTCACCCTTTCTGCCCATGCTACTTGAGCAGACAGAGATGGTTGTCATATTTGTGAAATATCAGGTATAAGGAGCACTGCAGGTCCTGTTGAACTGTTCTGTTTCTGCTCTTACCTGGGAATGTACACAGGTCACACCTCCTGTCATGGGAGATGGTCTCACTTTTTAGGACTTTTCGTGCTTGCTTTGTGCCTTCTGAGGAGGTGGATCATTTTGTTCATGTCACTCTGAGATTACAGCACCTCCTTTGTGTTGCGATGTGTGTCTGCTAGCAGGTATGTTCAGGTTGTTTTCTCCTCCCAACTTCATGAAACTGGTGACAGACTGAGAAATGTTTAAATTTCCCCAGGGAAAATGTCAAAGCAATGGTGGAACAGGTATGACTTCCTGGTATTCTGTCTTTTTTCTCAGGATAAATGTTCTTTCGCCTTTCAAATTCATGTATTCCAAAGACATTTTGGTATAGTTCATCTTTTTTTTCTTTTCTGAATATAATTTGTGAAAAAAGCAATAAGATTGACGGCAGGTGTGGTACTTTGCAGCTATAATCCCAGTACTCCGGAGACCGAATGAGGTATAATATAGTTCAGGAGGTGTTGAGCACCTGCTTATGAACCTGGTGCCCAATCCCCAGGAGTCCACATGGAGGAAGAAAGAGCCAACTAAAACTTGTCCTCTGACTACCCATGCACCTTGTCTTGAATGTGTGATCTCTCTGAATAACAAATAATGAACAGAGTATTAAAAATAATATTCATATGGGACTCTAAAAAGTAGATCTCATAGAAATAGAAGGCAGAATGAGAATGATGGTTTTCTAAACTATGATGGTTAGAACAAGAGGATGGGAAAGTTTGGTTAAAAGATATGCCATCTACAAACTTGTGCCTGGTATAACCATTACACTTACCGACTATATAATGTATTCTTTTTTTATATATAATACATTTTTTATTATTATTTCAGCTCATACAAACTTAATAGGTACACCAGTTCCCTCCCTCCTCCTCCTCCCCCCCCAAACTCCCTGTTCCCCCTCCCCTCACCCCTCCCTCCCCATCCCCCTGTGCCTCCCGCCCTGATTCCCAGAGTCCTTTCTTGTGCATGCCTGACTCTCCTCTGGGCCCTCCTCTCCGATGACGTACATTTCCCTGAATCCCTTCCTGTGTTCCCCTTAAACATAGGAACACTACTGTGGCTGTCAATCCCTTGCCTCCAAGGATCTTGGTGCCTTTAGCAGATGCTAGACTTTGTAAGGTCAACAGTGTGTTGGACATTGCGCGGGGCATACAATGTCCAATTATGGTTGCTTCGGCCCTAACTTGTGTGGAGTATCTTGCAAATCATTGCTCCTCCCATCCTTTTGCTCTTACACTCTTACCGCCCCCTCTTCCGCAAATGTCCCTGAGCTTCAGGATGGGGAGAGATTAGTCTGGCCTAGTTCTAGGTGGTTGATATAGAGTCTCTGAAGTTCTGGATTGTGGTTTGTTGATTTTCTTTTGCAGTTTTGTTGTTCCTGTAATGCCCTTCACTCCATCGTGATGGGCACTGTATGTCACCCCCTGGCCAGAGACAGAAAGCTGTTAAACTGGAGTCTTATTATAAGAGCACATTCAAGGGTAGATGTAATACTTATACCCAAAATTGGAATCGCAGGGTCATATGGCGTTCGACTATATAATGTATTCTTAAAAACTGCAACGAGAATAAATATTTCTCTACAACAAAATATGGTAACTATGAGAGGTAATGCATAATCAGTTCAATTTATACATTCCACAATGTGCATATTTTTAAAACACCATAATATGTGAGCTATTTTATCTTTTCAATTAAAAATAATTGAAAACAGGGAGCTGGAGAGACAACTGAAGGGTTAAGTCTTTGCCACACAAGCAGAAGGGCGTAAGTTCAGATCCCAGATTCTATGTAAAAGAAATGGTGGCGGCTTGCTCTTCCACCTTAGAAGGCAGAGCAAAGTCAAAAGGAGTAAAGCAATTCAGGATGATTCCCAAAGTCACCCTTGAGCCTCCACAGGCACATGCAGTGCCATCTGATACACAGACACACACACACACACACACACACACACACACACACACACACACACACAATAAATAAATAAATATTAAAAATCCTTAAAAACAATAGAATTTCACCTTCATCTTTCTTTTTGATATCTACTTTCCTGTCCTCCCAGAAGTGCCTCCTCTTTTCCTCAGCGATCCATTCGCCAAGAGCATTCTGTGTCATCTTAACCATCCTATAGGAAGAGCAGCTGAGAAAGGTATGGGTTAAATACTGCATCCTCTGAGTCTCATTGTTTTGCTGCAATAGACAACTTTCTCCTCTTTGTTGCCAGACTATTGGTTTTTCAGATCTAAATCAAGCAAAATCTGCAAGAATCAATAAAATGAACAAGGAATGCAATGCATCTTGAAATTAAAATTTTCTCCATTTATTTATTTATTTATTATTTATTTATTTATTCAGTGTGTATGTGTGTGCATATGTGTGCCCTTGCCATGAAGCACATGTGGAGGTCAGAGGACAACTTCCATGAATTGACTCTCTCCTGCTACTACCTGAGCCATCTTGTTAGCACTCCATTCTGAAAATTTGCTTTATTATTTTCATATATTTCAGAAAATATATCTATCATTGCCCCTTTCTTCAATTTTTCTGTCCTTTACAAATCCATGAGAATTCTAGGGTTGTGGCCAAAAAGTTCATTCAGCTGAACTGGTGGATTCTTTTTGCTGTAGACAGACTGTTAAGAGAGCTCTGGATGGTGGAAACGATGTTTCTAGATCTTTAATCGTTGTCAACTGGATTAAGAATAAAAACAAGGGAGACTTTTAATTCTATGCAACTAATCACAGAAAAGAAAGAGAGATATCTGATTAAACTGTTATGGTAGAATTCATAACCGACAAGAAAATAGTGGACAGATTGACTTTAGAAGGTTGTTTTAAGTCATTAGTTTCCCACACTGAAATTAAATAGCAGAACACTTTTAAACTGAGAGTTTACTCTGAATTACAGATGATGCTAACCTCTTACCTTCCCAAGCAATTTTACTACAAATGATCTTTTTGTGTTGTAGGAGATACCATGATTTAGCGTTAAGTGCTTCTGATTTCACCTTTTCTTTAAATCTATCTTTGGAGTGATTGGAAAAAAGTAGGAAACTATATTATTTTCAAGTTCTTCTAATAACATTTTGCTGAAAATTTGTAACCCAGTCAGTGACTCAGGCAAGATCTCAGAGGGTTTCTGGAGTTTGAAAACAGCATCATCATCATCATCATCATCATCATCATCATCAGCAGCAGCAGCAGCAGCAGCAGCACTACCACCACCACCACCACCACCACCATCAACAACAACAACAACAACAAAACAAACAAAAAAACAAAAAAGCCCCAACAACAAAAACCAGCTTCTATATCTCTGACTGCACTTGACTACTAAACTAGCAAACCTGGGTCTCCTAGGAGAGCAACTTTATGAGAATAACTCAAGAAAGACAAGTTGGCTATGACGAAGGCCAGGAAGGAAAAGAAGTCTGCCAGTACAGAGGGACTTCTGGACTTTCAGTTGCAGTCAGCATGTATAGGAGCCTTGCAGCCACACTATGTGCTTGTGAATAAGATCTACTAGTAGGTCACTGGTCCAAGCCTGCCTAGCCATGGCCTTCAGATAGGGGAAAGGTAAGAATGGGTCTGAAAGGAGAGGAGAAAATAAAAACACCAGTGTGTGTGTGTGTGTGTGTGTGTGTGTGTTTGAGAAATTAAAAAATGTTAACCCTAACATAGGATAAGTTACTGATCTCGGTGAAATTCATTGATTTTAGTTGTCTGTTTTCCTACATCAGACTTTAAGGAGATGCCTGCAAACTAAAACATATTACAAGCCTAAATTTTGGAGGGAAAAAAGATACAGTTCTCTGTTCACCAAGGGACTCTGACAGAGCGGCACGTCGTCTTTCCTCATAACAGGTTTTAGCTAATGAGCATTACTATTGAGATGAAGGATGCTTTCTGAAATATTTGGCTGTGGTTTCTCATTATTATTCTGAATTTCTTGAGATGATTATTTTTATTAGATTTAAAAAATATATGAATTCATACACTTATGAAAAATACAAATAAGTCCTGAACTGTTGCTTTGTTGTAGAGGCTTTGCCCGATGCCCCAGTACTGCAAAAGAAAAATGCAAACATAAACATCTGCAAAGTTGAAGCATTTACATCAGATCAGACTTCTCTATCATATCTAGAAGTAAAATGATTGGATTAAACAGCAGTGTTTTGTTTCATTTAACTTGTAGTCCTTTTCCAGTAAGAGGAAGAGAAAATTTAAAATAATAACATTCTTATGAGTATGTTGTCTTTGTCTATATCCTGCATCTGTTATATGAATAAGAGAATATATGTTTAAATACAGTAGGAGGTTCATGTAAAGTATTATGATTTTAAATAGACCACCCTGGACAAATGTGTGTGTAAATATTTATGTATATGGATATATATGGATAATACATTATATGTCAACATTTCTAGAAAGTTCTATCTGCTTATAATCTTAACAACAAAAACAAAGAATAGGATAAATAATAATCAAAGGGAGAAACCCTCCAAGTCATTTAGAGAGCTCATAGGAATTCTTTGAACCCTCTTAGTTTTCAAAAAATCCAAAGATGTTGCTTTGCTCCCTCATGGGCCTATGTAGTTCTCATTAAAAATTTAGGACACAACCCTACCACATAAGATACAGTGTAAAAGAAGGCCGACACTGTGAAAATATATTATATTTTTACAGAATGTTCTCTGATGTGTGGATGAATTGTGAAACATGCCAATCCAACACAGACTCTCCGGCCTCTCCTGCCCCTAATCTCTTCATTCATAGAGGCGATTTTCCTATAATAGTGATAGCTAGTTAGAATATATTTAATAAAGGATTGACTCTTAATTTAAATAAGAGGAAAGTCCCTATGGTAAGATTCTTAGTAAGGGTTATGAGGGAGCTTTTGATATTTCCTCCTCAAGAATACCTTGGCATAGTTACACATAATTAAAAAAGTATATGGAATTATCCGAGGCCGACTCTTCTTTGGAATAATGTTGGTGAAAATTAATGAAAACCTCCTGTCTCAGGCCAATTAAAAAAACTCCACCAAGACTACATGTTCTTGATTGCTATAAAATGATAAATTGAAATATTTACAGATGATATACAATGTGTCATTTGGAACCACTAAATAGTTTTGGCTTAGGAAAGCAAAACTTTCTTGTTTTTATAATGCTTTTACATTTATTTATGTTGCTGTGCATGTTTGCACATGTGTGCACATGTGCAAGCATCATGGAGATCATGTAGTGGTCAGAAGACATCTTGTGGGAGTCAGTTCTCTTTATATGTGCTTGTGAGGTCTAGGGACCAACTTGGGTCATCAGCAAGACCCTTTATCTGATAAGTCTTCTCTTCACTAGCCCTCTTTTTATGTTGTACGTGTCGTATGTGTAGTGACAACAGGACATGTTGTTCCCCATGTACCTTTCTACTTTTTATTTTGTTTTTTAAAGAATTCTTTTGTCTAATCTGTCCATCTGTTTGTTTGTTTGTTTATTTATTTAGTGTGAGTTTCAGAGGGCACTGTGTGTCCCCATTGAGGACCAAGGGTGACTTCAGGTCATCCTGGATTGCTTCTACCTCCTTTTTGCTTCCCTCTGAGATTTCCCAGAGCTCTGCCCACCAGGCTTTTTTTTTTTTTTTTTTTTTTTCCATAGGAACCTGTCATCTGAACTCAGGACCCTATTTGTTTTTTTGTTTTTTTTATTAAAAATTTAATTATACATTTTAAAATTTTTTACCAGTTCCCTCCCTCCCCCCTCCTCCCCCTCCCCTTCCCCCAGTGCCTCCCCCCCAATTCCCAGAGAGTCCTTTATTGTGTACGCCTAACTCTCCACTGGGTCCTCCTCTCCGATGACATATAAGGACCCAGTGGCATTTCCATAAGCCCTTTCTCTTGTTCCCCTTAAGCATAAGATCACTACTATGGCTGTCAATCCCTTGCCTCCAGGGGTCTCGGTGCCCTTAACAGATGCTAGACTTTATGAGGGCAACAGTGCGCTGGACATTGCGCAGGGCATGCAAAGTCCCATTATGATTGTTTTGGCCCCAACTATTGTTGAGAATCTTGCAAATCGTTGCTCCTCCCATCCTTTTGCTCTTACAATCTTACCGCCCCCTCTTCCGCAAATGTCCCTGAGCTCCAGGATGGGGAGAGATTAGGCTGTCCTAGTTCTATGTGATTGATATAGAGTCTCTGAAGTTCTGGATTGTGGTTTGTTGATTTTCTTTTGCAGTTTTGCTGCTCCTGCAATTCCCTTCACTCCATTCTGCTGGGCACTGTATGTCACCCCCTGGCCAGAGACAAAAAGCTGTTAAACTGGAGTCTTGTTGTAATAGCACATTCAAGGGTAGATGTAATAAGAGTAGGAAACCTCACTGAGGGAGGGGTCCATCACCCATTTGCAAAATGATTACTTTTTATCTGCTAGACTATATGCCCTCCCCTTCTGGTGAGATCAGGAAAGAACGTCTGTGAACTTAACCAGGTTTCTCATTACTTACTTGCAGACCTTGATGGAGGCCTATTTTCTCTGCTGTAACATGGTCTCCTCTCTCCTTGTTTCTGGTGTGGCCCTCCTAACCCATCTCTCTTGTTCATAATCCTTGCAATTACTGTGTTACATAGGTTTACTTTTGAGTGTCTCAATGTGGGCTGGGTGAGTTTGGTACTAGGAGCCACCTATTAGGGAGTACATACGGCGCTTAATTTTCTGGGTTTGGGATACTTCACTTAATATAATTCTTTCTAATGACATCCATTTCCCAGCAAATTCCAGTAATTCATCATTTTTGATGGCTGAGTAGTACTCCATTGTATAGATGTACCACTGTTTCCTTATCCACTCGTCAACTGTTGGACATTTAGGTTGATTCCATGACTTTGCTATTGTAAACAGTGCTGCTATGAACATGGTGGAACTTGTGCTATCGAGGCGAACCTCTGCTGCATGGGGGGTTATTCCCAAAAGTGGGATAGCAGGGTCATACGGCATTTCAATCTTTAATTTCTTTAAGAATCTCCAGACGGCTCGCCAGAGTGGCTGTATGAGCCTGCATTCCCACCAACAATGTAGGAGAGTTCCCCTCTCTCCACATCCTCTCCAGCATTTGTCGTTGTTTGTATTGTGGATTTTTGCCATCCTGACCGGGGTGAGATGATATCTCAGGGAAGTTTTGATTTGCATTTTCAGGACCCTATTTGTGAGGCAGAGTCTTAACCCCTCAGCCATCTCTCCAACCCCTGTCTACTTTTTATTTCAGACAGAGTCTGTCATTGGCCTGGAGTTCAAGTAGGCTAAGCCAGACCGCTATGATGCTCAGGATTTGCCTTGCTCTGCCTCCCCAGTTCCCAGATCCAAGCATGGACCACAAGGTCCAGTTTTTTTTCCCCCCATGTTAAACTCAGCCTGTGAAGGGAAAACCTTTTACTGACTGAGCTGTCTCCACAGTGCCTTTTCTTTTTCTTTTTTTTTTTTTTTAAACCCTTTACATTGCCCTTATACTCCAGGTTGAAAGGGCAGGCCAACTCTTCTCTACCTCAAATATTACAATAAACTTAGAACTTAAAGGAAATTTCATTTCTTCTTATTAACAGAATGCTGTACATGAGCATTAGGTCTTCTGGGTTGGGCTTGGTATCCTTTGCTGCTGCTTCTATGATTATTTATACTTAAAGAAACTAGGAGATAAGTGAGATGGCTTAGCGGGCAAACCAGGCGGTCTTAGTTTTGGTCCCCAAGGTCTACATGCTGCAAGGTGAGAGCTGACTTAGAAAGTTGTCAGCTGATCTCCACACACACGCCATGATGTTAATGTCTGCTCTCTCTCTCTCTCTCTCAAATAAGGAAACGAAAATTAAAAAGAAACCAGGAATTTGAGTTGTCCAACTATAGCCTAACTAAGAGAATATCTGTGAACAATGTGGCTAAAGCTCGCTACATAGTATATCTTATAAAACAGACCAAGAAATCATCTACATGGGCAAAGAGATGGTATGATTAGTGGAAATCTTAAATGAAGGATATTCTAAAAGAAAGTAAGCTCTATTTTTTCTAGTATACATATGTTAATCTGGGTCAAATCCCTAAATACTACCTATTAGAATTGTATATGCTATTTCAACTTTATTTTTAAAAGAAGGAAGAAATAAACAGGCCAATAAAAAAATCAATGGATCCAATTACAACTCTGAGAGATACTTGAATTAGTCAACATTCCTAATTGCCTATTTTGACACTTTCAAAATTGTTTTAGTATTAATGCACTGCCAAATAAAAGCCATAATATATCATATACTTCCATGCGCTAGCTAGCCATTTTTTCCCCCACATTTTATTTTTTTCCTAATCATAAAGCTCAATAGGTCCTCCATCTTCTCCCTCCCTCTTCCCCTCGCCAGTCATCCCCCCTTCCTTTCACTGCCCTCTCTCCCTCCCCCTTTCCCAGTGCCTCCCACTTCTCCCCTCCCACCTGGATCATCCTTTTGTGTGAATGCCAAATCTTCCTCTGAGTCCTCCACCCTAGTGGAGACTTCAGGACTCAGTGGCATAGCCAGGAACCCCTTCTTGGCTCCCTGTTAGTATAAAGGCCTTTTTTTAAAAGAGGATTTTATTTATTTTCATTGTGTGTGTATGTGTATGTGTGTGTGTGTGTGTGTGTGTGTGTGTATGTGTGTGTGTGTGTGTGTGTGTGTGTGTGTATGGGTATCAGAGGGCACCGTGTGTCTTGTGGAGGACCAAGAGTGACTTTGGGAAACATCCTGAATTGTTTCTACCTCTTTTTTTTGCTTCCCTCTAGGATTTCCCAGACTGCCCACTACGGTAGGAAATATCGACCACCACTGTTTTCTCTTGGTGTTTTTATGTGGGACCTGGGATCCAAACTCAGGACCTTCTGCTTGGAGGCAGAGTCTTAATCCCTGAGCCATCTCCCCAGTCCAGAAGGGTCTTTTTTGGAACTCTTTTCTTCAAAATTGCTTCACAGTCAAATATCTTATGATTCAGTCTAATGCTCCTCCATTTCCAAGGTTGCATCCCATGGGGTCTATTTTCATAGATGTGACTTGAATGTCTCATTTGTAATAAATGTGTTATGTTAAACAGTTTTTCAAACAGCTGCTATTATTCTTTCTCTTTTGTTGATGACCAAATTTCAAAGCTTAAAGAGGAATTTACTTTTTTAAGATATTGTAACAAATAGAAGATGAACAGAACATATAGTGACAAGTTTCAAAGCTTAAAGAGGAATTTACTTTTTTAAGACATTGTAACAAATAGAAGATGAACAGAACATATAGTGACAAGTTCAGATGAAAATTTAGGAGATCAGAGTCTCTGCACAAACTTTTCTGTAAATTTTTTTCCCTGTGCTTGCAGCATGTGTGTGTGTCTGTGTGTGTGTGTGTACCAGAGGGCACTTGAGTGTGTGTTCCTATAGAAGCCCAAGGGTGACTCTGGGGATCATCCTGCATTGTGATACTTACTTATTACTTTGCTCTGGCATTTCCCAAGCTCTGCTTTCCAGGCTTGGAAGTACCTATGCCTGACATTTTCACATGGGATCTGGAGATCTGAACTCAGGTCTTTTGCATGCAAAGCAAAGGCTTTAACCATTGTGTCATTTCTCCAGCCTAAACTTTTTTTTAAAAATTTTTAACATTTTTATTATTATTTCTGCTCATACAAACTTAATAGGTAGACCAGTTCCCTCCTCCCTCCTCCTCCCCCCGAATCCCCTGCTCCCCCTCCCTCCCTCCCCATCTCCCAGTGCCTCCCCCCCAATTCCCAGAGAGTCCTTTATTGTGTATGCCTAACTCTCCTCTTGGTCCTCCTCTCCGATGACGTACAAGGACCCAGTGGCATTTCCCTGAACCCTTTCTCGTGTTCCCCTTGAGCATAGGAACACTACTGTGGCTGCCAATCCCTTGCCTCCAAGGATCTTGGTGCCTTTAGCTGATGTTAGACTTTGTGAGGTCAATAGTGTGTTGGGCATTGCGCAGGGCATGCAAAGTCCTATTATGATTGCTTCAGCCCTAACTAGTATGGAGAATCTTCAAATCATTGCTCCTCCCATCCTTTTGCTCTTACACTCTTACTTCCCCCTCTTCCGCAAATGTCCCTGAGCTTCAGGATGGGGGGAGATTAGGCTGGCTTAGTTCTATGTGGTTGATATAGAGTCTGTGAAGTTCTGGATTGTGGTTTGTTGATTTTCTTTTGCAGTTTTGCTGCTCCTGCAATGCCCTTCACTCCATCCTGATGGGCACTGTATGTCACTCCCTGGTCAGAGACAAAAAAACTGTTAAACTGGAGTCTTATTATAATAGCACATTCAAGGGTAGATGTAATAAAAGCAGGAAACCTCGGTGAGGGAGGGATCAGTCACCCATTTGCAAAATGATCTCTTTTCATCTGCCAGACTATATGCCCTCCCCTTCTGGTGAGATCATACCCCCTCAGTTGTACATGATCAGGAACGAACTTAACCAGGTGTCACATTACTTACTTGCATTCCTTGGAGGTCGATTTTCTCTGCTGTAACATGGTCCCCTCTCTCCTTGTGTCTGGTGTGGCCCTCCAACCCCATCCCTCCTGTTCACAATCCTTGCAATTACTGTATTACATAGGTTTACCCTTGAGTGTCTCAATGTGGGCTGGGTGAGTTTGGTACTAGGAGCCACCTATTAGGGAGTACATACGGCACTTAACTTTCTGGGTTTGGGACACTTCACTTAATATAATTGTTTCTAATGACATCCATTTCCCAGCAAATTCCAGTAATTCATCATTTTTGATGGCTGAGTAGTACTCCATTGTATAGATGTACCACTGTTTCCTTATCCACTCGTCAACTGTTGGACATTTAGGTTGATTCCATGACTTTGCTATTGTAAACAGTGCTGCTATGAACATGGTCGTGCTTGTGCTATCGAGGAGAACCTCTGCTGCATGGGAGGTTATTCCCAAAAGTGGAGTAGCAGGGTCATATAGCATTTCAATCTTTAATTTCTTTAAGAATCTCCAGATGGCTCGCCAGAGTGGCTTTATGAGCCTGCATTCCCACCAGCAATGTAGCAGAGTTCCCCTCTCTCCACATCCTCTCCAGCACTTGTTGTTTGTATTGTGGATTTTTGCCATCCTGACCGGGTGAGATGATAGCTCAGGGAGGTTTTGATTTGCATTTCCCTGAT
Organism: Typhlomys cinereus; assembly: GCA_023101885.1. NCBI lineage: Eukaryota > Metazoa > Chordata > Mammalia > Rodentia > Platacanthomyidae > Typhlomys > Typhlomys cinereus. Next base: position 4,970,228 of record JALPQD010000127.1, read on the forward strand.
CAGCCTAAACTTTTTTAAAAAATTTATTTTATTTAGTAAAATTAGCAAGCACAATGAGAAGGTGTGCCTACCCTCTCCTTCTTATCTCCCTTCTTCCCACCTCCCTTTCTTTTCTCCCTCCCCGTTTTCTCTCTCTCTCCTCTCCCTTCATGGATCCAACCCATTCTGACCATCAGGTTTATTGGATCCCGGGTTTCCCTCTGGATCATCTGTTCTAGTGGAGGTTCAGTTGTCTGTCACAGACTCAGAGGTCCTTCCTTGGGTGAATCAATGATAGGGGCACTCCTCATCACCAGTCTAACCCTAGCCCCTAAGAATCCTACTGCTTGAAATTATTTCATCTGAGAGCCTCGCTAGTCTAAGGGGGGAATGTTGATATGTCAGCCATTGTGTGTGTGTGGTTGGTTGAGTCAAGTCTCATTGCAGTGAGTTCTTGTCTACAACAGCCTTGTCGTGAGCAAAGCGTCTTGTCCTGTGGTGGACTGCATCATCTTTAGGCTCTTACATTCTTACTACCCCCTCTTCTGAAAGGTTCTCTGAGCCTTAGAATGGGGAGAGATTTGGCTGGCTTGATTCTGGGTAAACATTGTAGGGTTGCTGGTACTCTGCATTCTGATTGGCTGTTGTCCATTTCACTGTTCTTCCACTGACAAAGCTGCGACCTATCTGGGTGTTGAGTCTTCTCCTATCCAAAGATAAAAAACTATTTAAAGGTCTTTATATACAAAAAGACTTAAAGGAAAGGGGGGAATAGAAGTAAGACAGTAGAGAGTGGGATCAGCTTCCAGGCACCATCCGTCTAATTCCCAATATTCTAATCCCCCAAACTACCCCAAGGAACACTTACCCAGTATTGCTAACTAGTTCAATCACCAGTGGACAGGAAGAATACTACTGTGGGCAGGATCAGATGTTTCAATACTTTTGAGCTTTCCTTGACAGTCAGCCTAAACTTTTTTTAAAATTTTTTATTATTTATTCAATTGTGCGTATGTGTGTGTGTGTGTGTGTGTGTGTGTGTGTAGAACCACGGACGAATTTGGGAACCACCATGGACGCCTCCACCTCCTCCTTGTTTACTCTGCCCTGGGATTCACAGGCTCCGCCCTACCAGGACCAGAAACGCAGGCCGCCCCCGCTTTACCTGGTGTCTATACGTGGGGTCTAGGATCCGAACTCAGGACCTTCAGCCTGCAAGGCAGAGGCTTAACCCCTTAGCCACCTCGCCAGCCCGGGAGGTGCAGTTCTTTATGGCAGAAAAGGCATGGCTGGCTGACAGAAGCCGCAGGTGGCTTGGGTCACGACAACAACATGGAGGCTGAAAGACCTAACTAATTCTGTGGAAAGCAGGGTGGGACTCACTAACCTCAAGGTCCCCCTCCTGTGACCTACCTTTCTCCAACAAAACTCCACCTTTTAAAGGTACCTGGCCTTCCCAAACAACAGCTAAGGATTTAAACACATGACCCTGTCTGCGGGGGACAGCGCATATCCAAGTCATGACAATCATGTCCGCATTTCAGGGACTAGAAGTGAACCTGAAGATCTAAATTTGGGGACGGTGAATGTGAGAATGGATTAGACCTCTTTTTCTTAAGGATTTGTATTTTTCTACTTTAGCACCACTGTTTTATGGAAATCATCCCTACCTCAAATTTACATATTTGAGGTCTAGCTTTCATCTGGCTTTTGAAACTCATTTTCACTCATTTTTTCACTACAACTCTCAAATGTCTGGACTCAGTTCCCCTTCTGAGTCAATCGAAGGACCTAATTTTAAAGGGACTTCAGAGTAAGCATCTCTGCTCCCATCCCATCTTTCTGTGATCTCGTGCTTACGTCTAAATGCACTTTAACATCATTCTACATTCATGACCATGTAATTTGGAGTCCAGTTTAGTCCACATCTTGGCATGCATGGTTTCAATGTCACCAGCAATCAAATGCAAATGATAAGTTTTTTTTTTTTTTTTTTGTCTGGAAGGGTTGTTATCAAGAGGGAACAGAAAAGTATTGCAAAATAGGTGAGGAGTGGACTTCCAACATTTCATAACTTTATGTAAGGTCAGATCTGCTTACTTCCTGCTGGACAGGGCAAACAGGAGGACAGAACACATGTCAAGCAGCTGTTGTTTGAAGTCTTCAATGCCTTTGTGAATTGGGCTCTCACCATTTCTCCATGGAATGTGCATTCTTGTAGCTTTCCCACTTTCTGTATAATTCTACAGGTTCTATAAAGGTGTGTGTGCATGCCTGTATGCATGCATGTGTGTATATGTGTGTGTGTATACAGGTGTGTCTGTGTGTGTATGTAGATAAGTCTGCATGTGCAAGCATGCTTGTGGAGTCAGAAGTCAATGTCTGGTGTCTTCCTCTATTGTTCTCCAGTTTGTTTTTAGGTGGGGTCTTCAATGAATCTTGGGCTCATCAAGCAAGCAAGATTAGCTGGCCAGTAAGTTCTAAGGATCCGCTTGGTCGCTGCCTCCCCAGCACTAGGATTACAGGTGTGCACCACCATACCCTGAACTTCTGCATGGGAGCTGAACTCAGAACCTCATGCTTGCACGATACATATTTTACTGACTGAGCATGTAACAAAATCAGGTGCTAGAAATTTTTATGATTTGTTTAGGATTTTCTCTCTCTCTCTCCTCTCAGTAGTAGAAATCAAGCCCACATTCTAGTCAAGCACTTTGCCACTAAGCTAGATCCTCTATTCTTGCCCATGATCTCAGAGTTGATATTGATCTCAGATTCACCTGAACCTAGAACCCACATATCTTCCTTTTCACCATACTGTCTCCTAGCATAGTATGAAGCATAGCATGTATCTATCCGCCAGGAGCCACTATCAGACAACTCTGTTTCAAATTAGTTATGCTGGACTTTTTCTCCTCTTTCTTCTTTTTCTTCCTTTTTGATAGGCTACTTTCTATTTACACAATGATCCATTTTGTGGGACTTGTTGGCTTTAGCATCACTGAAAGATTCTGGGGATTATTGTTTTAGTTAATGCCATGACTTTCCTGGGAAAAAGAAGGCATTCAACAGTGTTTGCGGAGTGAAGACTAGCTGCGATAACGTTATTTTTGTCTGTTTTTTAACTGTGCAGATGCTGGGCTTTAAAATATGCTTGGAATTTTCTGTAGATTCATGATGCCGAAGTTGGAAGGGCACCAAAAGAAGATCTGAGTGAACTTTCGTTTGTAGATAAGAAGCCTGAAGCCTGAGAAGGGTAAATGAGTCACTAGAGATCACGAGTTTGCTGAGGGACATGGCTGGGAAGAAATCTGCTGTTCTTTTCTGGCCTCCTTTTTAGAGGCACCATGCAATCTCTCATTTTTAGTATTTTTTTTCCTGGGGGAGGTGAAGGGATCAAGATTCTAAAGCACAGAAGCACTCTGCCATCAATTTCTATTCCCTTGTTTGTCCTTCTAATGGTGTATTCTGGGTTGAATGGTGGCCTCCCAAAAATATGTCCATTTTTTTGTTCTCTGGAATCTGTGAAAGTCAACTTATTTGAAAAAGTGTATTTATTTTATTTTGCATCTGTGAGTGTTGTTGTGTACTTGTGTGCGTGTGTGTGTGTGTGTGTGTGTGTGTGTGTGTGAAGAGCAGGGCACTTGACTATGTGTGCTTGTGGAGACACAAGGGTGACATCAGGAATCATTCTGGATTGCTCTACCACCATGTTGTTTTATTCTGGGATTTCCTAGGCTCTGGAAATATAGGCTGCCAGCTTATCTATGTGGCATTTTTGCATGAAATCTGGGGACTCAGAACTCAGGTCCTTTGGCTTGAGTGTCATTTCTTCAGCCTCTTGAAAAATAATTTTACAGATATTATTTAAGTCCAGATCTTGGAGTGAAAGATTGTCTTAGATGTGTCCTAACCCCAAAGACAATTTTTTTTCTATCCAAAAGGCAGAGGAAGACTTGAGACTTTCAGAGGAGAAAGTGAAAATGAAGACAGAGATGTGACTTAGAAGGACATGGTGGCCACGCGCCCAGGAAGCCAGAGAACGAATCCAGTCGCTGGAGCCTGCATAGGCAGGGAGAAATTCTTCCCCAGATCCTTTGGGGGAGGGATCTGCCAACATTTGGATCTGTGCCACGTGGTCTCTAAATCAGTTAGAGAATACATCTGTGTTGGTTAAGCTGCCCTGCTAGAGATCATTTGTCACTACAACCATGGGAAACTAACACAGGATGGAACAGAGAGAGCACAGAGCTATGGTCCTTTTCAACAGTTCTGATCATGTGGACTTTAAGAGAGAATGGAATTCTGTAGTTGAAGAGCTCCAAGGAGGAATGAAGATTTGGGTTATGATAGAGCAATGACCTACTAGCAAATGACAGGGTTCCTATAAGAAAATCTCCCCAAGGAAGACACAAGAACATCATGTCAGTTAAGTCAAGGAGTGAGTTCAGGCCATTATGTCTAACTGTCTGTCTGTCTGTCTGTCTCTCTTTTGTCATGTGTGTGTACCAGAGGACACTTGAGTGTCTATGTGCCCAAGGGTGACATCAAGAATCATCTGGATTGCTCTACTTATTTATTGCTTTGCTCTGAGATTTCCCAGATTCTGCTTTCCCGGGCTAAAATTATAGGCTACCACCATATTCTGCCTGATATACCCACACTACCTTCCCCACTGCCTCATGGGTCCTGGCGAGTCCTTCTTACCCAGGTGAACGTGGGAGAATGCTCCTGTCTTTCTCCTAACCTCTGACTCATCCCCCAGGGCTCTCTGTCCTGCCAACCCCCACCTCCAAATGAATGTGTAGCAAGAAGATAAAGGCCGATTGTTACTCATTGTTATTCTCTGTTAGTAGGACTTCAGTCTTATACAGGTGGCTTGGCTGCAGGAACCTGAGGAGAAGGGAAACCAAAGTGCATGCGGGGGTGCGCATGCGCGTGTGTGCGTGGGGCGTGCGGGCGTGCGTGTGTATGTTTGAGGGGGTATTGTGGGGTTTCCTCACTAATCTAAGTCAGAAAGTTTGAAGACAAAAGAGCAGTTTCTCTATCTTTCCTTGCATGCTCTCCCTCTCAAAAGCCAGTCCTGTTTGTGAGTGGCACTGTGCGCAGGGACTGACCGGCAGCCCTAGCTGTATAAGTGATACAACGCTGGGTGTAGAAGAAAAGTAGCTCGTTTACCTAGGGGTTTTCTTGTCAAGCTATATAAGTGATAAGATGCTGTTTGCTTCCTGGTACGATTTTCTCTGTTTCTTTCAAGTAACTTTACCTTTCTGTGCCTCGGTTGCCTCATCTGTCACACAAGCATAACAATGGTACCAACACCATCACTCTGCTGTAGGAGTCATGTGAGCTAATTTAGGTCAACTTTCAGATCAGTGTCTGATGCATACTGAGAACACAATACACATTAGTGATGGTTAGGGAGAGACCCCTCTTCTCAGGCCAGATTCTGCCAGGAGAGCTCATCCCTGGGTCCACCCAGCCTTTGGAGTCATGCCACGCTCTTAGTGGCAGTCATTCACACAATTTCCTTGTTGGGGTACAGCTGGGGTTGCTCTACTGGATGTTCCGACCATGGGGAGTTCTCTTCTGTCTCTACTCAGCCCAGTGGAGATAGTGACAGTGTCTGCATTTCTGCTCCACTGTCCCAAACGTCCCTTCCAGATGCATCTTCGGTGTCTAGTAGACTGAGAAATGTGCATAAACAGTTCTGGTTTGGTAATATGCTAAACTCTCCAACCTAGTCTTGATCAGTCATGAAGTTGGTATTTTTCCTTTAAACTTTTTAGAATGTATTTTTGTTTTTAGTAAGTACTTAGTAGTTGTAGCTCACTGATGAATAGTCTCGGTATGTTACAAAGGTTGGGTAATCAGCATGTCTATCACTTCACAATGTATCTTTTTTTGTGTGTGTGGGAATATTCAAAATCTTTCCTATTGGCTATTTTGAAATATTCAATTAATTGTTGGGTAAAGACCTGTTGCCCTTCTATCTCTAATGAAGCAGTTACACAGAAATGTTCTCTGTTAAAGTGAATCATTGATGGAAAGATAGCAACAGTCACTCACGTCTTGCCTGCACTTCAGTAGGAGTTGGCATGACACTCAAGTTATCCTATCCTGCTAAGAACATTATAAGTGATTTCTCTAATTCCATTGCCCCTGGGATCTATTACCCATCCTTCTTCATGTTTCTCCCCCTCCATTTACCTTTCCCAGACTCTGACGACCACTAGTCTATAAAGTTGCTGTTTCTTTCAATTACTCACCCTCTCATCAGATTTCTTACTGGTTCGGAGCTTATGTTGGGATCCCTCAGAAACACCAACATAGTTAATTACTGTTGGGCAGAACTTCAACCATGGCAGAGTGAGTCTTGTTTGAGGACAAAAGCCTAAGTTTAAATAGATGTTTCGAAGGCGTCTCTGTGTTTGAGGCTGTGATAGAAGGCTGAAGATTCAGGCTCCCCTCTTCCTTCACTGCACCAGTTAAACTAACTTGGTCAAATGTCTCTTTGAGTCAGACAGCAGCAACAATAACAAACGCATCTGTAGACCTCTGCTGCATCGAGTCCACGTGCTCCTGTGTCAGGACCCTGGGAAACATGCTAATATCACCGTGCTGTGGAAGGAGTGACACTATTCAATGGAGGGGTCAAAAACAGATTTGTATTCCTGAGCAAACACAATTAAAAAATCAGCAAATTGAAGTGTCAAGATGAAGACCTGAAAGATGAATCAGGAACATGAACTCTGTATAACAATGAATATAAGCCAGAATCCTCTCAGTGCCTGGCAAGTCAATGGATCTTGTGAGTTGAGGTGACAAAGTCCTAGCGGAGAGAGGAAGTGTTGCCAATGTTATGTGTGTGTATCTGTGCCATTTGAAGTGTTTTGTATCTCTTTGTGATTTTTCAGACTAGTTTTATAGCGTTGGTGATATTGCTCACCGGATTATAGATATGGGAAATACATCAATATTGACCTCGTCATTTGAGCTTTACTTTGAAAGGAAATCTAACATGTCTTGGTTAAAACATTTTTGCTTTGAAATGTTTCTCATTCCAGGGGCACCATAATGTTAATTATAAAGCTTCAAGTGCATAGTAGGTTGCATTGTGTCTTCCAGAATGATGTAGCTATGCCCAGCACCTAAGAATATGCCTGCACCAGTTAGATACAGGTGTTCACTTGATGAATCGAAGGCTGAACCTTTGGGTCTATCTATGAAGAATTATGAGTTAAGGCAAGCCCTAAACAAATCTAGAGAAAATTATTTAACGAATATGAAAAGACCAACCCCATGGTGGGTGAGATCATCCCCTGACAGGTGGTTAAGATGGAGAGAGCTGATTCAGGAATTCTGGCAAGTGAGAAAGTCCTTCCCTCAGCTCTAATTGTGGACCTGGTGTCGTCAATTCCTTCAGCTCCTGAGTTGGGACTCCTGATGTTGGAACTCTCCTGCTCTATTGATGAACTGCAACCAAGAATTACAAGCAAGAATAACTGTCTTATTCTAAATTGTTTGGGTCCTCTAGTCATATCAACAAGATGAATGCCCTTGTTTGGAGGTAAGGTAGATATTAAAGATCTTGAGATGATTTCAAATGCAAGGTAGACCCTAAGTCAAAAATCATGTTACTTATGAGAGAAAGATTTGTGCTGCAGAAACGCTTTGACAAGAAGACTGTATGGATAGAGGGACTTGCGTGATGATGTCACAAGCTAGAGGATGCTGGGAACCTCCAGAGGCTGGAGCGGGCAAAGAATTTTCCCCCAATGCCTGCAAACATAGTAATTTTAGGTTTTTGGCTTCTAGAACATTGAGGGAATAAACTTCTGATGTTTTAAACCACTAATTTACAGCATTTGTAATGACAGTCCTAGGTAATTAATACAAAAAAGAGCATTTCGTCTTTGGATAAATTGGACATTTCAACAAAGTTATAATGTAATAATTTGAACGTAGACCTAATAAAATTTTCTTGGACACCCTTGTTGTGCCAGACAAGGAAAAACTGTTTAGACATCACTCATCGTCATCTATGAGATAGCCATTTTCTCCCAGAGCACATCTATCTCACTGGGATTCTTCAAAGGACAATTCTATTATCATATCTGAAATCCATTGTCCTCATATGTAGGTGTAAGTTTCCCTTTGAAGATTTATCAACTAGCTGATGTTCATCAATTAAGATCAAATTAACAGCTTTTGCTTAAAATGATTCCTTGTTCCTAGGCAAATGGATGAAGAGTTCATTCTCTTTGGGGAGCACAGCTTCTGAAATCACAAGGAACAGTATCCAACACCATTTATCAGACTTGCAGATTTGCAGATGTTGAATTCAAAGCAACCATTCAAATAAGCAGTTCTTCTGGGTTTGGACTTGTATCTGAGTATTCTGAACTTATTTCCTACCTTCTAGTAAGAGTAAGCTTAGTCAGGTGACAATGAAGTGTGTGTGTGTGTGTGTGTGTGAGAGTGAGAGGGAGAGAGGGGGGGAACTTAATTTATCAACTCATGCTTTATTTTAGCAAAGCTTTCATTAGATATTTGGAGAATCATCTAGGTAATGAGCATTCTACTCTGAAAATATCTCATTCCCTCAATCCTATGTCAGCTAGAATCAATTGGATTTTGTTACTCTCCATCACCTTTTCTCCCTATTTCTGAATTCTAGGATGGCTTCTTATCATGTTTAGAATAGGACACCTAGCACTTTGTTTAGCATTGAGTAGTTTCAGATCCCCACCTGCTATGCTTGTCTTGTACTAAAACTACAAAATGACACAATAAACCCAGACACTATGATTTGTGGATGTTGTGAAACTTAAGAATTTCAGAGAAATGGCACTTGTGATACACCTTAGAGTGAATTTTTCAAGAGCATTAATTTTGATTGAATGTATAACCAGGCCTGCTAACAGAAGCATAATAACAAATTAAAAGATAATAAGATTAGAAAGAAGCAAAGGAAATTTTGGTAAAAGAACAAATTGATTTTAAAAAAAACTTTCTAGACTGAAGTTGTTAAGTCTCATAAAATGATTTTTAGCAGTAGAAATTTACATCCAGGTGCTTGACCAGCAACATAGATCTGAAGAGAATGGCTAGAGGCAAGGCATCTTCCAGTATTGCTCTTATGCAGATTAATTAAAAACCAGAGCGTGCAGGAGCCAAGAGCAAATGGGAGAAAAATGAGAGTATTTCAAGGTGAGAAAATGTAGCTCAATTGGGAAAGTTTTTGTATAGTATGTATGGGCTTTTTTTTCCAGCACCACATAAAATCCAGGCATGGTGATGCATGTCTGGAATCTTAGCACTTAGACGGTAGAGATAGGAGTGCCCAAAGTTCAGGCTCATCTTTGGCTTGTGAATTGGAGTTCAGCTTGTGTTACATGGGATCCTGTTAAAGAAGAAGAAGAAGAGGAGGAGGAGGAGAAGGAGAAGGAGGAAGAGAAGGAGGAGGAGGAAGAGGAGGAGAAAGAAGAGGAGGAGGAAGGAGAGAGATTATGGGAAGGCACTTATTCTGAAAGTCTGATGACTTCACTTTAATCTCCAGGGCCCGAGTAAAGATGGGAGGACAGAACCAATTCAGAGCGATTATTTTCTGACCTCCACATGGGAGGCCATTTACCCATATCTTGTGCACATGCATAATAATAATAAAAGAATTAAAAATTTTGGTGCCAGACAAAGTTTTGACCTATATTGCTGGCTGTATATACCTTGGTCTTTTAGAAATTGTATGCACATCAAACTGATCAACTGTTTTTGGTCAAAAACAAAAACGTAAGTGGTATGAAGAATGTTTCATCATGTACACCAAAGGAGAAAGACAATACTTAATTTGCTGACATTTATGGATAATGCATTCCTTAGAGTGCTTGAATCTTCCTTATAAAGCAATGCTCTTCAACATTTGGATGAGAGGATTGAAAGCTAAAAGAAAGAGGCACTAAATTAATATCCTTTCTCCCCCAGAATTTTTCCAAAAAATGAATAACCTGAGAAAAATGAAAATAAATTTTCTATAGGATGCATGCCTTTGAAAGGGGGCTTATTTGATATAGAAATTCTTTATTAGTGAATGCATAAGAGACTTGGAAAATATGCTTTTCCATGCTGAAAACTATAGGTAATGAGGTTGAGTCAAATCTTTGTTTGTGTAAGTCTTAAGATGCTTTTTTTGTTTTAAGTTTGTTCGGAGTAGCAACTAATTCCATTAGTAATTAAATCCAGGTGAAGCGCAGCACTTTTAGAAGAGCTCAAAGCGCTGGCACACGCAAACTGCCAATCAAATTGTGTGTACAAGGCAGGAGGACATGATGTCAGGCATCAGCCACACCCTTGTGAAATACCATGGCAGCAAGGCAGAACTAGTCTGTCCCTTCTCTCCCACCCCTCTGGGGGCTCCTTCTGTTCACGCTGTCATTGTCAGGTGGTGGGTGAGTGGGAGCTACTGCCTCGAGGTGGCAAGGCATGAAGCCACTGTGCATTAGGGTCAGGGATAGAACAGGAAGTAAAGGAATGGCTTGAAGCCTGGAAACCTGGGAAGCTGGCAGAGCTGGTGAGAGCCGATGGGTGTGGACCAGACAACTGGACAAACAGAATGAACAGGCTCGGGAGGTGGGGGCTTGTAAGTTAGTAGGTTTTTAGAGCCAATGTGACTGAAACCACCTCAGAGTCAGGGCCTGCTGACAAGCAAGAGTTCACACTGAGCTTGGCTCACTCACAGCATGCGTTGTTTCGCTTCTTCCTGCCTCTCTGAATGATCTTGTAAGGTCGAGAGAGGAGTTCCAGCTTTCACAACTGCCACACTGTGCACAGACAGCATCTCAACACACGTGCCCTGGAGAAACTGCCCTTCCATGGCAGCAGAACCGAAGTGCTTGAAAATGGAGGTGTACAGGGAAGTTGTATAAGCTGTCCCATTCAAACTCTAAAGCTTAGGACTTTTATTTTGCATGTGTGTGTAGATAGGTTGTGCGCATGTGTATGATGAGTGTTCCTATGTGCACAGCTGCCTGTGGATACATGTGCACATGTGTGTGGAGGCCTGAGATTGACACGGGGTATCCTCCTTCATCAATCTTCATATTTATTATTAAGGCAGAGTCTCTCATCTGAATCCAGAGTTCACCAATTGGCGAACTCTTCTTGGGATTTCCTCTCTTGCCTGTGATTATAGGCAGCAGACATGCCTGTCAGACTTTTACGTGGGTTCTGCGGATTTGAACTCTGGTCCTCACATTTGTAGGGCAAGCATCTGATCTACTGAGCCATCTCCCCACCCCAGGCATTTTTCTCTCTCTCTTTCTTTCTCTCTCTCTTTCTTTCTTTTTCTCTCTCTTTTTCTCTTTTTCTTTCTTCCTTCCTTCCTTTCTCTTTCTTTCTTTCTTTCTTTCTTTCTTTCTTTCTTTCTTTCTTTCTTTCTTTCTTTCTTTCTTTCTTTCTTTCTTTCTTTCTTTCTTCTCTCTCTCTCTCTCTCTCTTGCTCTCTCCCTCCCCCTCCCTCCCTCCCTCGCTTCCTTTATTTCTTTCTTTTTCTTTCTTCTCTCTCTCCTTTTTCTTTCTTCTCTCTCTCTCCTTCTCTCTCTTTCTTTCTTCTCTCCCTCCTCTTCCTCTTTCTCCCCCTTCCTTTTTTTATTATCAAAGTCTAGCTCCTCACAGAACTGTCTGGTCTGTTTGAGGAGCCAAGAGAATGCTCACTGCCAACATGTGTTTTTGTTGAAATGCATTTGCTAATGTAAACAACTTATGACTGCTGTGGCACCCAAGACTGTCACATAGCACTTCTATGATCCTAGGAGAATGCTGCTGTCCCCAAAATGAATGCAAGAAGTTCTGTAGCTCGTATTTCTTTTTAAATATATTTTCAGTGTCTCGTATATGAATATAGTGAATTTACAATAGTTTAACACCTTCATACCCAGGTCTATCCCTCGCCTCTTCCTATTCTTCCTTTCCAAACACAAAGGTGTCTATTTTTAAGACTTTCCACATGTGTGGCCCACTGGGTTTCATCTGGTTGCAACTCATATTTCTGTACTGCATGTGTCTCGTGAAATTAAAGTGAAAGAAACCCATTCATATCAGGCTGGAGGTCTGAAAACTTCAGCGTCTAATCGATAGAAGTGTACTAAAGATTGAATCCAGGGCCTTGCATAAACTAGGAAAGTGTTCTGTCATTGAGCTATACATTTCCCAAGGCCTTTTCTTAGCCTTTGAATACGTACGTGCATGCGTGCATGTGTGTGCATGCGCGCGTGCCTATGGGGAGGTCCAAGGGTGACATCAGATATTTTCCTGGATTACTCTACCTCCTTATTGCTTTGCTCTGGACTTTCCCAGACTCTGCTTTCCAGGGCTGGAATTGCAGGCCACTAGTTCCATCTGGCATTTTTCTGTAGGATCTGGTGATCTGAACTCAGATCTTTTTGTTTGTGAGGCAAAGGCTTTAACTCCTGAGCCATCTCCCCTACCCAGACCTTTTCCCTATATCTTGTAATGTAGACTTGTTTATAGAAATCTTTGTTTCTCTTCAAAAATGTAAAGTCTGTTTATTAAGTGGCTTATCTTTTCTGATGTCAGAGGACTAACTGACTTAGGCATGCCTGAGTCGTTTAGGTAGTGGACACTCTTTGGCAGATGTGCAGAATTGCCTGGGAACTTCTTAAAATACAGTTCTTAACTCAGTAGACCTGGGGGGGGGTATCTGAGAATCAAGCCCCCAGATAACGTTCCTGCTGCTGGTCTCCAGGACCACATTGTGGGAACCACCCTGTTCTATCACTAACCTCTGAGGTAGGTCAGAACATGTGGTGGGCTCAGCTGGGGCTGCATCTCCAGAGAGTCTCACTTTCATTGCCTGTTGTTGTAGTTACTTTACTTTCTGCTGCTGTGAGATAATGATCATGCACAACTTAAGATGAGGAAAGAGAGATTTATTTGGCTTATATGATTCCAGAGGGGACATATAGTCCATTAAGGAAGAAGAGGCATGGAGGGCAGCAGAAGCCAGAAGAGGCAGAGAGAGCCAGGAACAGCAAGCAGGGCAGGCTACTCAAGTCCCGCCCCCTGTGACCTGCTTTCCACCAGCAAGCTCCACCTCCTCGAGGTGCCATGATCTTCCCAAACATTGACATCATTTGAGAATTTATAAACACATAAGCCTGTGGGAGACAGCTGACATTCAAACCATGACACCTATGAAGGGTCCCAGGGAGCTGGTGGTGTTTGGAAAGTCTTCTAGTGGTCCTAATGTTCAGCTGGTGCTGAAAATCATAGCCTAAAGATTATTCACTAGTATGGGATTTGTTATTGATCAGTATTTGGTTAGATATTAAATAATATTGGACATATGACTCTTGTTGGCACTGGCATATTACCATATAAACTTTAAAAAATTGTATTTATTTATTTTTAAATATTTAGTGTGTGTGTGAGTATGTGTGTGTGTGTGTGTGTGTGTATCAGAGGACTAAAGGTGACTTCGGGAATCATCCTGGATTGTGTCTACCTCCTTCTTACTTTGCTCTAGGATTTCCCATGCTCTGTTCACCAGGGCCAGAAGCGCAGGCCTTCACTGTTTCTGCCTGGTGTTTTTATGTGGGACCTTCTGCTTGTAAGACACAGTCTTTACTTCTGAGCCATCTCTCCAGCCCTTAATTGTATTTTTAAAATGGTGTTAACCAGGGTCAGATTACCCAGTACACAAAATTTTTGATAGTGAAGTATTTCTTTTTCTTGAATTGCAAGATTCTTTTTTAAATTATTTTTTTTCTACTTTTACAAGCATATTGTGTATTCATCCCAGCTTCTTGCCTCTCTCCCCCATCCCCTCCCTTTCCTTTACCATTCTCTCCCACTCCCTCCTACCCTTCTGCCCACATGCCTCAATGGACCTCAGGTTCACTCTGGCTTGTTTACTATGGGGGTTCAGACTTCTGTCGTGTAACAAGTTACCTCTCTTCAGGCCACCCCACTGACGTGTTAGTTTCCCTTCACTAATCCAGCTTTAGACCCAGAGGTTTCCACTGTGAGTTCCCATTCTATGGGTATAATAACAGCTGCCTACAGAGCAGTTTGATGTACTGTCTTCCTACCTGTAATTTTATTTACTGTCTTCCCTATTGATCTATTTCCTTCCCTTTTTTTTGGTTCTTGTTTTAGTTTACAGTTACAGGAGTAAGTACCATTCTGACAAACAAGTCTTGGGTCCAGTCAGAAAGCTGATGGTTGTCTCCTTGATATTTCTGACACTATTACACCTGTTGCCATGGTGATATATATTGAAACTTACAGATCTTATGCTATCGATGGGTGGGACTTGTGATTGTTTCTCTTCCCTAGCAGCTTTGACAGTATTCCTTGATACTGTAAAAGCTATCCAGCAAGAAGAAAGTTCTCAGACCAAGTCCAGCTGACACACTTGCCCATGTACTATATTTAATTTGTGTTGTATCTTCAGTAATAGGGTCTTACTGACAAGTTTTGGAGAGCAACCAAGAGCCACGGCAATGTTTGGGGGCCTTTAAGACATCTCTGACCAACATTTTATCAAGAAGTGACACATTTCTGTTACTTCTAGTATAATTTTGTCCCTGGGTTCTAAGTGGATCAGCTCAAGGCTTTTATTTTATCTTATTGCTCTCTGTTTTCCTCACTCTATGCTCCTCTGCATAGGGACTGTTCATTCTTGTTCCCTTCTCTAAAAGACTTTTTTTGGACATATTAGCATAGGATGTTCCTTTGGGGTTCTTTCCCACCATTTCTGAGTTTTTCTGTCCCTCCTATCGTCCATGTCCCTCCTGTCTCTCATCCCCTCATTTCACGTTATATATTTTTCTCAATTATTTCCTCCCTCACCCTTGTCTTGAGATCCTAAATCTCCTCTTTAAAAATTTTACCCTAATCATCCCTTCCCACTTTCCCACTCTTAGGTCTTTTTCAAGTTTTCTGGTTCTTATAGTGGTTCCAATTCAAATACATTGACAAGGATATCAGTTCAATCATCTACATATTAAAAAGAACATCAGTGTTTAACTTTATGCACCTGAGATACTTCACTCACTATTAAAATTTTCAGTTCTATCTGTTTACTAGAAAATTCCATATTCTCATCCTTTGTGATGGCTGAGTAATATCCCATTGTGTAAATGTGCCACATTTTCATTATCCTTTCCTCTGTTGATGGGCATGTTGGCTGATTCCATTTTTTGCTATTGTGAATAGAGCTACAATGAACATAGATGAACATGCATCTTTGTAATAAGATGTAGCATCTTTTGGGAATATTCCAAGGCATCGTATAGCTGGGTCATATGGCAGTTCCATTTTTACCTTTTTGAGGAACCTACACACTGATCTCCACAGAGGCTGTACCAGTTTGCACTCCCGCCACCAATGAATAAGTGTCCCTTTTTCACCACAGCCTCCCCAGCAATCTCTGTTGCTTGTGTTCTTGATCTTAGCCATTCTGACTGGGTTGAGATGGTATCACAAGGCTGTAATATTTCTTTTTTATACAAAATGTTTTATGTTCATGAAACCATCTTGGTGACTAAATTATCTCCATTCATATTGGAATCTCAGCTCCTCTGACTTGTTGTGAGCTGATGTTTTCATCTGTGCTGAAGTAGTTGCTGTGCTGATATGTCTCTGTATGCTAGTGTGTTTTCCACTTTGTTTTCATAAACCATGTTGCTCTTGTGACCACAGAATATGGATTTTGAAGGGTTCTAATGTTTCTATTTTTCTTTCTTAGTAGAATTCTTAGTAGAATGTTAATGGGTTTACATAACATACAGGAAAAATAATTTATACATGTGTATATATATGTATATATATTTCAATTGCTCTCCAAAACAATTCAGTCTTGTCTAATAACACGGAGATGTACCTTCCCTTGGACCCCTCAATTCTACTCCTGAGTACATGTGACAGAGAGACAATCAATAAACAATGAAACATGTACAAAAGAGAGAGAACATTGCATCATTGCCAGTGTCAGAATCTTCTCACCAGTGACATGGATGAGATGCTGTAAGAAGCAAGTGAATTGTGAAATGTCCATTTTCAGAGCTGCCCCTGAATTGAGCCAGAGGGTAATCAGTGTTAATAGTTGTTAATAAATAAATTTGAGGACTATCTTCAAAAACATATATTGTGGAAAAAAATGGGTGTTGACACATTAACACCATAGTTGAAGTTTGCAAGAGTGGCAAAGACAGCTACCTGTGTTTTCATGTGTGCAGAGTGTGTAGAGGCCAGTGAGTCCGGTTCTCCTGTGCTTTGCTGGAGTCTTGGCTGTAGCTTCTTGGCCTCTTCCTTTCATTCAACATTATTGCTCAAAGGTCGGTTGGCAGACAGCGGAGGCAGTACTTCAGATAATAGGTGACTGATTGACTGATACAGAGAAAACCTAGAGAATGGTCCCAGAAAGGGTTGAGGGCACCCTCTGGAGGTGGAGCGACTTACTTTACAGAGCACTGGTCTGGGAGTCATTTTTTTTTTTTTTTTTTTAAATAAATTTGGATACTTGCTACTTTTTCAGCCTACCTGGCTCTGTGTCTTGGGAAAAATTACTTAACCATGCTAAACTTGAATGTTTTTGAATCTATGAAAATGGATCCCATCTAACTCCTGTGAGTTCGTTTCAAGGATTAAGTCGGAAAGCAGAGAGGTACTTTAGTGACCTCATTCTCACCACCAGCAAAGTGCCTGAGACTATGCCAACACATGGAAGGCACTAGTCAATATCAATCAAAATACACTTTGTGAGCTTCAGAGTGACTAAAGAGAATTAATTACCGAGTGAACCCATTCTCTAGTTTCATCCTGTCTCTATGCTTTCTGTACATTGGACCTCTTTGTTTAGACCATCTACAGCTCCATGGGAGGAGAGTTTGTAAAACCTGGACACTGATATGAATTTAAGATGGAGAGATGGCTCAGTGATTAATACATTTACCTGGAAAGCAAAAGGATCTGAGTTTGGGCTTGAATTCAGATTCCCAGATCCTTTGTAAAAATTCTGGGTGGATCAGCAATTCAAGTCTTGGAAGGCAGAGCCAGGAAATCCCAGAGCAAAGCAATAAGGAGGAAAAGCAACTCAGGATGATTCCTGATGTCACCCTTGCGTCTCCATAGGAACTCACATTTAAGTTTACTCATGTACACTCATGCACACACACACACACACACACACACGATATACACATGTAAGAAAAAATCTGATGTGACATCATTCTTTGCAGGGGCAAATGATCATCACAGCTCATTTTAAAACAGCCTTTAAACAAAGAAGGCACAAAACGTTCTTCATGGGGATGTGAATTTCATTGTCCATTTTCTCAGTGATCCAGAGGTTACTATGTCAGCTGAGATGGACTGGTTAGTTGGACACCGGAGTCCAGGGTTCTGTTTGTTCCGTCAGTACTGTGGTACCTCATGTTTTAAAAATAACCTTTATCGACTTAACTTTGGCATGCTTCAAGTTACTGATTCAAATTGTGCCAACATAACATCTTTGTCTCTTCTGGTTTAGCAGAATCAAGTTATAGGTTGTAAATGTGGATGGAAGCCAGCTTTGGCTGTGGAACCGAAGCCTTCACATGCTGGGCAAAAGAACTCCCAGAATATTTTGGTCCGACCAGTTTTCCCATAAGTTTCTTGGTTAAAAAAAAAATGCTTGTTCAATGCCAGCAAAACCAAAGGAATGGACATGGTCGCACATGTGAACTCTGGGGAGAGCTTCCTTTTTAGCCTTATTATACGCTCAATTTGATGTGTGATAGCTATATGTTGATACCTTTGTGCCAAACTGACAAGTTGATCCAATCTTTGTTTTTGCTAAATAGTCACTATTGAATGAGGCACAGACACACCATCGTGACTTAATCTTTTCACACTGAATATATAAGACATTTCTTTTATAATACAGATATTGCGGTGACATAATATTTTAAAATGAAACCCTCTAAAACCATAAGTGTGAAGGAAAATGAGTCCAAGATTAATAATTGATTAGAAACTTGTAGTTCTTTCAAAAGCAGGAAATTTGACAAAAAGCTGTTTTTTTTCCCATCAACACCCTTGGCCAGCATTTCCCAGGCAACAAAGGTTTTTGGAGTTGTAAAGTTAGTCTTCAAATATAAACTGAAGCTCTGGGCTCCATTGCTGTGGCTGGCCAGAAAACTAGAGTCCGTGTTATCTCTAAGTTTGTGAAATTCAGAAAAAAATAGCTCTGTGGTGGCAGGGCTAGAATTTTACAGCCTGGGTAAGGAATGCCATTGAAGTTGTCAGACTCATAAACTTAAAATGTTTAGATCTTCCAGAGGGAGGGAGCATGGCGGGATGGCGAAGCCCAGAACCCCAGGTCCCCAGGACTGGATTTTACTCCTAAGAACCACACACATTTTTTTTCTAACCCGAGACCAGTGTCTTCCTGCCTCAGTCTCTCTGCCCACATAGTGGAAGGGTTCTGAGGATTCTTATACCTTTGCTTGGCTGAGGGCTTATTTTCTTTTAGAAAGCCTTCTTTAAATTTATGAATTTTTTTTTTGATTTGTTGTCTAATTTTTTTCCAACCCACTCTCTCCTCACCTTCTTCCCTACCCCCATTTCTGGCTGAAACTTTATGTTTATTTATCACATGGTTTTATGTTTGCCAAATTACTTCTTTTTCTGCTCCATCTTCCTGCTTTGTTTCCTCCAGATGATACATACCAGTCTAAACCTAAAAAAAAACCCTGTCACAATGCTTAACTCTGAATTTAAACTAAGGGCACTCAATCTAAGTTTACTGATAGAATAAGGTGACGGATGCATAGATAAATTCTCTGTGTTCAAGGACGAGTCTACAGAATTGTTGTTCTCCTTGAACTTATACAAATGCGCGGGTAGCAAAGAGCACGGCCTTATTAGCTGGGCCTGAGAAGAAGAGAGAAGGTCACAGTGGTGAATGATTCTTTAACAGCCAAAATGATTCATGGAGGTATGCGTGCTTGGCACACATTCGCTGCCAGAGTGATAGGCAGGGCACAGCTGCCATGGGAACTATTGGACTGACTGCCTAGACCCACAAAGGGATGGTGGCTCCTTTCTGTTTTGCGTTCAGATAAGGACACATTGCATGAGTGGGGCATGATTGGAGAACCCAGACAACTTTAAGCCATCTGTACTGGCCAGCCAATAATGCTAACATTTATTGAGCATTTATTCGATCCAGATGCTCTTTAGGCACTTACACAATTAACTCAATTAATTCTCAGAATAAAGATAACTATGCTTCTTCCATCTTGGAGATTTACTTATCTTGTGTGTGAGTGTGTGTGTGTGTGTGTGTTAGTCTATATACGAGAGGGACACTTGAGTGTGTGTGCCTGTGGAGGTCCAAGGATAGCATTGGGAATCATCCTGAATTGCTCTACCTCTTTCTTGCTTGCTTTGAGGTTTCCCAGGCTCTATCTTTCAGGGCTGGAATTATAGGCTTCTGTCATTTCTGCTGTTTTTTTTTTTTTTTTTAATGTTGTATCTGGGGGCTGGAAAGTAAGACTTTTTGCTTGTAAGTCAAAGGCTTTAACCACTGACCTTCTCCTTAGCCCATCATTTTGGAGATTTTTTAATCTCTATAAAGCTGCAAGACTAATCTCCAAAGTTTACCTAGTCAGAAAATGGAAGAGGCATGCTTCCAGCTCTAGCAGTCAGCCGCCGGCTCTTCCTCCTGCAACAGGGAACCACTGTACAGTCTCCTCTGGGGATCAGACCTGACTGCGCTCTCTCTAAGGCGGCGAGGAAGACCAGTTGTTAGATCAATCAGTCAGCCAGCAATCAGTCAGTACTTCAGACTATAGCCCGGTGCTGTGGGGAGTCATCCAAACAGTGTGTCAAGGCCCTGGAGCCTTGCTGTTCTGCAAGTCAGGCACATTCTTAGAAAACATCTGAAGACAGGGCATGTATGTGTTTATTTGTGGGACACACGGAGTATCATTCCTGTCCAGATGCTGAGAACTGATCCTGCCCGCCTGGGGGCAGAGAGGCCTTCATCGACCTGGCAGAAAAGATCCCAGTTGTTGACCACCTGAGTCACATCTGATGATCCTTTTAGGAAAAAGTGTCCCGGCCAGGGTCAACTTGACTATTTTTTGAAACAAAGGTGGGAGTTTTGTGTGACTCAGGAAAGACTCGAAATGTAGTAGCTGCAATGAAAGTTTCCGCTTGCTGAACACTCACATACACTTCTACGGAAGTCTCATGTACACTCACATGTAACTCCTTGTTGGAGTTGTGCAAATAGTTACTAATTTCTTCCTCACAATAACCATATGATATAAGTACAGTTTTTTTTTTCATTTAAAAACATGCCATCCCCCACACACACAGAGGCAGAGGACGACATTCAGAGGTCAGTTCTCCTTCCATCATGTGGGCCTCTGGGGCTTGAACTCAGGTCTTCAGGTTTTTGAGCTGGTGCCTTAACCACGGACCTGTCTTGTGTGTGGACACATGTGTATAGAAATATGCGTCAGCGTGCAGAAGCCAGAGGGGAAGTGCAGGTGTTGTTCCTCTGGAATGTTGTCTATTGCCCTTGAGTCAGGGTTTCTCGTTGGCATGGAAACCACTAATTAGACTGACTGGCCAGTTAGCTTCAGGGATCCTCCTGTCTTTTGCCTTCCCAATATTGGGATTGTATCATATCCAGGTGTTTTTTTGTTTTGTTTTGTTTTTTACTTTGTGTGTGTGTGTGTCAGAGGACACTGTACGTGACTGTGGAGACCCAAGGGTGACTTCAGGAATCATCCTGGATTGTTTTTCTTTGCTCCAAGGCTTCCCAGAACCCACTTTCCAGGACCAGAATGCAGGCCTTCTCCATTTCTGCTTGGTGTTTTTACATGAATCTGGGATCTGAACTCAGGTTCTTTTGCTTACAAGGAAGAGGCTTTAACCCTTAGACCATCTCTCTGGTCTGCAGTTTTTGTTATTGTTGTTGTTGTTTTCTTTTTTGGCGTGGGCTGTGTGGGTTAAACTCCACATGCTTACAAGGCAGGCTCTTTGCTCACTGATCTGTCTCATCAGCTCAGTTTTTGTAAATGACAAAATGAAGTCATAGAGAGACATAAAGCGCCTTTGCTAATACAGGCAAATTCTTTGCTCCTATGTATTTCATCTTAGCAACCTCATGGATCTTACTCAATGCTGTAGACTGATCCAAATTATTTACCTATGATAGTAATATCTAGTCCTCACAAAACTCACCCACTTCATAGTTTTGTAACTGAGGCCAAGCAGGATTGAATATACAATATACTAGCTTTATAAATAAGTAAGCTGTTTGATGCTCAGTCTTGGTCTTGTGAAAGTTTGGCTCTAGAGTCTCTGGATGACTTTCTCTTATGGCTTAGCCAAACTAGCCTGGGGTTTGTTACTCATCTGCTAAACAGCATCAATGCACAGTACCTATATGAGTATCATGTTGTCAGAAGAATTATATGTGATAGTTTACATGAAGTATTTATCACAGGGCCCAACATAACTGTAAAACTTCAATAAATATTCATTTAGAACCTCACTAGCATTTATCAACTTTAATTGGGAATTAGAACTAAGTTCAAGTATTTGTTTTCCCCTTATTAGCTGGGTAATTTGGACAAGAAAGTTAATTTTTATCCCCCTGTGCCTCAGTGTCCTTCTGGAAAATGGAGGAAGTGGTAGTATCGACCTCAGAGGACTGTTGTGAAGACGAAGTGAGCCGATCTATTTAAAGAGCAGAGCACTGTGGCAAATGCTCAATTAATGTTTGCATCTATTATTAGGAGAAGTAAGGGAATGGAGTTGGGAGGGACACAAAGAATGTTTACTATGGAGACTTCATGGTGTAATTAAATATGGGTGACTCAGAGGGCACGGCCAAGAGTGGGGGCAAGAGGGTAGCTGGCAAGGACGGCCTGACCTCCTACGTGCCTCTCTCATGGCTGCAGTGCCTGCGCTGGGAGCAGGCAGCCCTGAGTTTCAGTCAATGCTCTGCGTGGCCTAGGCAAATTATTTAATCGCTCTAAGCCTCCGATTGCTCATCTGGGCAATGGGGATAATATCACCGCCCTCCCTGACTTGTCAGGAGGATTAACTGAGATATTGTGTGTAATTCACTTGGCACAGTGCCTAGCAAATAACCAACTCCCAGTAAAAGGTAACTACCAGTGTTTCGAAAAGTTGTCATGGATGGCACAAAACACAACCTCATGACTGACACCATTGGGCAGCCACCTCCGAGTGATTCAAAGACAACTCCCATGCTTCCAGCATTTTTTTGCTATGGGGTCGGTTCCCTGCTGTGAACATGGCCTCATGGCTGCAGGACAGGGTGACATCAGGACTGGAGGGATAGTTAGTTGGCAGAACAGGACAAGATGCTTGAGACTGATCTTTGAACCATTTGCTTTAATGAGTAAGAAAGTGAGGTTAAAGGCATCGTTAGCTGACGTTCAGCAGTGTATTTCCATCATTTCAATTTCACTTTTATAGCATGTCCTGCCAAATCAGTCCCAGTAGCTTGAAGTGTCACAAGGGTTATTGAAGTTCAGGGAAAAGATGACTGGTAGAGTTTTTACTTCTAATATCTCGTGATCCCCCAGATGAAACTTTGACACGTATATGAACTTCTTTATAAAACAGTTCTCTTGTGAGTAGCTCACTGAATATACATAGGAGACCATAGAACTGCAGAAAAGCAAAGCAAATGAAGATGAAACTTAAAAAAAAACTATTTCAAAGTATCATGACATTATCTGAAAGTTGAATGCTAGAAAAAAGTTACACATTGCATGGACTGCTGTATATCACTTGAGATGACTTGACTCATGCTTCTCCACAAGAGGTCTATGTATATTGCTTTGTTTCTAATTCATAAAAGTCTTACACATTAAATAAATGATCCTTCTGATTTTTAAAATCCTAGGTTAAAAACAGAGACTTCAGTAGATGATATATTGAATTATCTAGATTAAAGGGTTGTCAGCCATCGGATAATTGCTAAGTCTGGAGGTTGTTTTATTGTACAAAATAACTCTTCATTTTGCATCAATGTGGTTAATATTTATGCCAAAGAAAATCACTTAACATATCTGTAGGAGAACAAAGGAAAATTCCATTCTACAGGTCAACTCAACATTGTAGTCACAATCTCTTATGTTTTGTTAGAATGATTCTTAAATACCATGTTAATTGGCCACTATTCATTTTTTTACTTATCAGACATTAAATAAAGTAGTCCTTTTTTAAAAAAAATTAAGACTCAAAAACTGGTACTATTTAGAATTATTATTAACTACGAAAAGGGGGAAAAAGAAAGCAAATGTGATAGCAATAGAAAAGTGATTTTTTTTTTCAAGTAGAAAGCAGATTGAAGTGGGAAGAATGGATTGCTACCAGGGGCCCAGACTCCTGTCTTCCCATCTCACCACCTATCCAGAGGTGGAGCTACTTGCTGCTGGTTCTACTGTGTCTCAATACAGCTGCCTCGCAGGACTGAGTTTCTCCCAACCTTACTTGCAGGTGGACGTGCCATGTGATACCATCTTGGTAATAAAGGTGAACGGTACGGGGGCAGTTTTCTCTTCACTTTCCCAAGATTCAATCTGTGGATCTGGTTTTGCAGTCCTTTTCATTTTGCTTTTGGCTACATAGTGATAGCTGGAGTGGTGTGGGAAGCTCCAAAGTATAGATGACAGGCTCCCAGGAAGCCCAGTCCTTCAAGGACTGTAGCTAAACAGCCTGCTGCCTGCAACCTTTGGTGTGGCCTGTTACCCAGGAGAGAGGCAATCTGGTTTCCAAGTCACAAAGTCTGGATTCTTTTGGTTGCAGCAACTTGCCTGCCTCACTAAGATATGTGACTTATGTTCTCAGGGTCATCTCAAGGTCTGGGAAGGCTGCTGGAACCATTGTGAATGATAATCAGGGGAGGGAGGCAAAAAGACCAAGAACAGGCTTGTTGGAAATTACCCACTTAACCTTTCATTGGGCACATGTCACATGGTCACACCTCGCTGAAAAAGAGTCTGGGAAATATAATGTTTTATTCTGTGAACAATATCTTAGCCAAAAACAGAAGAAACCCCTGCCCCAAAATTCTGCCCTCAAGAAAGATAGTAAGATTAGATAGCTTCCAGTACCATAAATGGCCTTTTAAAAATTTTCCAGTTGCTCCCAGAGACAACCTTGAGTATCTAATCACAAACTATACCAGTGAACAGTATTGTTACTTTTCTTCTTGCAAATTACTTTTTTCGTGGAGATCGTGTGTGTGTGTTTCTGTAGGAATGTGTGTGCATGTGTGAATTTCTACAGGTGTGTGCAAGTGTGTGTAGGCACGCATGTGTGCATGCATGGATATGTTTTTGTGTGTGCATTGTGTGCTTGTACATGCACATTTATGTTCATGCATATATGTGTGTATGAATATGTGTGTGTGCATGTGACCTAGTGCATGTACTTGGGGAAGGGTGCTGGCAGGGTCTGGCAATGGTGTTGCAGCGGCCTAGGCCTGTGTCCTGGAGCCATAAGGATCAGTCCTAGGTGAAACACAGTTCCTCCAGGATTCAGATACTGTCATCTGGCCCCAGAGCTAGAGATGCTGCAGATGTTTCGTCTTACCCTTGGGAGGTGATCTTACTCAGCTGATGAAATACGATTCCACATGGCTGCTGCAAAGCTGCACCCAGAGAGCAGTTTCTCCGTAGGAGATTCTCTCTTTTGCTACAATTTATATTGTTGAACCCTCGAGTAAACTCAGCTGAGGGATTTTCTAACTAGCTTCCAGACCCATATTTAATGTTGCCTTATACAAGATGTTTGACAGTGCCTTCCGCATACTATAACTACTGGATGGTGTGTGTGTGTGTGTGTGTGTGTGTGTGTGTGTGTGTATGTGTGTGTGTGTGTGCGCGCTCTGGACAGCCTCGAGAACCTCAAATTCCTTGGTGCCTGGAATGTCTTTCTGGGTATCTGGGTTGAGAGTGTTAGTTATCCAGAGCTGCATGTATTCACTCTATGCAATTTTAATTAGAACCAGGTATGATTTACCCTTAACACACATTCAATGCTTGTTTCTTTCATTGCAGTAATGACTGCTAGGATATTGAAGTGGACAGACAACTCAGAACTGGGAAAATGTGCTCAAAACCATGACTTTCCACCTGTTGCTAAACAGTGATGCTTTCCTTTTCTCTTAGGTTTAGCAGAATTTTCCTAAAAGGAAAGTATATGGTGTGTGTGTATGTGTGTGTGTGTGTGTGTGTGTGTGTGTGTGTGTGTGTGTGTATGTGTGTGTGTATGTGTTTTTAGAGACCTAAGGCTGACTTTGGGGACCATCTGAGATTGTTTTACCTCCTTATTTCTTTGCTCTGTCGTATCCTAGACTCCGCTTTCCAGGATTGGAAGTACAGGCCATTACTATTTCTGTCTGGGATTTTTTTTTTAATATGAGATCCGAGGATCTGAACTTAGGTCCTTTTGCTTGGAGGCAAAAGTTTTAAGCCCCGAACTATCTCCCCAGTCCATGGGGCACACATTTTCATGGGTTGTCGTCTTCCTGTAGAGGAAGAAATATTTCTGTCATTTACAAGTTAATTCTTTATCTCTGCATTAAGCTGATATTTGTATTAAGAAAACATCAGTAATTTGTTCGTTTGTGGGCTGGTCACCTTGTAGAAGATCCTTGATGAGCTGGTCACCTTGTAGAAGATCCTTGATAAGCAGTTCTGAGCTATGGTTCCCATTTTTAGGAGCTGCTTCAGAAGAGAAGTATAATTCAGGTGGAACAGGAGCAAGATGGCAGGACATAGTTGTCATGGAGTTTCTTGAGTCACAGTTCATTAGCACAACAAGAAGGTTCATACCAACATCAGGATCTGAAAGCCTCACCATATCTACACAAAGAGTTGAGAGAGGAACCTACCTCCCTATTTGCTAGCATGCCTGTGCTGCCTGTATGTCAAAGTATGTTAGTACTAAGCCAGCTGACTCCACTCTGTCTACCTGCCTAGGAAGTAGTCTCACCTACTATGGACTAGGCTATTCTATTCAAGTTAGATAATCTTCCCCTACTAAATAATTGCTCATAGATGTGCCTAAAGGCTCAGCCCTTAATTGTCAAGTTGGCATCTATAGCTAATGGCCACATCCCAGTACCATTAGATTTTAGGATAGCTCAGTTCATTCTTAAATACCATTGAGGACAGCACATATTTTTTAGTTTTTTCTTTCTCTACCAAGATCTAGTCTAGTAAAGAACCTAGTCTAGATATTTAGTGGGATGTCAGACCTTTAAAATCAAACTTACATGCATCACACTTGGACAATGTAACTTCATGTAGCTGATCTGTCTTCCTCGAAACACCCATTTCAGTGTTTGATTTCAATCTGAAGGCCTTGGTGGATTTTGCTCAGTGCCTTGTGGAAGAGCATGGTCGAGAGACAGAATTGGAGAGCTCATTCCAGGCATGATGCTAGTCATTAGCTTGGCTTGTTGACCTTTGGCACCTGGGCAGACTGAGCTGTGCCTATTTCCTTTTTGAAATTTAGAAAAAATTATTTGACAATTTCATACATGTATACAATGTATTTTTTATCACACCTACCCCTTACTTCTCTTCCTGCCTCCCTTTAGATCACTCCAACATGTTTCTCCTCACATCTTCGTGTCCTCTTCTTTTTAATTTTAATTTTTATAATCCAGCTAGTGCTCATTAGTCCTCATTAGAAAAAGACTCTGCCTTCGAAAGCTACCAACTGTCACAACTCTTCAGTAGGAGTGACATTTCCTGAGCTCCTCCCCTATTCATGCTGGTTATATCTTTTATTTTTTTCCTGTTACTTCTTTCTTATTTTTCTAGTTTTAAAAATGTATTGAGTACTTATCCTTGCTTCCTTCCATCATCTCTCACTCCCATCCTTCCATCAACCCCACCTTCCTGCCTGTTTGCTTCTATGTATCCTAGGATTGCCTTTGGCTTGTCTAATCTTGTGGAGGTTCAGGCCTCTGTGGCTTACCAAGTTGCCTCTCTTTGGGCCACCCCATTGACAGAGGCATTTTCCTTCACTCATGCAGCTTTAGTCCCCAAAGATTCAACTGTATATACTTATCTCTCTTAAGTTTCTCAATTTTCTATGGAGGCTTTTGGTATGTCAGTCATTATGTAGGTCTGGTAAGGACAAATCTCACTGTAATGAGTTCCTGGATAGTCATTACAGGAGTAGTAGTAGTCCTGCCTTGAGTGGGATGTCTTGTCAAAAGGTGAATCTTCTCCTCTTTAGAGTTCTTACATTCATACATTAGAGTTCTTAAATTGTTTCCTTAATACTTATGCCACTATCACACTGGTGGTCACCTGTTGCTATGGTGATTTTTATTGCATTTTAAAGATCTCTTGCGTTGATGGGGCCTGTAATTATTTCTCTTCCCCAGTAGCTTCTACAGTATTCCTTGGTACTGTGTAAGCTATCTACCGAGGAGGAAGTTCTCAGATTAGACAAACTGATGTTTTGCTGATGTTCTGTGATCCATATGTGTTGTATCTACAGTTTTATGGAGAACAACCAAGAGCAATGGCAAAAAACTATAATGTCTGGAGTTCTTTGAGACCTCTCTAACCAACATTTTATCAGGAAGTGTCACATTCCTGTTACTTCTAGTATAATTTTTCACTAGATTCTAAGCTGATTAGCTCAGGGCTTTCTTTTTTCCTATTTTCCTCACTTTCTGCTCTTCTGTGTAGGGACTGCCCTTTCTTGTTGCTTTCCATAAAATACTTTTTTTATGACATTTTACTAGCATAGCAGGTTCCTTTGGGGTTACTTGCTGTAATCTTAGGGTTTTTCTATAAGTCCCCCTGACCTTCCTATCTCCCATCCCCTCTGTTATTTCTTTTTAAATTATTTTTAAAATTTCTTTAAGGGTTTGATGCATAAATATAGTGAATTTATAATATTTTCACATAATAATCCCCAATCTTATCCCCCTCCTTTTCCCTTTATAAACGTTTTCCCCCTACTAATCTCCCTCCTATTTTCATGTCTTTTTGTATGTGAGGTTCACTGAGTTTCACCTGGATTGCCATTGATGGCATGTATCTGAGCACTTGCCGAAGCATGAATTATGCGTGTATCAAGGGGCATCCACTGAGGAAAGCATTTTTTACCCTCCAACATTAACCTCAACAGCCCCTCAGGGACACATGCAGCCTCTTGAGCTCTTTCCCTTTCTATGGTGAAATACCGATAGATCAAATGCCATGCAGATCTTGTGTAACTAAACATAGCTGCAATGAATTCATGGATGTAATAGTTCTGTCATGTCCAGAAGGCACTTTCTGATAGCACCCTTTCCCTCCAGGCCCCTATGGTCTTATTGCCCTCTTCTGTGATGTTCCCTGAGCCCTCAGCACTGGTGAGTTCCTGAGTGCAACAGCCATGTCATGTGCAGAAGATGGAGTTGCATAATGTTCCTTCCCACCCTCAGACTTCTAATGTCCTTTCTGCACCCTTCTCAGTGATGTTTGCTCAACTGTGAGGGCAGGGTTGGTGTAGATGTCTGGTTCAGAGATGGGCACTCCACATTACTTGTTTTTATTACTTGGATTAGTTACGAGTCTCTGCCACCAGGATTTGCATATTTTCCTGTACTCTTTTGGTACATGGAGATAAGAAAGAAAAGAGCATCTTAAAAACTGGTCAGAGCTCTGTTATGACAACCTAGGACGGTGCTTGTGCTAGCCTCTGGTGAAGGTGGCGTTTTAAATACCTGGTCACATATGTGAACTTAGATTATATGTGGGCAGACCAAGCATTTGCATACGTTTTCTCTCTTCCTTAGGTAGTTCTTTCTCATGTCTTTCCAGTTGACTGTGTAGTTATTGAGATAATTTCTTCAGGTTTCCTCTATTGAAGATGATCTTACTGACACTTAAGTATAACTGTTTATCCAATGGCGTGTAAATATATTAATGAACTCTGGATTTAAGTATGGTTACTTTTGTTTGAAGGCAAATTTATGCTCCCCTGGGGAGAGATGAATTAGCTTCTCCTTCCTCTCTCTTCCATTCTGTCCTGTTTCTTTTTTTCTAGTCTTAAAGCCCTGAATGATCTCTTCCAGTTCATGCCAAAAAGGACTGGGGCTGGAGTCTGGAAGACCTTTGGCCCACATTGAAGGAGTGAAGGAATGAATGAAAGAGGTAGATTGCTCATCTGGGATGGGCCGTGTGTCCCTGATAAAAGACAGATTAGAGTTTGAAACCACTGGTGACTAAAAATGGCCTTGCATCGGCTCCACCCCCCCCCATCATGATGGGGTAGACAGAGTGAGGAAAAAGCAGAGGAAAGGAGTGACTGCCGCTAGAGAAGGAAACGCAGCCGGGAAATGAGATGCAACCCGGTGGGGAAGAGAGGTTTGGGGCTTGAAGCCAGGCTGCAGCTCTGTCCAGTCGCTCCTGCGGCTCTGGGAAATATCTTGTTCAGATCTGCACACTTCGGGCTCAGTAAATAAATCACTGAATGACTTATTCCTGGCTCTGTTTTTTTAGGTTATTTTTCTCTAGTTTTCCTCCTTTGCCAACACATTAAGAAGAGTGGAGTCCTGAGAAGAGAAATTTGTAACCTTCACACTTTCTCAAATGCTTTAAGGCACAATCATCTTTGAAGCATTACCCTTACTTCTTTTTTTTTTTTTTGAAACCGAGACAAACCTTAGGGTGCTTTATCTCTGATAAGTCACCTCTGAATAATAATGCTGTTCAGTAACCTCCTTTTCTTGATCTTTAATGAGTAGACAGAGTGTTTAGATACAGGAGCTCCATCAAAGTGCACCGCAGTAAACCGCTGAAGGAAGTTTTGTGCTGGTCAGAGAAAACCCTCCTGAGCTCCCCTCCCCCTAGGCCAACCCTGTCACGAGGTTGAGAAACGGAGGAGAAAGATTAATCATTAGTAACAACAAGCCCTCTGCCTCTCCCACTGGCCTCCAGAAATTTGAGCTAGTCAAAAGCGTGTACCATTTATTTAACTGAGTGGTTGATTTTTTTTCTCCCCTCATTAAGTACAACCCTCTTTTCCTTTCTCTGATGCTTTTGGGAGGTGGAAAAGGGATTTTTTATTTTTATTTTTTTGACTTTAGTCCTGTCCAATGAACTTCACCCTCTCCCTCTCCCTGTTCAGTCTCTGGGTTTTTTTTTTTTTTTTTTTCCAAGGATGTCTCCTCCACCATCCCTTTTCTGCCACTCATTCTTTTCTTTTCTTTTCTTTTTTTTGCATGCATTGGTTTTTGACCAATCTCAGCACATAATTTGGTAGTGTCAGCAGGAACATTACCCTGTCTTTTTAGCTTATTTTTTCAGCCCTTGCCTCAAGCTTCCAAGTGTATCTCAGCCTCCTCCTGCTTTTCTGTATTGTGTGTGTGTGTGTGTGTGTGTGTGTGTGTGTGTGTGTGTGTGTGTTAAGGATTAAGGTAGAGTTTATTAGAGAAGAGAAAGGTTGGAACTCATGGCCCTCCATGTCTGGAGTCCATGTATTGTGTGTTTTTTAAGAGTTGATTTTCTTCATTGGCCAGAAGCATTTGTTGTAAAAATGACATCTCAGAGGTTTCCTCTCTGCTCTTATATTTTTTTTTTTCTGTGTTTCCCTTTCTCCTTTCTTTTGTCTCTTTTTTTCCTCCCAAACTATTTTTTTTTTTCACAGTGCTTATATTAGGTGTCAGGAAAGTGAAAGTTGCTGAAATGATAAAAATTCCAGCCTTTGGGCTGTCAAGCTAGCTCAGTCAGATAAAGATGTCTATTTACAATCCTGGTGACCTGAGTTCGATTCCCTGTCAACCCACAAGGTGGAAGGAGAGAACTGATTTCTGAATGTTGTTCTTTGACCACTTGTGCATCACAACATGGCATGCCTCTTTTCACCTCAAATAAATAAATAAAAAGAAAAATTTAAATAAATGAAATGAAAGAAATTAAAAAAATCCCAGCTCTTCGGGACTTTGAAGCTCTCTGTAAACTGCTGTTTAAGGTGTTTGAGACCACGGGGTTAACATCTGGATGATGCCCAGGATGGAGGACAGGGGAGGCCTGAGTTCGTAAGGAGCTCTCTTTGTAGACTGCATGGGGCAACACAGGAGCAATACTTCAGGTAGAGAGAGCCCCAGATTTGAAAAGGAAAAGAAATCGAGAAACCTGGGAAATGCAAACTGATAGACGGAGCTGGAAAAATCTATGAGACCTGCTGATGAACTGATTTCAGTCCAGGGACACTGACTGACCAGTACAGAACCTGCCTGGCTGGAGTTAGAAAGGAAGAGGGTCGATAAGAGATGCAACACTAGGATAATAAAAGCTCTGCAAGGTTCACACAAAGGTCAAAATATGAAAATAAAGCAATGAACTTATTTGGGGGTGTTTAGGGCAGGACTGATGGGTGCCCTAGAGAGGACAGATGGGCGGTCAAATGTGGGGTTAAGGGAATGGTAGATGTTTTCCAGCCTAGTAAGTTTTCTCTTTTATCACTTGGTGCTCTCCACTGAGACAGGTAACCCTGGAAGCAGAGATGTGTGGGGGAGGAGAGATGAATGAATTCTTGGCTCTAAGACAAGCTATCATCTTGCTGGAGTAACTGTCTCCCAAACGAATGCAGAGGGAAGTGAAATTGGAACAACTATTCTGATATGTTAAAAGGGGAAACCTCAAAATTAATGGAAAAGGAAACTGAGTAGAAATGAAACAATAAATCCACTGAAGAAAATAGTTGTAAAAATACGTAGAGACCTAGTATTTTGCATCAAGGCAAATATGTCGGATGAAGGTTAGGTTTAAAAAGAACATGGATTATGATTTTATTAGTGTTATTCTAAATCATTTTGGAGAGGCCTGAGAAGCTTCTGCCCTTCCTCCTGTAAATTAAGCTGTGCTCTGTATGCTTGTTTTTTTTTTGTAACTTCAATGACTGGGAAACATTTCTTCATAGTGCCTGTAAACTTGTTTCTGTAGGGAAGAGACTGTCTCATTTAGAAGGTGCTGTTAGTAGTACTGTTGACTGGTCAGTGGCCAGGAACTTTCAAGTTACCTACAAAAGCTCTTGAGGATTAGTGTACTGCACCTCTAGGGTGACAATCAGACTGAAGAGATTACTTCATTAATTTAACATCTTCCCTAGAACACTGGTTATCACATGGAACTGTGTTCACGCTGGACTAGAAGTTACTAACTTGGACTCCCACCAGTGCTTCGTATCTACATGTGTGGCATTCCAATTGAGAGATATGTTTTCCAAGCTGGTTAAATGACTCATGTGACAAATCCATTCTGATTGGTGTGGACAGAAATGAATTTTCAAGGCAGATTTCCCAGGCCACATTTTTAGTAAAATTCTCAAATTATCCAACAATTTGTTCCCATTCTTACACACACACACACACACACACACACACACACACACGCATAATTATTTGAGAGACGGAGAGACATGAGTGCACACATGCATGCCATGGGACACAGGTGGAGGCAGAGGACAACTTTTGGAGATCAGTCTTCTCCTTCTTTAAATTGAGTTTCCAGGAATGGAACTGTGAACTGACTCACAGGTCCCTCCTTCTCCTCCTCCTTCTCCTTTTAAATATTTACCTATTTATTGTATGACTTGGTATGTGTGTTTGTGTATGTATGTGTTTGTCCATGCTGATAAACACTTACTGTGGCTTCTTAAGGAATTTTCCATCTGGGTGGGGCTCCATTTGTATTCAGTGGGTCGGGTCAAAGGACAACTTTCAGGAGTTGAGTTCTTTCCTTCTATCATGTGATTCTCAGGCATAAACTCACTTGTCAGACTTGTTTGCAGCTTTACCAGCTGAATCATCTCCTTAGCCTTGTGCCCTTCTTAAGCAACAACAACAAAAAGTGTCTATAGAGTCCACTATTCGTTTTTTTTTTTTTCTGTTTTCATTCTTTTAGATTTCAAGTCATTGAATAGCAAAGGACTGTATTAAAACTTTTGGAATGTTTAAATTTTCTAGAAATTATTTACAGAATTGAGAATTGCAACTTATCTCAATTCATCTTCAAGGATAGGAAATAAGTAAAAAGTCCTTTGCACACTTAAGAAAACTATATTTATCTGAATTATGATTCTGAATATAGTGCAATTAGATTAGATTTCTAAAATTTATACCCAAGAATTTTTTTTTGTTGTTAGGGGAATCTCTTTCGCATTGGTCATTAATGCAAATTAAATATTACTTCATCATGGAAACTCTAATGATTTTTTTGGCAAACAGACGAAGGTTTATTTCTTAGACTATGTTATTAATTTTGCATCGTCACAGAAGGTAGCCTAGTTTTATTTTGAGATTGGTTTATTTTCCCTGGACATTTGGGATGAATAGCTCAGCATAACAAATTATTCTATATGCTCTAGTTTCAAGCATTTCAAGCAGAATCCAAGTTTTAGCATCAGGAACCAATTAAATGATAGTTAGATCTGACTGAAAAATTAATGGTCCAGAACAGAAACTGTGTAGCATTTTTTTTAGCCTTTTTTTCCCCCCAGAGTTTCTGTTTTAAATAAAAATCTGGAGAGTTACCAGTAAAATACAAACTGCCATTAAAAAAAAAACCCACTGAATATAAATGGTACCCCATCCTGACTGGAAAGGCCCTTAAGAATCCATAGTAGACCTTTAAGTACTAGGTGTTTATCAGTTTTCAAAGGCTGTTAAGATTTTGTCTACAAAAAACAAAATGCTGTGTGACAACTGTGGCTTGAGATGCAGCGATACCTCTTCATAGAAAGTTCCATTTGTCCTTTAAAGATGATCTTTTTAGAGCTATGTCATACAGTCTGGTAGCCGTAGCATTTGGTTTTTCCTATAGAAACCAATCAGAGTCATGATAATATTTTGTACTAATGGTAAGTAAATTTGCAGAGGAAAAATGTCGCTGTTCATCTGACAGACATCAACTGTCTTAATGTGCCTGCACAGAACCTGGTGGCAATAGGTGATGTGCTGCTGGAGGATTCAGGCTTGCACACTTGGTGGCTGCTTCAAGCACCCTGCGCAGAACACAAGCATGGGCACCATGAATCTGGCTCTAAGCCAGACCTATCAGTAACCACTTAGTGTGCTATATGTCTTCAGTCAGTTGTTTTGCCAAGAAAGATCTCATGGGTTGCAGTTTCAGTAGCAATTTTGCAATTAACCTCTTGTTGCCTTGCTGGAAAATAAACCCTCATATTTACAAGGGCAAGGTGAGCCCTCATGTCCCCACTCCTTGACTTGTCCTCGGTGAAGACCTCTTTGGCTGTCTGGGTGTCCTTCCAATCCAATGGCCTTCTTATTGCTGTGTTCATTTTGGATTCGTTGTTAGATTACTGTACAGTCATTTTCTGGAGACAGTCAAAATCCCTCAGTGAGGACAGAAGTCATTTGATCATGGGAACAAGAAATAAAAAGAGCAAGAATTTCTTCATGATCCAGTTTTAGGGGGTTTTTAAGAAGAAATTCTGCACTGAGAACAAGTTCTGCATTTCCCATTTGGAACATGGCATTTTTACCTTTTCCCTGAGGTGAAAGGGAAACTACTTACTATACATGAAAGGCAACCATGCCCTCCTCCGTATTCAGATGTGCCCTCCATTCTAATGCCCAGGACTGTAGTGTGTGCTGACCGGTCTATTTCTGTGCCTTCTTGCTTTCTTTGTGGCCTGTGGCCTGGATGCTTTCTGCCCCAGTGATGGCTGTGTGGTCCACAGCAGGAATTCACTGGAGGCTTGTTGCACGCGCAGGCAAAAGTATTCACCATACTCCTTGACTCCTTTGTTGAAGGCTCTGCCTCTCTCTCTGCCCAGGCGTTGCTTCAGGCCCAAGGAAGATGACCAGTTGGTTTTGTTTCTCCAGCTCCTTTCTGGTTTGGGCAAAAGAAGGCATGTATCTTGACTTTATACTGGTCAGATGTGGCAAAACACACACAGGTCACTCACAGTTTAAAGACCTGCTCTAAGGCCCAGGTGTATTTGAGTGGAAAAGGAAGAGGAGCAGACAGTGGAAGACATAGGGATGCCGAGTACCAGATCTGGCCACTTCAGGTGTCAGAGATGTGTCAGCAGAAGTGTATGTGCAAATGATGAGAGGCACTGGATAATGCTAATGAAAACTAAGAATATTGCTCAGAGGTTTGTGGCTGCATTTACTATGTCACTAAAGCAAGGATGACCATATATGCTGTAATTCATCACAACGAATATTAATTTAGGTGCTAGAGAATCATAATAACCCTCTGGTTGTTGAAGCACCTTTTCCAAGTACATCTTTTCCACTAGTGAATATTATAATAACAATATTCTCCAAAATAATAGCTCTTGTATGTAATATACTTGTATCCAAGAACATAATAAATTGTCTCTTTAGGGAAAGATACTTTCTTACATGTGCAAGGAAACAAGTATTTGTAATATTCATTAACAGCACAGCTGCTTTTTTCACATAAAGTTATATAATTTAGATTACTCTCTTAGTGTACAGTGAATGTTTAGGGTTAAATTTTCCTGTGACTTTTTAGGCTACAAATCTCCATTAAGTATTCTGTCCTTATTCAATAAAGGCTCTTCGCTGAAAATAAATGTCATTCTGCAGTAATGAGCTTCAACATCTACTACCCATACCTGGAATTAGGAGGGTGAGTTGTCAAAAGACTCAGCAACCTCTTTATCTTTCTCTTGAGACACTAATTACTCATTAAATTTTCATTTTATCCTTTTTTGTTATATTTCAAAAAATGCCAAAAGGTAAAGATTTTTTGAAACATGAGAAAATGTTAAAAAATTCCTGAGGATTTTGTTTTCAGACTTGAAAATATAGATAGACAAATGAGAAGGATATGAGGCAAACTTTTTGTCTTTCCTTCACCTGGCTATATCCAGATCAACTGAAATTGGGTATTCCAAGTCTCATCCTGAAGCAAATTTCTACGGTTGAGTTATAAGCCCCTGAAAAATGGGGTTTAGGATGAAAATGTGGAAAGACCCTCAACTTTAGGACAAGGCACAACTATAATTTTACAGGCATTAGTCACCTGAAATAACTTTGTATGAAGATTACTCTGGGATTTGTCCCCCATTTTATAGAAAATGTTTAATGGTGAACTATATTTTATGCACACAAAAAGACTTATTTCATAAGACAAGGGGCTCAAGGATTTCTATTCCAATATTCAACAATACTATTACTAAAGGGCTCTTTGCTTCTGCTCTGATAATTGAGTGATCTTAAGTGATATTTAAAAGAAAATACCACTCTTCTGGACTTATATGTAAAGGTGGTATGTGACAGAAGAATTGAAAAATTTTAAGTGGAATGTATTCCAGCCATGTATTTCATGTGTCATGAGGCTGAACTGATGGTTCATAATAATGTCTTAAATATTCTGTTCTACACCAACCAAGGAAATGAGTTTTTATTTTTGTTTGTGCAGAGCAATAGCTGAAGTGCTAATATTTGAGCATGCAGTACAATAAATAAACATTTTGCCTAATGCAAAATCTCTAATTCTGGACAATTCCTGCTTGCTTTCCTTTTTTCTTTAGAATAAGAAGAAAAAAAGCCTACCACTTAAGAAAAGAACATTCAAGGATATTTAAATTCTTGCAGTGATTTTGGGGGGGGGTGTTTAGGATTGTTTTCTTTCTTCTTCTTTTATTTTTTTATAAATGAAAAGACTTATGAACTTCCAAACTTGGTTCAAAAAATTAATTCCTCATATGCCAGATTCTTGTTTAAAAATAATTCATGTGAAACTATAAAAGGAATAGCTTGTGTTAAAATGTCTAAAATTATTTTTATTTGACATAGTATATATATTTATTTAGAGGGCATAAAATTTGTATTTACAGTATCTTGAAATATGTATACACTATTGAATGAGTAGCATCGAGTAGAAGCTGTAAGTAGCCCAGAAGCAAACCTACCAATTGCAATTGGTATTCAAAGTTGGGAAGGTTAACCTTGTGGGGTCTCTCCCCATTCACTTATGGGTCCTGAGTAAGTCTGCTTAGCATCAGAACTGAACTGAGCTGGAGCAATCATCTGTGGAGGTATGGAGAAAGGTTTGGTGTAGGAGAATCACCCATGTATTTTGGTGGTCAGAAATTCTGCAAAACAGATAAGGAAAAAAAAAACCCTCAGCTCTTTCTTTATACAAATTGATAAATTTATGAAAATTTACTTGAATCTTCATGAAGTTCACCATTCTAATGTGCTTTCAACAATCATTTTCTCCTCCTTTTCTTAAAGTGCTTTTTTTGAGTCAATATCTTGTCTCATAATCTTAAAATGTTCTTGATCCTTCTGCCTGAGTGTTGGTATTACAACTGAGAGACATCATGTCTTGCTCTGGTTTCTCTTAGCTTTTCTCTTTTTTTTTTTTGAGATTAATGCAGTTTAGGGCCATTTATTGTAAAGGCATAACGGGAGCTGCTGATATGGCTCAGCAGTAAACACACAAGTGTGCATATGTCTTAGCTTTTCTTTTTAAAGGCAGGGCACCACCACGTAATAGTTCGGCTGACCTTGAACATGAGCTTGCAATCTTTCTGTCTCAGGCTCCAGAGTTCTGTGATTAAAGGTGTGAACCATCATGACCAGCATTTTTTTTTTTTATTTCAGCTCATACAAACTTATTAGGTACACCAGTTCCCTCCCTCCTCCTCCTCCCCCCCATACCCCCCTGCTCTCCCCTCCCCACCCCTCTCCCTCCCCATCCCCCAGTGCCTCCCACCCCAATTCCCAGAGAGTCCTTTCTTGTGCATGTCTGATTTTCCTCTGGGTCCTCCTCTCCGATGACGTACAAGGACCCAGTGGCCTTTCCCGAACCCTTTCCCGTGTTCTCTTAGGTATAGGAACACTGCTGTGGCTGCCAATCCTTTGCCTCCAAGGATCTTGGTGCCTTTAGCAGATGCTAGACTTTGTGAGGTCAACAGTGTGTTGGACAATGCGTAGGGCATGCAAAGTCCAATTATGATTGCTTCAGCCCTAACTAGTATAGAGTATCTTACATATCATTGCTCCTCCCATCCTTATGCTCTTACACTCTTACCGCTCCCTCTTCCGCAAATTTCCCTGAGCTTCAAGATGGGGAGAGACTAAGCTGGCCTAGTTCTAGATGGTTGATATAGAGTCTCTGAAGTTCTGGATTGTGGTTTGTTGATTTTCTTTTGCAGTTTTGCTGCTCCTGCAATGCCCTTCACTCCATCCTGGTGGGCATTGTATGTTACCCCCTGGCCAGAGACAAAAAGCTGTTAGAGTCTTGTGATAAAAGCACATTCAAAGGTAGATGTAATAAAAGTGGGAAACCACAGTAAGGGAGGGGTCTATCACCCATTTGCAAAATGGTTACTTTTTATCTGTCAGACTATATGCCCTCCTCTTCTGGTGAGATCACACCCCCTCAGTAGTAAATGATCAGGAACAAAAGTCTGTGAACTTAATCAGATGTCTCATTACTTATTTGGGTCCTTGGTGGAGGCCTATTTTCCCTGCTGTAACATGGTCCCTTCTCTCCTTGTTTCTGGTGTGGCCCTCCTACCCCATCCCTCCTGTTCATAATCCTTGGAATTACTGTCTCTAGGTGGGCTGGGTGGGTTTGGTACTAGGAGCCACCTATTAGGGAGTACATACGGCGCTTAATTTTCTGGGTCTGGGATACTTCACTTAATATAATTGTTTCTAATGACATCCATTTCCCGGCAAATTCCAGTAATTCATCATTTTTGATGGCTGAGTAGTACTCCATTGTATAGATGTACCACTGTTTCCTTATCCACTCGTCAACTGTTGGACATTTGGGCTGATTCCATGACTTTGCTATTGTAAACAGTGCTGCTATGAACAGTGGTCGTGCTTGTGCTATCAAGGTGAACCTCTGCTGTATGGGGGGTTATTCCCAAAAGTGGAATAGCAGGGTCATATGGCATTTCAATCTTTAATTTCTTTAAGAATCTCCAGACGGCTCGCCAGAGTGGCTGTATGAGCCTGCATTCCCACCAAGCAATGTAGGAGAGTTCCCCTCTCTCCACATCCTCTCCAGCATTTGTCATTGTTAGTATTGTGGATTTTTGCCATCCTGACCGGGGTGAGATGATATCTCAGGGAAGTTTTGATTTGCATTTCTCTGATGGCTAAAGAAGTGGAGCATTTTTAAAGATATTTGTTAGACATTTTAATTTCATCCCTGGTAAAGTTTCTTTTAAGTTCCAGGGCCCATTTTTTAATTGGGCCATTGGTTTCCTTGGTGTTTAGTTTTCTAAGTTCTTTATGACCGGCATTTTGATTTTAAGTAAAAGAATAGTAGAGATTGAAGTAAACACAGTTCATTCTTGGAAGTAGTCTCTCTACTTTCATGAGGTTGTAGAGTGAAGAGGTTGAGTCAATTAGAATCCCTGTTTTCTTTTGAGTCAGAAAATATTGTTCATTGTGGTTAGCTGAAAAATAGTCCCCTGGGATGTTGTATCCCAGGAAACCATAAATGTTACTCTTTTGGAGAGGGTCTTTGGCTTTGAGGCCAAGATTTTTGGACAGAGATTTTTAACTTGTTCCCATCTCACGAATAGAAAAGCCCAGTGATAAATATTAGTTGTCCTGCCGCTCATTCACCATGGCTACATTTCACTTTAAAGCATTAATTTATTTTATCGTCTCAGTAATAAAGGAAGAAGGAAACCAGGTGTGGGAGCTCATGATTGAAATCTCTTGATAGACCGAGGCAGGAGGATCACTTCAAGTTTAGGGCCAGCTTGGGTTCCATTGTGAAACTCTGTCTCAAAAAACAATTTGCTTGGTTGGAGATGTCATCCCAACATTCAAAGACTCCTTGCAAGTGTGTGTGGTTTGGGGAAGGATTTTAGATGCTATTTATGAATCCAGATATGGATCATCCTAGTGATGACACATTAGTATTTTGGGGTTTCCAATCAAAAAAAATGATGGGAAGGGCCTTACTTATCCATTGCTGATTTCCAGATACTTGACCCTTCTCTGGACTGCCTGCAGTTTGGTCACGTATGTGGAGAGTTTTCTTCTCATTCTCAATTCTTTTCCTATGATTCATGAGACCCATTCATGGGGACACAAACAAAACACCTAATTTTTGAAGCAGTACAACAAGAGTAGAAGAATAAATAGAAACCTTCAGACATGTACTGATATCCCAGTAGCATGATGCATTTTTGATATTGCTATTCTTTTAGACTTTCTGTGGTATACTAAATGACCCACCATGATTTCTTTTTTGTAAAGTTCTTTGTTCATAGATAAATATGACAAATTTAAGTCCTTTCACCCCATGTTACCGAATTTCATTCTCTTTCCTTCTTCCTAACCAGTCTCCCTTCTACTTTCATGTCTTTTACATGTGTAGCCCACAGTGTTTCCTAGGGTTGCTGGCACTCCCATGTGCTGCAGTAGAGATGGTGTGTCAGTATGTGTGCCATTACTGAAAGTAGCTTCCTTCCTGCAGCCAGCATTAACTCTAATTGACCCTCAGGGAGGTGAGATCCCTGTCATGACTTGAATGTGAGTTGTCCCCCACAGACTCACGTATTTGAATCCTTAGTTGATGTTTGGGAAGGTTGTGGTAACTTTAGCAGGTGGAGTTTTGTTGGAGGAAGGCATGCCACAATGGTTGAACCTTGAAGTTGGTTGGTCCCGTCCTGCTTCTGCTAGGAATTTGCTCTTGGAGTTTGCAGTTGATTTTCTTTTCTTCTGTGATGGATGTGATTTAAGTTGCCTCCAGTTTTTTTCTGTCAGTCAACCATTTTTTTCCTGCTATAATGAACTGTATCTCCCCTCTGGAACCAAAAACTGAATAAATCTCCCCTTCTTCCTTTAAGTTGCTTGAGTCTTTTGGTGTCTCACAGCAACAGAGAGAATAACCAAAATAGTGTCTCATGAGTTCTTCTTTCTAAGATGAAGTGTCCACAGGTCAAACATTGTATAGATCTTAAGGAAATAAACAACCCACCATAATTTCCATCCTCCCTTCTGCTTTCTAATGATGTTTGCACACAGTAATCATCTTCTACTACACTAACTACTTATCATTTTGAGGCGATTCTACTTTTTATTATTATAACTTTCATTAGCATCTGTGGAAGTCATTGTAAGTGGTTTAAAAAAATTGAAAAATCAAGGCTTGGGGAGATGGTTTAGGGGTTAATACCTTTGTCTCATAAGCAAAAGGACCTGTTTGGATTCCCAGATCCCTGATAAAAATGTAGCAGATATAGTGGAGACCTGCAATTCCAACCTTAGAAAGTGGAGCCTGAGAACCCTAGAACAAAATGGTAAGGAAATATTATCAATCCAGGATGATTCTGGATGTCACCTTGATTTTCTACACGTATGCACACTCAAGAATCCTCTTGTACATACACACATTTAAAAAATTTTTTTACAAAGTTGGTCTGGCAAGATAGTTCAGCAGGTAAAGGTATCTGTATATATATCTGGTGATCTGAGTTTGATCTCCAGGGCCCACATGGTAGAAGGAGAGAACTGACTTGCACAAGAAATTCTCTTCTCTCCACATGTGCACTATAGAGTTTTTTTCTTTTTCTCTAAGTAAATAAAATATTAAAAATGTCTCATAGTTAAGCAAAATTGTGCTTTACTTTGTATAAGTGAACACAAATCATCTTTAGAAAAATCAAAAAGTCTAAAATTTAGATTTTATTTTGATAGACCTAGAACTCACTTGAAGATGTTAGTTTTAAAATCAATGGGAGCCTTGGCCTCCAAGACCTTCATGGAGGACAGAGGACAGGACAGTATCTATTCTTTAAGGAGGTACTTTGAATACAACAGAGGAAGCACTTAGCATAAGAAGGCTAGGTGGATCTGCTGCCATTGACAACACATTGTTGCCAGGCACACCCACAGCATAAAATGAATCTTTTCAAGCATTCTAAGTGTATAGTTGATGGCACCAATTGGACCCACCCTCTGAATCTGTGTTTACTCCCTGGACGTCTGTGTGGTGCTTCCTTTTCTAACCTTTGTTCTCTGCAGACCTTGCCAATCTATACCACCCTTTCCTCCAAGGATACTATAGATGTCATTTTAGCATCCTCTAAGGACATTAAAGAGATGTCATTTAAAACACCATTAGATTGCCCATGATACCATGTTTCATGTGCTTCATTGTGCAGCTTATCTGTAAGACTAACAGTTCACATTTCCTGTTTGCCTCATAATCCATTTCTCTGCCTTTATGTGTATCTGTTTATGTTTTTTAGGTCACTATGAGGATGCAGCAACATCATGGAGACAGACATTGACTTACATTTATTGTCGACCACGTGCCCAGGAAATGTAGCAACTCTAAGTATATGCAGCCTGGTTGCCACCTCCATCTTGATGGTACAAAGCACAAGACTATCTAGGTGTGTGATTCTAAAAAGGAGGCTTAATTGCAAGCCACGAAAGCAAAGATTTGATTATGGAGATTAGAAGAATAAAAGTTGGCTTTGTAATAATTGAGTAACTATTAAGAATCCTTCAAACACCTTGAAAGACTCCTTAAAATACCAAGGTTTAAAAAATAAGATCTAAATATGGGCCAAGGATTTCTCTCAAGAAAAAAAATCCTATTCACTTAATTAAGTAACTTTAAAAAATTGTCAGTATAACTGTTTAAATACTATCTCTTGGGGTTCCAGAAGGACAAATTACATGGGGGAAATTGGCCTTCAGGGCTAAGAAGAAATGAAGGTGTTTCTCAGCAATCATGTTTGGATTATAGTCGAAGTGGAATTCTAATCACTTTGCAATTTATAAAAGGTTGATGATCTATTAGTGACCTTTTGTGAAAGCCTTTCAAGAGGTTAGATTTGTGAAGAAACATTTGCTAAGTGAAAATTTGTGATGTAAGTCTTATAGCCTTTTCACATTAAAAACGTCTCCTGAAGTAAATTATCTGAACAAGAGTTTTATAAAGTAAGTGGAAACAGGCAGGCTGGTGAGATTTTTTAGGTACATAGTTTTGTCATTAACTTTATATATGGATATGACACAAAAGAAGTCTCATTAGTCTCAGAGTCTGTAGCTTCCAACAGGGATAGAACTGGGTTGGTCCACAAAGGAATTCCAGCGCTGTTTTGTTCAAGGGAACTGCGACAGTCATGCCTGCAGCCCAGGTTATTTGAACTGGGTTGAAGTATATAGTGAGGAAGCATCTTTTCTCCTCCATCAGTCTTGTGGAAGAATATCAGCAGCTATTAAACTGCTTTGTGATCATTTTATAATCAAATGAAGCTTGGCACACATGCTAACAACATCAGATGTGATTTTTAAATAAAAAAATGCTAGATGGAGTTTGATTATAGAAACAAAAGATAGGATTCCCATTGTTCAGATCTTTGACACGATTGTCAGGTATGTATTGTTATGGCCACATGTGCAGTATCTAACTTTAGATGTCAACTTGACATTTGTGAATTGAGATTTTTAGACTCATCTATGAAGAATTGCCTAATTAAGGCACATGTCTGTGCAAATTTGTAGATGATCTAATTGAAATGGGAAGACCTATAGTGGATGGGGCCATTCCCTGGGCAGATAGATAAGGAGGAGAGAGAATTGGGTGGTTTTGTGGGACTGGAAAATTAGAAAGTATGTCGATCTTTCAGATTTTCCTGTGGACAAGGTGTGAATGGTTCCATTAGTTCCTAATGTAGGTGTGAACTCTCCGGTCATTATACCAGACTTTAGGCTAGAACTGTCAACATGAATCAAATTCCTCTGTTCCCCTAAACTGTCTGAATCATGTGTTCACGTCATTAACAGAGATGTGAGACTAAGACCACATGACACCACCCCTTTCTATAAGGACACTACAAATGCCATGGGTTGAACATTGGTTCAGGGCTAGGCAGCATCATTTCCCAATATCTACTGCCGTGTTTGTGTTTTAGCATTTCACGGGCAGATCTGAGACTCACGTGGTATAGGGGAAAGTGATACGCAACTGAGGACTCATGTACTGTCAAAACAGGGAAGAATGAGACTACAGAGTAGAGACTACACAGACTACAGAGTAGAGAAGGCAAAATATAAGCTCATGTCTCTCAACACCCTTGACTAAACATTTGAAGATAAGCCTGGATACAGAAGAATGAAACAGGGGCGTTTCTTCCCAGCTCCTCTCTCTGGTCCCACTCAACCTTTTGCTTTGTGTGTGTCCCTTTGGCATTTTTGTTCCCTCTCCTTTTCCCACAACCACAGTGATGTCATTTTCAAGTCACAGGCATTGTTTCATATCTCTGCTTCTTCTGAAGCAAAGGATTTGAAGATGAAGACCGTTTGTTGTGATCCAATATAATCAACAGTCTTAGCATCTAAGGGTAGGATATGCCCTGTTTAAGGTTATCACTGGTGGAAAATGAAACTCTTATTCGGTTTTTATCTAGCTTCCAACTCTAATCAGAGGAAAGCATTGTCATGAAGCATAAAAGCAGGAGACATTAACAGGACAGGTGGATTTTGCACATCATTAGACATATTTAAAATGAGACTTTGCCTGATATTTGGAATAACAGAACCCAGATAATTAAATGAATTATTTAAGATACACCAAGGTTAGGGGTGTAACTCAGTGGGACAGCACTTGCCAGGGATGGCTGAGACCCCAAGTTCAATTCTCAGCACCACAAA
The DNA here is from genome assembly GCA_023101885.1 of Typhlomys cinereus. NCBI lineage: Eukaryota > Metazoa > Chordata > Mammalia > Rodentia > Platacanthomyidae > Typhlomys > Typhlomys cinereus. Next base: position 5,014,937 of record JALPQD010000127.1, read on the forward strand.
ATAAAACCTTGAATACAGTCATCAACATTAGAAACACATGGAAATACAACAGGGACGAATTAAGAGTTTTTTCCCCCTTAATTTAAAATTAATTCAGAATAGTTTTTAGAGAAGTTGATGACAGGCTATTTTGCAACAAAAACCATTAATCCGAACTCTGTATTCCTGTCTTTCCTTGATTGCCTCTCCAGTGTAAACCATCTAAATAAAATGCAGAAAGTCAGGGAAAAAGCAAAATAGTTACGATTGGTCATGAATGGAGAGAATTGCTTCAAATGATGGATGTTATTTTTATGGACAGAAGATAGGAAATGCCCAGACAATGATTTTCCTGATAAGATTTCTCTGAAGGTTTTCTAAAGGGATTATTTTCTCTAAATGCCACAAACATTTCTGCAAGACCAGTTAAAAATTAATTATCATCCATATGAAAGTTTACATTTAAGTAAAGTCACTCATTTGGCTTAGTAAAATTTCTTTTACTTATTCAACTGGCGATAGATGGCCACTTTCTGTGCTATTGTAAAACAAATACTTTAAAAACGTCAATTAGCTGCATCTCTACATTATACTGTGTCTGTTTCTCTTTAACAAATAAAGCCTAATTAAGATTCCATCGCAGAGGTAAATGGAGTAGACTATCTCCTGTCAGTCTGTGTATCTATGCTTGCCAGTTTTTATTCTTGTTCTTGTTACATCATGCCTTTGGGAGACGATTCCTTTAGACTTTTTTTTTTTTTTTTTTTTTTTACTTCACGTCTGCCTTACTGAGTGGCTTCTTGGACAATATGTCCTTGAGTGTTTCCTGGGGCCTCCCAATTAAGTGCAATTTGATAATGAGTGTTTCTTTGGTTACTGGACTACTCTAGAAAGTTTTTGAAGTCTGTGGATCGCAGCCTTAAAGCTGTTGATGTAACCTAAAGTACAGCAAATTGAATTCAGGTGATAAAACTGTGTTTGAAATTTATGGGTGTAGATGTCATGTAGTCATTTATTTTTTTGAAGTGGTGAGTTTGCTCCTCCTCTGACTGCCTGGCGGTTTCTGATGAGTCAAAATGAAGTTGGAGAACTCCCAGCAACAAGGGTCTGCCTTCTCTGAACACAGTAGAATGTAAACATGGAGCCTGGTCTCAGACATTGTCTCTCAGTTAGTCCAAAATGTTTATGATTCTTTCTGTATTCTTTGCTGAGAATTTAATATGCAGGTAAGGGACAACTGTTTCAGTTGCTCTTTTCAACAAAATACTTGATTAATTATCCCAGGAAGAAAAGGTTTATTTCGGCTTGTAGATTCAAGGGATAAGCTCTCCTTGACTGGGAAGGCATGGTGGCAGGAGCAAAGCGGCTGGTCACAGTGTGTCTACAGTCAAGAAGCAGTGAGAGATATGAATTGTTTTTGCTTTAGCAAAACAGTCCTGGCACTGGTACTGTCCACATTTAAGGTGGGTCTTTCCTAACCTAATTAGCCTAAGCTAGATAATCCCTTGCAGACATGCCCAGAGATTTGTTTCTCTAGTGATTTAAAATTTCTTTAAGACCTGATAGTAAATTGCCATCTAAACACTTCTTGTTATGCTCTTAGATAAGAAGAGCTCTAGGCACTCAACCAAGATACACTGCATTGCATTGTAAGATTAGGGAACTAGAAAACCACAACTGGCCAGAGTGCAGAATATTAGTGACCCTGAAATTCTCAGCCCTAATCAGGCCATCCCTATCCTAAGGCTCAGAGAACTTTTCGGAAGAGGGGGTGGTAAGATTTCAAGAGCCTACAGGTGGGGAAATGTATTGCCAGTCAAGACCCTCCAGTCTTGACAGGGCCATTGTATCCAGGAGCTCACCGCAATGAGGTCTACTACCACCACATCTGCACAGTAGCTGACATGTAGGAGTGAGACTCTCAGGGAAAACAACTACACTCAGAGAGAATCTCTAGAGTAGGCTCTGGATAAAAGAAGGGGAGCTTCCCCACCTGAGTTTGCCCACTGACGGGCCACTTATAGACCACAGAGACTTTATTAGCACAGGCAGCCTGAAGGGAGCCCTGGGATCCACACCAGCAGAGGAGCATGAAGGTGGGAAGGACGTGGCTAGATTGGCAAAGGGAGGAGAGTGTGGAAAAAGAGAGGATGGGAGTGGAGGGGATGGGACATAAACTCATTTTGGTAATATAGGAGAAATTCTTTTTTTTCTTAGATACAAATTTTAATAAAGAAAGGAAGCTAGCATTTATTTATTTATTTATTTATTTTTTTGTCTTTACTGTTTTTTTTTTAAATTTATTTTTCCGCTCATACAAACGTAATAGGTACCCCTGTCCCTTATAGGAGACTCCTTAATAAAAGGTAAAATACTCCAGGGGATAGGAGGGAGGAAGGGGGAGGCACTGGGAGATGGGGAGGCAGGGAGGCGCGTGAAAGAAGGGGGAAAAGGGGGACGACTGGGGAGGAGAGGAGGGAGTGAGAAGATGGGGGTACCTATTGAGCTTGTACGATTAGGAAAAAAAATTAAAATGTGGAGAAAAAAAGTAAAATCCCATTAAGCTGACAATCAAGAAATAACTCTACAATTATGCTTATTTCACTAAATGTATACAATGTTATGTATAGAAATTCAAAATATGTCACACTATACTACCCCATTGATATGAATAATGGATGATGAGTCATTCTATGAGGAGTTTGGTTTTAATTTACTTTTCACATGCTCATTACACATCAAGGTTTTATGCTTATTATACTTAGGGGAATTTTTCATCAGAAACCAAGAAAAATGCTAAGGGTTTAAGGATGGCATGTGTAGCTTCATCTGTGTCATGATATAATGCAGATGATAGCCTCTGACACCGTGCCTGCAGATGTGTAAGCCTCAGAGACGGGACCAGCGAGCGAGCTTCAGCTTCCTTCTGCAGCATAGGCACTTTGGCAGCCATGGTCTTAGGGGGCCACCACAACTGTCACACACATGCATGGATGGGCAAGTGGTTACGGTACCCTCAGGCTGAGGTCCATGAAATAGAAGCCTAGGACTAGAATTCTGATGGCTCTGGAACTTCTGGAGGGATGCCTCTATGGCAGGTGGAACAGTCATTCTAGCAGCAAAGGCGGGTTTATCTTGACCAGAGACCAGGAGGGAATCCAGCAATGGTACCTGCAACTGGGCACTTCAAGGGGGGAGCATGGTTCTCTTTTCCCAACTGCAAGAATGAGGAACACGATTGTGCTGACAGTGGCATGTTGAAGTGAGGCAGGAGGACTTTCCTGGGATCAAGACATTTTTTCCTGGAAGTGAGCACATGCCAGGGTGAACTTATTTAAGAGGACATATGGCATTGTTAAAAACTCTTTAAAATGAATCATTGTATATGCAAGGGTATTCTTTTTTTCCAGGATGCCAGGATACAGAATCTCTGAGTCTACAAAAATCTCCTGACCTTTTGACATAGTGGAAAGTAGGTGGGATTCTTTATGCTTCCTAAATATTCTTTGGTTGTTAACAGATCATCTCTGCCTCTGTATGTCTTTGGGCTGCAGGGCAGAAATGGGTGACATAGAGAATTGGCTTGGTATGGAAAGAAACGGGCTCATTCAATGAGGGATGCATCTCTCTAAATGTTGGCTTCTTTCATCCAATAGCTAGGGTTGGTAGTTGTCTGGGTTGGTGTGAATTGTGGGTCTGTGCACTGATTCCAAGTTTCTTCTGTAGGAATCGGCGACTTTCTTCAAGACTCCACATCCTGTCCAATTTCCATTAAGTCTAAAGAGTCAGTTTATCATATAAAAGATATCTTAATTTAGCTCTGGATTTAAAATTAACTATTGTAAAGGAGGCATAAAGAGTCCTGAATAACCCACATCTTGTTTCCTTTCTCCGATAGAGTGGTATATTTGTTATACCAATAAATGAATATCAATGAATGAAAGGAAATTGACACAAAAACCCATCTTTTATTAATACTTCGTTAGTTTTTGCATACTGTGATTTGATTGTTCATATACTTCCTAGATTGTAAGCTAGAATCCAATCTTTTTTTAAATTTTTTTATTATTATTTATTCAATTGTGCATGTGTGTGTGTGTGTGTGTGTGTGTGTAGAACCACGGACGAATTCGGGAACCACCATGGACGCCTCCACCTCCTTCTGCCCGGGGATTCACAGGCTCCGCCCTACCAGGACCAGAAACACAGGCAGCCCCCGCTTCGGCCTGGAGTCTATACGTGGGATCTGGGATCCGAACTCAGGACCTTCCGCCTGCAAGGCAGAGGCGTAACCCCTGAGCCACCTCTCCAGCCCTAGAATCCAATCTTAAATGTGTGGGGAAGTGATTAGGTCAGGAAGACCCAGTCTTCATGAATGGGATGAGTGTTATTGAAAGGAGACCTAAGGGAACTTGTTAGCCTTTTCTGCCATATGAAGGTAAAACTAGGTTCCATCTTTGACACAGCCATCACCGATACTGGATCTGCTGGAACTTTTCTCTTGGACCTCCAGAACTTTTGAGAAAAGTTATTTTCTGTTCTTTCTAAAAAAAAAAATTAATTAATTTTGCACGTGTGTGTGTGTGTGTGTGTGTGTGTGTGTGTGTGTATCAGAGAGCACTTTATATCCCTGTGGAGAACCAAGGGTGACTTTGGGAATCATCCTAAATTGTTTCTACTTCCTTTTGTGCTTTGCTCTGGGATTTTCCAGACTTTGCCCACCAGGGCCGGAAGTATAGGACACTGCCTTTTCTGCCTGGCGATTTGTGTGTGTGTGTGTGTGTGTGACCTGGCATACGAACTCAGGATCTTCTGCTTGTGAGACAGAGTCTTAACCCCTGAGCCATCTTTCCAGCTCTATTTTCTGTTTTTTAGAAATTCCTCGGTGTGCTATATTCTGTTAAAGCAGCGTAGATGGATCTAGGACTAACGTTTTTCTTGTGCTTAGTTAGACTGGGATCATGGATTTGAGGAATGCTGACTGCACAGGCAGAGTGTAACATTACCATTTATGTCATACCCAGTGCATGCAGAACGAATGATGCTCTGCATTGTTGAGGTTAACCTTGATCAGGGTGAGGCAGTGCTTTCTATTCTGGTAAAATATACTCATTTTCCCTCTGTGAACTGCTCTAAGTCCAGATAAAGACTTGGTCAACAGCTCATGGTTACCAATCGGAGAGTGTTGCTCTCCCTCCAAGGGCGCAGTGATTTACCTAAGTTATTTAGGATTCTTCTGCCTGGGAAGTTTGCTTATTCATCTTTCTTATTTAATAATTTTCTTTTATTAGCATTGATTCATGATGGTTTGTTTCCTGCTTTGGGCTACTTTGTGTTTTTGTTCATTTTGGTCTGGCTTTGGCCGTTGTTGCGGGCTCTGTCCCTTGAAATGGTCCTATTCCTATGTTTTATTTCTGTTAAGTCCCTTTAAGAAGCTCCAGGCTCTTATGGAAATTCCTGCTCCCTGTGCCTACTCCAACTTACAATCTGTCTTTTATTCAAGGATGCTTGGTCAGACTGTTTTTTTTTTAAATTATTTTATTCAACTGTGCGTGTGTGTACGTATGTGTGTGTGTAGAACCACGGACGAATTCGGGAACCACCATGGACGCCTCCAACCTCCTCTTTGTTTACTCTGCCCCGGGATCCACAGGCTCCGCCCTACCAGGACCAGAAACGCAGGCCGCCCCTGCTTCAACCCGGCGTCTATACGTGGGGTCTAGGATCCGAACTCAGGACCTTCCGCCTGCAAGGCAGAGAGAAGCTTAACCCCTGAGCCACCTCTCCAGTCCCCGGTGAGACTGGTTTTTCAAGAACTACAGTTTTCTACACTCTTTGAAGCTTTTCTGGTGCTCAAAGCACATAATATAGGTCAATGTTTTTTTTACTCTTGGACAGCTTTAAGGGGCTTTTAGTTATCTATTTTTATGTTTTAACATTTCATGAACAACCATTTCATGAACAAATACAATGAATGTATTACTTTAAAAATTTTAATATAGAGCAGCTGAACATATATAATCTAATAATGTGCCAATATCCAGCCACCATCTAGCTTCAAGATCCACTCACCCTTACATCCGAAACACCATATTGTTATATGTATAATTTCTTTATGTAATGTCTCTAAATAATCATTTTAAAATATAAATGTTATATAAGTAAATTTAATAACTTGTTTAGTGATAGATTATAGATGGAAAAAATGATTTGACCTTCTACCATCCAGCAGTGGAGTCTACATCTTCTCCCTTTATCTTCTGGCCAGGTTCTGTGACTGTAATGTGGCAGACATATGGCTGCTGCTCCAGTTTTCTTCTCCATACCTTAGACTTTAGTTTTTTGTGTCTTGAATACTTTTTTCTAGAGCCTTGAGTATCATGTAAGTCCAGCTTCCTTAATACAACGGTGGAGATGCATCTGCTATTTCTTTATAGTCTTAGAAATCTACAAAGGGACCAGGCATGTGAGTTAAGGCATGTTGGAATAGCCAGACCAGGTGCCGGCATGCAGAGCACACTGATGGTCAAGCCTAGCTCTGCTGGATGGCCAGCCTAGGAATCAAGAGGCTTATTTCATACATTTTGAAGTAGCACACTGTGCAGTAACGGATAATTGAGATAACTTTTAGAATGTTGGTTCTTACTGGGTGTGGTAATATGTGTAAATAATTCCAGCACCCAGAAGGTTTGAGGCAGGAGGATCAAAGGTTTGAAGTCAGTCTGGTCTGTGTAAGGAGACTTTATCTCAAAAAAGAACATTATGTCTGCTGGGTGTGTGGCTTCTAAAAGACCATGAGAAGCCTTTTGGACATGTCTATTTAAGATGCAAACATTTTTTAAATTCCTTACTTCTGCTCTTAAAATTGTGTGTGCTGTGCAGTGTCTATGTGTGTGCATGTGTATACAGCCCCGAGGATGACGGGGGTGTCTACCACCGTGGCTCTCTGTTTTATCTCTTCAGAAAGACCCTCTCGCTAAATCTGGGACACATTGATTGGACTCACTCGCCAAAGAACTCTGAGGACCCACCTGTGTCTTCCCTTACTACGGCAGGGTTATATGTGTGTCTGTGTCTGACTTTTACATGGGCACTGGAGATCCGAACTCAGCTCCTCATGCGTGTGTGGCAAACCCTTTACCGATAGAGTTATCTCCCTAGCCTTTACTTTTGCTTTTAATACATTTAACTATGCACCTATGCATTTCATTTTTAATAATGATTATCACAACATTTCTGAAAATTTGCCAACTGCTGAGAAGCATACTTTTGCTCAGTCTGTGATGATTTTAGCCTCAATACTTAAAATGGCTGGTTTTCACTTTGAAGTTTGGTTAAAATGTTGTTTTGGGGACCTACTAGAGACATGCACTGAGGTCAGTTGGGTCCTATGGGCTCAAGTTCAGCATGAGAATAATTGTATCTACCTTAAAACATTATTAAGGAGGACTGAATAAGGAGAAGATGGACAGAACTCAGTGAATGGTCAGCTGTGATGTTAAAATTCTGTGGCTTTTTTATAAAAGACCTCATTTGGGCTTCACTCCTGCTATTAGTGGTAATGAAAGGAAAGCTAGCTTTTCCTGGGAGGTGAGATTCAAAAGCTTTACCTCAGTCTTTGGGTTGCAGTCTGGCTGTTTTGGGGGCTTCCGTCTTGACACAGACATCTGGTAATACGAAGGTGTTTATGTGTGCGTGCGCGTGTGTGTACCTAATGAAAGGATGTTGGTAGAAAGAGGATTCTCTGGCATGTGGATTCTGGAAATGCCTTTCCTCCTGTGAGGTGGTTGGGAGAGAATTATATGGTCCGTCTTTTGCAGACTGGTAAACTGAAGATAAAAGGTCACAGCCTGCCCTAGTTTGTAGCAGTGGTGCGCAGGAGAAAGAATGGCAGAAATCTTCAGCATGGCTTTTTGTTAATGGATTCACTGCAATACCCAGGCCATGCGTTCTTTCATTTCCCCCAAACCATAGCCTTCAATGAGGTCTGTTTCAGGCAGAGACACTAATCCAGCCCCGAGGTGGAATAATTCCTCCTCGGCATCCTCCTTTGATGTGTAGCTGATATGGAACCTAGTGCCAACATATGTTTGTACAAATATATTGGCAAATGTAAGCAGCCTACTGCTAATTACTACACTCTGAACCTCATTCGAAGTTTGAATGATGCCTCAAGGAATTTGAACCTAAGAAAAAAAATATTTTATATATATATATATATATATATATATATATATATATGTTCAAATGTTAGTAAAAAGGGGTTAACTTCTTTGTGGCTGAAACTGGTAGACACTGAAGAGTCAGTCTGTCTTTTCAAATCTTTGGCCTAATATGTTTACTTCAGAAATTCAGGTCAAACAGCGGCTAGAAGATATTGAAGCACTCTGGACAATGTTTTTTAAATGAAAAAGAGAAGCTTAAATTAAAAAACCTAACATTGTTTTGATGACTTAAAAATGAAAATGAAACTAATATAATTTAAGTGGACCCCATTAAAAAAAAACTTTAAAAAGTCACATGACAGACAGATAAGTGGTCAAATACTAATGAACACCGTGGAGTTACTGGGTTGAAACTCAGTGAATACTGTGGGAACGTCAGAGTGCCCTGCTCTGCCTAATAGCATTGAAATTCAAATCATTTTGGAGTGCTGTGCTGGCTTAGCATAATTGGGAAGGTCAGAGCCTTTGTTCCCACTGTCGTGGTCTTCCATTTATCCAAAATTGAAGGCATAGTTTTTTTGTCACTTTGCCCACGTATTTCAAAGTCAAACATCATTATTATACTTTTCTTTTTTTTAAATTTATTTCTACTCTTTCAGAGCTTCATCCATGAATACAGTGAATTTATGTTATTTTCACCCCTCCTTACTCCATCCTGTCCCCTCTCCTTTTCTCACAAAAAAATTTTCTTCCCTACCAGTCTTCCTCCTTACAAACATTAGGCTTTTTTTTTTTTTTTTTTTTTAAGATTTGAATTACAGCAGTACATTTCTTCCTTTAAATTTGCGGAAGGGTTGATTTAGTTATTCCAAATGGCATTTCCACTTTCTATGACCCTATGAAGAATTCTTGTGTTGAGCAATCTTTGAATATACCTTGAATTGTAAGTATCAAAATATTGTAAGATTGCTTCCCTTTTATGAATAGAAAAAAATGTTTGCATTGTATGAAGATGAAGGGAAAGCTGTATGAAGATGACCGAGGCACTGAGAGTTAAGAGTAAACTGAAGGGGGGATGAGCGTGGGGAGAGTGGGGGGAGAGGAGGAAAGCGGGTATTGCGTGTCTGTTTCTGTGGTAGACTGACTTGTCCTGGTGAGATGGGGAAATCATGCATGTGGTCACTGTGTTTATGTGACGGGCACTTGTATTGATTCAGATTGGTTATTTGTAAATTCAGACGACTGGATTCAGGAATTGACTCCACATTAACATACAAAGGAGATTTCCCCCCCTCCCCAACCTTGCTTATTGCAGCTGCCCCAATAGCCAAGTTAGGGGATCAGTTCAGGCGCCATGGGCAGATGAATGGATAAAGATGTGGTATACATAAACAGTGGAGTTTATTGAGCATAGAGAAAGATGGAAAGATGTTCTCTGCAGGGAAAATGGGTGGAACTGGATAGTGTGATGCTAAGCAAAATTAATGTACTCAGAAAGACAAATATCACATTTGGTTGTCCTGTGCAAAATCTGGATAAAAATTCTTAAAAAGAGGCAAAAGCTGAAGGAAATTATCTGGGAAAAGAAAGGGTGATAGGGAGAAGGGAAGAAAGGCAGAGTAATGGAGTATGTGTGTGAATGTGGCCAAAATATGTGATGTACCTGTTTGAAAATGCCACAATGAAGCCCACTCTGTTGTACAATTAATATACACTAATGAAAAATGAAGAGAAGACCTTTTGATCTACAAAACCATACAGGGGATTAGTTTTGGACCAGGGGCCGTTATTATCTACCTGTTAGGATTCAGATTATGAGAATCTGTTGGAATTATGCTGTAGAATATTAATATAAACCTAATATATTCAAAATAAATTGATGAGTGGGAAAATGGAGTACAAATTCCTATGTGTATGATGATGTCAAGGTTTGAATGTAAATGGTCCCCTACAGGTTCATGTGTTTGAATACTTGGTACCCAGCTGGTGGTGTTATGTGAGAGGGTCATGGGACTTTTAGGAGGTGGAGCCATGCTGGAGGAAATAAGTGACCGAGGCAAACTTTGAGGTTTGATAACTCAGCTCTGCTTCCTGTCTCTGTTTCCATCTTTTTCTCTTACTCTCTCATCATCTCTTTCTGCTTTCTGATGGTTTATGTGAGCCAGCCTCTTGCTTTAATCACCGTCTACTACTCTTTGCTATAATAGATGCTATCCTCTCTGGAACCAAATAATAAACCCAATTTCCCTTAAATTGCTTGTGTTAGAATATTTTATCACAGCAGCAGGAGAATAAATGGAACAGAGGACTTCAAGTTTGTAAAAGAAGAAAAAAATACATATCTTAAAATTGTAAAATAATCCATAGTAAAAATTATCAGAGGTTGTTTGCGGTCAAGAGATAAAAACATTTTAATAGTTGCCAGGAGAAATTGAAAATATGAAAAAATTATTTAAAAATGTAAACAAACTGGTAGAATATGTCCTGTTCATCCATTTAATAAGTAGCTGTGCAGATAACTTCATAAGCTCTGTTTACTTTCTTTGGAGGCCTGAAGCAGGGAAAATAACAGGAGTGGTTGTTATTCATGTTTAAGTATTGGTATTTATCTGATTGATTCTAAATTTCCCCAGTGTACTTGTATCCTGATTTTTCTCCTAAAAATTTTAAAATAATTTTCCATTCTCCATAAGCAGGGATAATTAGACAAGTAGAATTAAACCTGTGCATGCTTTTGATTAGTCAGGCATCTATAAAGTACTTTTGAAATCTTTGAGTCTCCTGTTCTGGGCTCCCACGTGTCATGCTCAGGCAGGCCCTTTGTTCTAGTACCTTCCTGCAACAGTTCTTTTTTGTCTCAGAGACCTGCAGCCTGTGGATCTGCGTGCCTGCCCATCAGTTCCCTGTCTTCGTTTCCTTTCTCGTCCAGTATGTGTCTTAGCCTGTCAGTATTGCTGTACCCTTGTCTCCCTTGCAGAACCTTCGCGCTCTCGCCTCTCTTTTCTTCCTTTACCTTAGACTGGCCAGAGCATAGCCCTGATTGAATTCAGTCATCTCCTTTCCGAGAATACTGCTTGGGAAAAAGAACTCATACACAGTAATTCTGACCTATGATTTTATCCCATTTAATATTTTATTTATTTACTAGGGAGAGAGAGCGAAAGAGACAGACAGAGATTAAAAGATATTGAGAGAGAGAGGAAACAAATCTCAGAAGTCGGTTCTCATGCATGTCACCAGGTCTGTGTACCAGGGCTTACTCCATGAGCCATCTTGTCTGTCTAGATATATGAATTTTTGATCTCAGACTTGAAATGGGATTGGCCATAATGCAGAAGTTCTTTGACTTTCTCTCTAGTTCTTGGGTCAAATTTTTTTATATTATAGCTCTGATCTGAAGAGAAAACAAAACAAGTCTCCAAGCACATAACTTCTTAGTTTTCCACAGCTACTGTGGTCTCTTCCTTTTGGTCTCAGTTAGTTAGCAATAAGGGGGAAGATACTTAGCTACAGATCTTAATTAATGAAACCTCAACATTACATTGTGTAGTCTGGGTAACTTTGGAGTGTTGGATCTTCTAAATCCCTTCAACTTCTCCAGCTCCTTTTCAAGTGGTATTTGGATGTAAGGAAGAGTCTGAATTTACAATAGAGGATGGAGAAGCTTTAAATTCAGTTAATAGTCTTCGGACCTCTGCAGTCTTTTCTGCAAGGACGGGAAGTCTGTCCCTAAGGACAGTTCTTCCTTTGCGCTAGCTTTCTTTCAGAATTGCTATATGTGCATCTATTTCTGAGATCTTTGGTCTCAACCATTTGTTCTGGAGGTTTCATGGTCCTCCTGCAACATTTTTTTCTTTTTTCCTGGCATTAGGTGTCTTTAGTCTTCCTTCCTTCTCAGGATCTGTGCATCTCCTCATGTTCTTTTTTTTTTATTTCCACTCATACAAACCTAACAGGTACACTGGACCCTCCCGCCCTGTGACCCCCTCCCCCCTCCCTATCCCCCAGTGCCTCATCCTCCCATCCCCAGAGCATCCTTTAATGTGCATGCCAAACTCTCCTCTGGGTCCTCCTCTCCGATGAGGTGCAAGGACCCAGTGGCATTTCCCAGAACCCTTTCCTGTGTTCCCCTTAAGCATAATCTCCTCATGTTCTTAACAGCCTTGAAACAGGCAGCAAGCGGGTGCTGCTGGTCTGTTTACAATGGACGTGGTGCCTTTTCCTGGCAGTTCATGTCTTTTCTTGGCTCTCGGGAGAGTCAGGTTGCTGACTCTCATGCTCCGGCAGCTGTAAGCATGTTTCCCCATCACCACTGAGGTTGAAGACTAGAAGAGACAGTGATCTGCTGTTCCTCAGGCCCTTCCATCCACATGCTCCGCAGACAGTTGGGGGCCTCTTCCATGCCCACCCAGCAGAGGTTTAATCTTTATCTCCTTTGGAAGTTTCCCTGATAGTCACCAACTTGATGGCTAAACTCATCTTCTTTTTCTTCTGTTTTTGAGTCAGCATCTCACTCTGAAGCTTGGGCATGGCTTGGAACTCATGACAGAGACTAGGTGGGCCTGGAGCTCACAGTGATCCCTCTGCCTCAGCTTCCCGAGTGCTGGGATTGACCATGTGAGACATCACACCTGGGGTAGACTGAATTTTTAATACATTTGTTTTGAGCTTAAGGAGCTTAGAAAATTTTCTTTTTTTGGTGATGATGTTTTCTTTTTCCTCTGGTTGTTATTTTACTCACCATTAGCTTCTTTTTTTAAAAAGCTATTGATTTTTAAATCATATTACCTATAAGTTTATGTGGTTTTATCACCTACTGCCTACCCCTACCCTACATCCTGTCGCAACCCTTACCAGTTCTCCCCTCCAATTAGTTCCCCTCCCCCCACATCTCCCTGCATGTGGCAGTCACCGAATCCCATCTCAGCCGCCTACACTAGTTAGAGTCTAGGCACCTGCTAGCGCGTGAGTGGTCCACTGGTGAGTAAACTGTGGAGTATAGAGGTTCCCTCGTTTCTCGTCTGGCACCAGTCCCCAGGCCCTGGATGGTGACGTGTCTCACGGGATCTTCTCTATTCCATGCAACTCTCATTTCTAAGTTGATGCCATTGCTGGGATTCCACTGAGCAGTGACTGCTGCAGATTTTTCCTTCTTCCTACAGCCTCCATCCTATCTCTGCCCTCCCAGTCCTCCCAACATCTGTTCTCTAACCTCTATAGATGGATGCGCCCAAGTAGAGAGAAGATCACGTCCATGGAAATGCTAAAGAGAAAATCACATCAATATATATCAAAAATTGTTATCCTCGTTACAGTGTTAAGTTTATTCTTCTGTTCTGTGAGATGACTGCTTTGTCTGTCGACTTGCAGAAGATGTCATTCCATAGATCATTGAGAAAAATGATAGTCAGGAAAACTCTCACTGCTGACTATTAATAATCGGTGTCTCTTTTTTCTTACAGAAAAGATGGAAGAAGGTTCTATCAAAGGCCGGTAAATGGAATTTTTTTTCCTTTGGTGTCCCATTTCTTCCCGTTTTTTTAAACACCCCAGTCCTTCCTTTTATTATGAAGAAAATGAGAGTTTCATGATCTTATGAATGCAAATGTAGGAGAGATATTTGTAGCCCTAGTTGCAGCAGCATAAAAGCATGCTATAAAGAATTTCTCTTCTAGGGGGCTGGAAATGGCTCAGTGGATAAGAGCTCTTGCTAGCTAGTGCTGGCATCCTATATGGGACCCATGGATTGCACATGCAGGGAGACATGAGAGAGAAAGAGAGAGAAAAGAGAGAATGAGAGAGACAGAAAGACAGAGAGAAACTGATTGGAGGGGAGAATGTGTGGGGTGGGGCAGGATGGGGGGATGGAGGTAGGTAGTGGGTGATGAAAACATATAAATTTATTGTTAATATAATTTAAAATAATATTGTTAATATAATTTAAAAAACAAACATTGCACTTGGTATGCAAGCAGGAAGACCCTGCTTTCAATGCTCATGTAACAAGTCAGGTGGGTCACAAGTGTGCCTGTGACCCCAACACTGTGGGAGAAGATCGCTGGAACTTACTGGCTACCAACCTAGTTGAATCAAAACAAAACAAAACACCAGGTTCAGGGAGATTCTCTGCATCATAGGAATATGATAGAGAATGATGGAGGAGGATTTCTGATGTCCTCTTCTGGCCTCTGTGTGCATGCACAAGCACACATACTCACAGACATATATGTATATTCCACACATACTATAACATGTCCATGTATGCATACACTACACACAAATAACATATAACCCATAATATAGACACACAAAAAGTTTCTATTCTTAAGGAAAAGGCTCCACTAATTTTACATCTCCTGCTCTAAATCTACTGCTTTACTTCTTTGTCACCTTCTGGTTAGATTGTGTGTGTGTGTGTGTGTGTGTGTGTGTGTGTGTGTGTATGTGTGTTGGTGTATCCGTGTAGTGTACAGGTGTCCATATGTGTACATGGGTGTGTGTGCATGCACATGGAGGCCAGAGGGTGACATTGGGTGTCTTCCTGAGTCACTTGACACCATATTTTTTGCGTGAGAGTCTCTCTCTGGGCGTCATCAGACCTCTTGAAGTAAAGGTCTGCGTGTTGTCACTGTGTCTCTTTATGCTCACTCTCACTTGTCTTGAGTCTCCGCCACTCCAGTGAACCTGCCTGTGAAATCCAGAGTCTGTGTCTCTGCTCTGCCCTCTCAGTTTCCCAGCACTCTGCAGCTCCTGGGATCAGCATCTGCTCAGCCGGCGCTCTGGCTTCTGGCTTTGCTGTCAGCACGTTGCCCCTCTGGTGTTCTTGTCCCACTGTCAACTCAGCCTTCTCTTTTATCACCCTCTGGACACAAACTTCAAATCTTGATCTTCTTCAGGGTGGTTTCCAGCTTTATTCCTTTTTGATTATCCTTCCTCTGGCTCATCTCATCCACCCTTATCACTTGAAATACCATGTTGGCATTTTCCATGTTTGTCTCACTATCCTAGATTTCTCCTCTGAGTTCTAGCCTCAAATATTCAAATGATCACCTTGCTGTCTCTATTCAAAGGAACCTTGGGGGTCTTAAACTTAACAACTTATTTCTGATCGTTGTTTCCTAATATCCCTCTTCAGTCTTCTGTTTTGGGGCAGTAGCACCAACCCATCAGCCCTGAATTCAGAAATCTTCAGCATCTTTCCTGATGTTCCAGTTCCTCTTCCTCACTCTTGTGGAGTCTTTGTTTCTTCTTGCTTTGTAGTGCTGGGAATAGACCCTGCCTGCCAAGCAACTGTTTACCCACCAAGCATTTCCACAGACCCAGATTTTCTGGTGTAGTAGTTTGTTTCTTCTTTTCATTTGAATGCTTGTCCCCAACCTGTTGGATCTACTCCTATGGCTGCACCATCAGCATGTGCTTATGATGATCTGAATTCTTGGATTTGCATCTCAAGTCTCAGCCCTTATATTTAAACACTCAGTCAAAAATGCATCTAACAGCTTGAAATGTTAAGCTTTATTGTCTTGATACACCAATTAAAGAGAAAGAGTAATGGAAAAGGAAAAAGGGGGGTAATTAATCAACAAGGACACATGGGGAGACTACAAGAAGGGCCTAATGATTTCATATCTTTCTTTTTTGGGTTTAAATGGGCTTAAAATTAAAGCAAAAGACAAATAATACAAAATTAGACCATTCTGGTCAGGATGTTATCTCAATTATCTCAATATTGTTTGAGAAGGTAGACTGCTTTCAAGACTTAAATATTCCTGCACTGGAGTTCCATTTTTCCAATGGGCTCATTTTCCTCCACTAGTGTGCTAGATTTGCTAGTGCTAATTTGCTAGTCTAAGGAAAAAAAGAGATGATTTATCTCTGTGCTTTTAGATGTGTGTGTGCACGTTTGTGTATATATGTATATATAAATAAAAGAACTTTAAAATTCATTTATTTGAGAGAGAATGGAGAGAGAGAGAGAGAGAGAATATATGCACACTATGGTATATGGATGAAGGATAGAAGATAGGTTTTGGAAGTCAGTTTGCTTCTACTGCATGTACTTCCAGAGGTTGAATTCAGCTTTTCAGGTTTGCAGGCAAATGCTTTACCCATGTAGTTATCTTCTTATAAAAGAATTATGAGGTTAAAAAATTAATACTGTGCCAGGTTGATACAGATGGAAACTTGAAAATAAAAGCTGAGTCTTCGGTAGACCTAGGAAGAATTGGTGGTTAGGGCAAATCCTGAGCAAGCCTGTGAGAAATTATCTAATTTATGTGAGAACCTAGCCCATAGTGGGTGTGACCATTCCCTGGACATATGGGTAAGAGTGAGAGAGCTGGTTCAGTAGTTTACATATAGCATACAGGTATGCTGGCAAGCAAGAAATTATGACCTTCTCTCAGGATTTTGTGTGAATCTTGCATGGCCATTTCCTTTAATGACTTAATGTTAGTATGAACTTTTCTGTCATACTAATGAACCATAACCAAAAATCATAACCAGGAGTAAAGTCCTTATTTCTCTAAGTTGTCTGACCATGAATTTATATCAGCAAAAGAAGAGAAAATGGAACAAATTAGCACTGTCTTCATTTGGTGATGAAGAATCAGCTTAACCAATCTGGAATGGAATTTGTTACATTTCCTCAGTAGTATATGCTTCCTGCTTATCTCTAAGAGTCACAAGGAAGGATCTATGATGGAATTCTGTTCAATTTTGTGCAAACCAAAACCGTTCCTAAAAGTGATGCTAAACTTTCTAACCAGTGGGAAGGTTGAAGCTGGAGTAGAAAGTGGGATGGGCAGGTCTCCATTCAAGCACTGCTGGAAGCTCTGTCCTTTTAACTCACAGATCTTTCAGTTACCTGCAAGAACACACACACTCAGGGTTGGTGGACAGGTCACTTGGCTGGTCCAATGTGTGGATAGTTGCAATCTAGGCAGCTACACGCACTGCATAAAATGGTGACAGTCAGAAACTCAAGGGTTTGGTCAGCTAAAGTAAACCAGAGAATGACTCAGCAAATCTAATCATTAAATTTATTTATTTATTACTATATTCAAGTGGTGAATCTGGTAGTTGCGTGGTAGTAACTTACATCAAGCACAGAGGTTCTCGTGCTCTTGAGGCTTCTGTGTCCAATGAGTCTTACCAACCTATGAAAGGAAACGTTATCTGCAACATAGTTTTATGGAAATTAATGAATCCATCCCAAATGCAATAAGAAAAGCTTTTATTGAAAGCAAACACATCTGGACTCATCTTAATTAAAAAATAGTATGTGTTCCATCAAATGCCTTTCCAAATTTCTTCTAGGAAGTAGCAAAGAATATGAGCCTTTGTCCTGAAGAAATCTACCCGGACCTCTTGTTCTGATTATTCTACCCTGGTGCTGAGTGGAATTATGGCAACAAGCACTCCTAACATTTAAGGGACATTTCTCTGTCTAGAAACAGTTGCACTGGATGATTTTTGAAAATTTCTCTGGGTCTAAAGCTTGTATGCTTTATTTTCCAAGTTTAGATATACATATGCACATTTATCACATGATATTTTCTTGGTGACACATCTAAATGATTGTGATAAATTAGCGTAAACCCCAAGAGTAATTTCATGACATTCAAAAAAATGTAAGGCATTGATTGCCACCTTATGAGTCTTTTGAGAAGATGAAACTTCTGAAATCTCTTGATTAACCATAGAGATTAGTGTTTATTGTTAGAGAATCTGGCTCTTGGTATGGTATTGATATGTGGGAACATATTGGTGAAATAAGAAACATTTTCAAAATCCATGGACCTCTTCTAGTATAGTAGAGAAAAAATATTAACATTGTAATGATATTTTATCTTTATTGCCTATGAAACATTGTCTAAGTTACTTAATTTTTCTGCTGTTTAAATTTTTTAATATTAAAGATAGGAGGACATCTATTTTCCATACATAACAAGGTGATTGTGGGGAAGAATAGTAATTTGTAGGTGAATTTACTTTGAGAACTAATGTGAAATATTTTAATTTAAATATTAAATGTTTAACTTAATTTAAATATTTAAATATTAAATATTTCAATCTAACCTTTATTCCTTAGGAAGAGATAAATTATCTTTAACTTCTACTTTGGATATCAATACTATTTTATGAAATACAAACATGCCCCTACTCTGCTGATGGATTTGACACTCTACAGCATAATAACCCGTTGGTGGTACCTGCTCTTGAATTCCTACTGGCATAGCAAGGGCATGTGTAAAGTACACATGACACCCTTTTGACTCCATGAAAGTGATAACTACTTGCTAAAGCAAGAATGGTAAAAGACATGGTACCACTGACCGTCTGACCTAGTGTTTTCCTTTTTTTGTATTTAGTCTTTTCTCTTGGCTCTTCCACTGATTGGCATTGTCTGTATTCTCTAGCCTTTCTGATCCTCAGCCACCATATGCATCAGTTTTCCTCCCCCTCAAAAAATTCTATTATATCCACCACTCCTACATTATGATTCTTTAGGTGTGGAGATTTGCAGGCATGCAAGTCTCAAAGAAAGGGTATTAAATGCTCCATGGTTGATAAATCACTTCTTTCTCCTAACTTACTGTGGCCAACAGATGTTATTATTTAGGATTCTGTTTTATGGAGAGTGGCAGACACCCCAAATACAGTGTCTTAAGGAGAGATGAGATTTTATTTCTTGGATGCTAAAAGGCTAAGAAGAAAGAATAGGGCTGCCGTAATCAGTGTATTTCACAAAGACCTGGGGACCCAGTTCCTTCTGTCTTGGTGTTCTTTGATGTGTGGCTTCATTGTCAAAGTCATGCTGTAGAATAAGAAAACTCTTCCAGGTCCCTCTGACTACTATGGACACATTCTAGAAAGCAAAAAAGAGGAGTGACAACATAAAAACCAAAGAATATGCACTAATAATTATTTAAAGAAGATTCTCAAAATTGTGCAAACGTCTTTTGGAGATCCTGGTGTGTTGTAGGAATTCAGGTACTACTTACATATGCTTAACTACACTTTACCAACAAAAGAGGCTGTGAGATTTAGTCTTTCCATGGCCACAAAGAGGAGGAAAAAGATACTGAGAAAAATGTAGGATTTTTGGCATAATAACAATTACAGAAACACCTTATGATATGTTCTAGGATATCATGAAAAACAACAAAGAGAAAGGGAAAACATGTTGTTTTGTTAGTCTGAGTTTGGCAAAGATTGTAAAGGTTTTTAATGCTGCTATTGCATGTGCTTATCAATGATACAATCACCCTGACTTTCTGTGGAGAGGTAAAACAATTTCTTCTCTGATTTTAGAATTATAATATCTAAAATAGTAAATTTCTTTCTTTTTTTGAGAAGCAAATATATTGTCCTTGAAAAATTATTCATTAGTACATTTCTATAAAAATATTTTTCCTACTACGAAGCTACATTTAAAAAAATATTAATCACTTGGTTCAAGGATGTCAATCAATATAGCCCATGAATAAGCAAGGGGAAGTGATCTCTAGGCAGCCCAAGGGGAAGTCATCTGAGAATGAGATCAACCTCCCAACAGCTGAATCACATCCTTCATCGAACACATGGAAATCAGACCAGAAAGACAATTCCCAGCGCTAGCATGGGTGGCCTCCCACCTGCATGAACAAGTCTCAATTTCACAAAGGTTAACACACTTTCATAATTTGAAATGTCAGAATAGTAAATCCTATGTGAAGTAGCTAGGCGGCAGTTTTAAAATTCATAGTGAATATTCAATTGTGATGATAGAGTCACTTAAAGTACATATGCAAAGTCTTTTTTTGCTTTTTAAATCAAAATTAGATATTGTGATTCAAATTCTCATGGGTCAGGAATAAAAAGTTTAACTAATCTATAAAATGTATCGCCAGGATCTGCCATTACAGAAGGCAAAGATGAATTATTAATTGATCAGTGCTAGTTGGAATGCATTTCTCTTTCATATCATTTAGTCACTTGCTCTTGCCCTTTCCTCTTGTCTTCCTTAGGTTAACTTATTTTAGAGACTAGTTTCACGATTTTATCTGTTCCTAGTTTTTTATTTTAATTTCCTTCACAATTGTAGATCACAGTATTTTATACATTTAAAAATTTTTACCAGTTCCCTCCCTCCCCCCTCTTCCCCCTCCCCTTCCCCCAGTGCCTCCCCCCAATTCCCAGATAGTCCTTTATTGTGTGTGCCTAACTCTCCACTGTGTCCTCCTCTCCGATGACATATAAGGACCCAGTGGCATTTCCATAAGCCCTTTCTCTTGTTCCCCTTAAGCATAAGATCACTACTATGGCTGTCAATCCCTTGCCTCCAGGGGTCTCGGTGCCCTTATCAGATGCTAGACTTTATGAGGGCAACAGTGCGCTGGACATTGCGCAGGGCATGCAAAATAAATTTAGTTTTTCAAGAAATAAGATGTGTGAATGTCTTGCTTTTCCTTAATTGAATTTATTTCACCATTTTCCTTAGTTAAGTATATGATAGACTGAAGAGCTTAAGTTTGCTTCTTTTTCTCTTTTTCTCTGCTTTCCCATCTTCATATATAGTAAATTCACTTTGGCTAGCTTTGCTCTTTCTCTCTCTGTCTCTCTCTCATATGTGTGTGCGTGTTTACTCCTCTTTATCTGCAGTAAATTCACTTTTAATAGATGTGTTTCTCAGGTATACATTTAAAAATATTCACTTCATCTAAATGAGTGAATTCTACTTTTGGTATGTCATTGCAGTTTTTGATATCTATTATCTCAATTCAGCATTGATAAGTTACTTGGTTCCATGTTTGGCCAAGACCAAGGAATTTGAAGTAAGTGAGCCATGGCTGCTGCACTTGATAAATTCAGAGTCTAGAGCTTGAACCTATTGCTGTTGGTTGCTTTTCGACAACCAGAACAGTTTGTCACTCATTCTGAGAGATTTACATGATGGGACAGAAATGAAACATGAATGATTTTAACACAAAGGACAGCAATTTAATGATGTGCCTTTGTGCTAAGCAGCTATTTGGGCACTGAGCTTATGAAGGAGTTTACCACATCTTGGGACGTCACACATGTTCTTTACAAGGCCTGATGATAGAAAGTTCCTGAACATACTGAAAAGTCAAAAACAGACTTGGAACTTGTGAAAATTTAGTCTGATTTTCTTTACCTAAAATCCTTTCCATTTTATAGCACTTTGCCTGTAAGAACAGTATCAAAATAGAAGCATTATTAAAATCTCCTGATTTGAGCAGAAGTGTGTTTCCATCCAGTTATAAAGCAGCCAACGATCCAGGGGAGATCACTGATTGATCCTATACCGTTCAACCACTATGAGTGCATTACTTACATCTACTTAGTGTTCAGACCCAAGGCAGTATTTCATTAGGAGCATACAGAATATAAAACATAGCATGGAGAAAGAGAAGCACCCTGTCTGAAACATGCCACATCTTTTTAAAAATTATATTTATTTCCCAATCATGCAAGCTTAATAGGTATCCTTCCACCCCCTCCGTAGTCCCCCTTGTACTCTCCCTCCTTTTCCCTTTCCTTTCATCCTCCTTCCTTCCCTTCTCCCAATAACCCCCTTCCTCCAGTCCTATTCCCTGAGCATCCTTTAGTGTGAATGTCAAACTTCCCACTGTGCCTCCACTCTTGTGAGGTATAAGGACTCAGTGGCATTGCCCAGAGCCCTTTCTTGGACTCTCCTTTAGTATGGGAATGCTATTATGACTGTTAGTCCCTTGCCTCTAAGAATCCTAGTGCCTATGATCCTTACTAGACTTTGGGGGGTCATTGACATGTCAGCCATTGCGCAGGTCATGCAAAGTCTGATTATAACTACTGTGGCCCTAACTTGTGTGGAAGTATATTGCCATATGGTTGCTTCTCCCCATCTTTAGGCTCTTACAATCTTACCGGTCCCTCTTCCGCAAATTTTCCTGAGGTTTAGGATGGGGAGAGATTTGGCTGGTGTGGTTCCAGGTGATTAATGTAGGGTCTATGATGTTCTGGATTATGGTTTGTTGTTACTTTCAGTTTTGCTGTTCCTGCACCATCCTTGGCTCCATCCTGATTGGTATTGGAGATCCCCTCCTAATCAGAGATAAAAGGCTGATTAAATGGAATCTTACTTTAAGGGTAGATTCAAAGGTAGATGGAATAGGAGTAGGAGATGGCAGGATGGCTGCCATCTATTTGCCTGACTCTATACCCTCCCTGACTGGTGAGATCAAATCCCCTCAGTCACCAGTGACCAGGAAGGAAAGTGAGTTTAACCAGATGTCTCTCTATTTACTTGCAGTACTTGCTGGTGACTTATTTTCTCTGCTGTAGCGTGATCCCCTCTCTCCTTATTTCTGGGGGGCCTCCTTCACCTTCCCTCTTGTTTATAATCTTTGCAATTACTATAGGTATTACAGAGAATTATCTTTGAGTATGTCACTAAGAGGGTTTGATACTAGGATCCACCTATTAGGGAGTTGTATTAGTTAGGGTTCTCTAGAGTCACAGAATTCACAGAACGAATATATATATATATCAAAATAGAAGCATTATTAAAATCTCCTGATTTGAGCAGAGGTGTGTTTCCATCCAGTTATAAAGCAGCCAACGATCCAGGGGAGATCACTGATTGATCCTATACCGTTCAACCACTATGAGTGCATTACTTACATCTACTTAATGTTCAGACCCAAGGCAGTATTTCATTAGGAGCATACAGAATATAAAACATAGCATGGAGAAAGAGAAGCACCCTGTCTGAAACATGCCACATCTTTTTCATATATATATATATGAAATTTATTGAGTTGGCTTACAGATATGGCTGAGGTAGTCCAGTGAAGGCTGTCAGTAGCCGAGGTAGTTCCAACGATGGCTGCCAACAACTAGTTGCTCAGTTTGGTAGTCAAGTAGGTGCTGGCTGAAGGCTGGAGAACTCCTAGAGTCTTAGTCTAGTGGAAGGTCAAAGGAACCGGGCAGCCGGAAGGAAGAACGATTCCTAGCACAGCTGCAAGAAGGGATCTGTTCTCCTTGGTGGCTCCTTTTTATATGATGCAGTATTGGGAGAATCCTTTGAGAGCTTTGGAGTTCTGATAGGATCTAGGGTGTGTACTATCCTTTCAAGTAGTCTCAGTTGATCCTTTTCCAGAGGTGGTCTCAGCCCAGCTTAGTTAATACCCTGTGTGTCAAGTTGACACCCAGGCTTAACTATCACAAGTCCACCCCTTGTCAACTTGACACCAAATCACATTTCCTTAGGCCATTAAAAATTCTCCAAATAAAACAGTAAGATTCATAGTTCCGCCTAACATAATATAGCTATCCACGTACAACTGCACACGCATTATTTTTTCCAAGATCAATGACAATGCCCTTTGAGAAATCCTTAGTCTTAGTGTCCCATAACACAATATCATAATGTAGATTACAGCATTTCATCTCATAACTAAAGATTAACATTATATTACATTACATAAATATCTTCTTAGAGTATGTGCACATGCACAAGTTTATTCTTGACAGTTTAGACCAGAAGCACTCATGGCAATTATAATCCTCGTTTCTGTAACTGGTTACGTGGTCTTAGATGGTATTTATAACTACCTTCTTCTACTACCCATTCTATATTTCCTCCACCTTCAGCAAGTACTTCTGCAGGTCTTGGCTCTTTACCTGGAGGGGTTATCCATACCTTCATTCCTGAAGGATCTGGACCATTTACTGTCTTTCCTGTGTTGGGTTGCTGTAAATTCCCATTGACCTTAATCACAGGACATGGTAATATCAAGAGACGCCCTAGTGGATCTCCTATACTCCAGACATATTCTTCCTTACCACCATTGTGGAGAACCAGTCCAATTTCTCCTTGGTGGTCTGGGTCAATCACCCCTCCTAATACTGTTATTCCTTTCTTAGCCTGTTGGCTCAAGGGCATCAGAAGTCCAAAATAACCAGGAGGAAGCCTTAGCTTCCAGTTCAAAGGAATAGTTGCTGTGTCTCCTGGCAGAAGCATTCCCTGATTTGGACTCAAAACTTATAAGCCAGTAGAATACAGGCTTGCGGGAACAGGAAGCAAGAATTTTCCTAATGGGTCACTAGGAGTGATAATAAGAGGAGCTATTCCTGTTTCCACCCCTTGATTCCTGGACCCATGAATCCTGGCTATAGGAGATACAGTACCATATATTGGATGCTGGTTTAAGGCATATACTGCCTTCTGGAGAATTCTGCCCCATCCCTCCAGACTATTACCACCTAATTGACGCTGTAATTATGCCTTTAAAAGGCCATTCCACCGTTCTATCAAGCCAGCTGCTTCAGGATGGTGGGGAACATGGTAAGACCAATGAATCCCATGGTCATGAGCCCACTGTCATACTTCTTTAGCTGTGAAATGAGTTCCCTGGTCAGAAGCAATGCTGTGTGGAATTCCATGATGGTGGATAAGGCATTCTATAAGTCCCTGGATGGTAGTCTTGGCAGAAGCATGACGTGCAGGAAAGGCAAATCCATAACCAGAATAAGTATCTATCCCAGTAAGAACAAAGTGCTGCCTTTTCCATCTTGGAAGTGGTCCAATGTAGTCAACCTGCCACCATGTTGCTGGTTGGTCACCCCAAGGAATAGCTCCATATCGAGGACTCAGCGTTGGTCTCTGCTGCTGGCAGATTTGGCACTCAGCAGCAGCTGTAGCCAGGTCAGCCTTGGTGAGTGGAAGTCCATGTTGTCGAGCCCATGCATAACCTCCATCTCTGCCACCATGTCCGCTTTGTTCATGGGCCCATTGGGCAATGACAGGAATGGCTGGGGAAAGAGGCTGACTATCCACAGAATGGGTCATCTTATCCACCTGATTATTGAATGTTTCTTCTGCCAATGTCCTCTTTTGATGAGCATTTACATGAGACACAAATATCTTTGTGTCCTTTGCCCATTGGGAGAGATCTATCCACATGCTTCTTCCCCAGATGTCTTTCTCGCCAATTTTCCAATTATGTTCCTTCCAAGTCCCTGACCATCCTGCCAAACCATTGGCTACAGCCCATGAATCAGTATACAGTCGCATATCTGGCCATTTTTCCTTCCAGGCAAAGTGTACAACCATGTGCACTGCCCGAAGTTCTGCCCACTGTGAAGATTTCCCTTCTCCACTGTCCTTTAGGGTTGTTGCAGAAAGGGGTTGCAACGCTGCAGCTGTCCACTTCTGGGTGGCACCAGAATAGCGAACAGAACCATCTGTGAACCAGGCCCTAGTCTTCTCTTCTTCAGTTAGCTGATCATAGGGCACACCCCAGGAGGCCATAGGTGCATGCTTGGGAACAGGCGTTGCAACAGGTTGGGGAACCATAGGCATTTGGGCAACTTCTTCATGTAGCTTACTTGTGCCTTCAGGACCCGCTCGGGCCCTGTCTCGTATGTACCATTTCCATTTGATAATAGATTGCTGCTGCGCCTGTCCAATTTTATGGCTTGCTGGGTCAGATAGCACCCAACTCATGATGGGTAACTCAGGTTGCATGGTAACTTGGTGACCCATTGTCAGATGTTCAGTTTCCACTAAGGCCCAATAACAAGCCAAGAGTTGTTTCTCAAAAGGAGAGTAATTGTCTGCCGATGATGGCAGGGTCTTGGTCCAAAATCCCAAGGGTCTTCTCTGTGATTCACCTATGGGAGCCTGCCAGAGACTCCAAACAGCATCTCTATCTGCAACAGACACTTCCAATACCAATACTTGGATCATATGGTCCAAGTGGCAAGGCAGCCTCTACAGCAGCTTGAACCTGCTGAAGAGCCTTCTCTTGTTCTGGGGCCCACTCAAAGCTGGCAGCTTTCCGAGTTACTTGGTATATGGGCCTAAGTAACACACCCAAGTGAGGAATGTGCTGCCTCCAAAATCCAAACAGGCCCACCAAACGCTGTGCTTCTTTCTTAGTGGTGGGAGGGGCCAGGTGCAACAACTTATCCTTTACCTTAGAGGGGGTATCTCTACATGCCCCACACCACTGAACTAAAAATTTTACTGAAGTGGAAGGTCCTTGGATTTTGGTTGGGTTTATTTCCCATCCTCTGTTGCGCATATGCCTTACCAACAAATCCAAAATCTTGCTACTTCCTGCTCACTGGAGCCAATCAGCATAATATCATCTATATAATGGACTAGTGTGATACCTTGCGGAAGAGACAAGTGATCAAGATCTCTGCGAACCAAGTTATGGCATAGGGCTGGAGAATTAATATACCCTTGAGGTAACACTGTAAATGTATACTGCTGGCCTTGCCAACTGAAGGCAAATTGCTTCTGATGATCTTTATGAATAGGTATGGAGAAAAAAGCATTTGCAAGATCAATGGCTGCATACCAAGTACCAGGAGAGGAGTACATATGGTGCTTAATTTTCTGTATCCGGGATTCTTCACTTAATATAATTTTTTCTACTTCCATTTCCTGGCAAATTTCATTGACTCATCTTTTTTGATGAGAATGCCACATCTTAAACAAAGGTAAAATCATAAAGTCGTGTTATGATAGCAGGTTTACTATGTAAATAGGAAATTCTTACTTTAATCTCAGTCCAAGCTGAGTACATTTTATGTTACTATGCAAAATAAAAAAGGGACAAAAGCAATTTGTATCAAAATTCCTGACTGTGATGTTGCTCAGTTGGAAGAATACTTGTCAGGCATGTGTGAAGCCCTGGATTTGACCTCCAAAACCACATAACTTGTATAGCGATGCACACCTGTAATCCCAGCACTTGGGCAGTGGAGGCAGGAGGACTAGAAACTTAAAGTCAACCTCAATGACACATGAAGATAGGGTTTGAAAGCAGCGTGGGGTACATTCCATTCAGTCTCAAAAAGCAAACAAAATAAGGCTGAACGAAAAGTTTTCTGAGTGTTCCTGTTCCTGTCCTCCACCGGAGGCTTGGTGAATTTTCTTCTCATGTTTCTTTATTTAATTCTCCTTTGTCTCCTTTGCTTCCTTCTCAGTATTGTGTTCCTTCATCCCTTCTTCTTTCAGATATCAATTTATACTCCACCTTTTCCTGTTGGAACCCTCTAACTGCTGAAAGTTTTTGTGGTAGTAAGAAGATCAGTAATTGCTTATAGACTTTACAGGGTGAATACCCAAAAATGGGCTGCATCTTTTGTAGTCACCAAGATGGACTGCCTTCTTTCAACTCTAAGCCGAAATAAGCCTGTCCTTTCACTCTCTCCCTCTCCCTCTCCTTCTTCCTGATGGTCTCTGTAATGTGAACTGGCCTCCTGCTTTAGCTACCCTGCCTGTCATCATGTTTCCGTGCCATCATGGAATCTATCTCCACTGGAACATAAGCCGCATAAGAAACAGTTTTTCTCTTAAGTTGCTTGGGTCATAGTATTTTATCACAGCAACAGAAGAGTAACTGAAATACTGTGCAAGCTATGGTGAGAATGACATAGGACAGTCGTGGGCATCAACTTTTCATTTGTCTGATTGCAATGAGAGCTCAGAAAAGTCCATTCTGTTTCTCTTCTCTGCATGTGAGCATGTATGCATCATGTATGTAACATGTATGTACACTCTACTGATTGATGACGTTTTCATGTGCTTTTCCTGACAGTTTTATGAATACTCTGGTTGTAGAGTTGGTTGGTTTTTCTGAGAGTTAAGTTCTAAATGAACTGCAATAAATAGATTTGAGTCCAGTCAGTATTTGGAACCTGTCAGTTTTTGTTGCATTGGAACCGTGTGCTTGTTCTCTGCTTTGGAACTCTGGAGAGAAAGAAATGCGTACAAAATAAGCCCAGTAGCGATTTCTAAAAGTACTTGTTGGGATACTGTTGATACTGTTTATTGACTTATACTTATGTTCTTGGAGGTTTCACTTTTTCCATCAAATTCACACTCCTACTCAAGTTCATTGCTGTTTAAATAACTATTTAGTATTGTTGCTTGATGTTCACTGGAGTGGTATACTATGTATTCTCCAGTGTGTACATGCAAAGGTGTATCAAGGCACATGTGTGGAGGTCAGAGGACAACTTGTGGGAATTGATTTTCTCCTTTCACCACGTGGGCTCTGTGGTTTGAACTCAAGTTATCAAGTCCCTTTAACTGCTAAGCCATCTCACTGGCCCTAATTTGTTTAGATTTTTTTTTGTATACCTATTCAGAGTAGAGACAAGTGACTAAATCCAAGCCACCCATGTTTCACAATCACATGAATCAACTAGTAAGTCACTGTAGTCTTTCTTTGCTTTGTCTTTCAACAGCGTGGTGCTCAGTCTCACTTACTGTGCCTTCTTTCACACTCTCTCATTCCTGTCTCTTAAAACAATGCTTTCACTTTAATAGCACACATTTCTAATAGGTCTTTGGAGGTTTTTGGGGGTTAGGATTCATTGTAATGATCAGATCTCCAACCTATCTTTCTTTTTTTCTTTTGGTGAAGGAGTAAATGCCTTTATGGTTATAGCACTTGCTCAGATTTGAATATTGCAGTTTTTTATGGAGGAAGACTTGTATGTGTTCACAAACTGCAGGATACCACTATGGGGCTCACTTCATAACTACCCTAGATTATTATTTACAAAGCTGGACATTTTAAAAAATTATTTTTTTTGTATGCTCTGTGTGTGTGTGTGTGTGTGTGTGTGTGTGTGTGTGTGTGTTTGTGTATCAGAGCACTGTGAGGGTCTGTAGAGTCTTTAGGAATCATCCTGGATTGTTTCTACTTTCTTTTTGCTTTGCTCTGGGATTTTCCAGGCTCCACCTTCAAAAGTTGGAAGTGAAGGCTGCTGCCATTTCTACCTGGCATTTTTATGTGGGTTCTAGAATCTGAACTTAGGTCCTTCTGCTTGCTAGACATTGTCTTAACCCCTGAGCTATTTCTCCAGTCCTAAAGCTGGACATTTAGAAAAACTGATCATGATCTTCAATTTGTGAATGTTAGCTTGCAATGATAAATTTCTTAAATTTTGAGTAGTATTTTAATATGCAGGTATTTCATTTTCATAATAACATATTAAATACTTGGGCATAATAAAGGAGCTCATTGATTTTGTTAAAGGATGAATGTCCATTACAACTCTAGGAATTATGACAAAAGATATGATCAATATCCACTTCATAGTGGAGCTATCATTTTTCTCTTCTCCTGTATTGCCATCTATTCTTCTCCAATGGGTTTGAGTTTAAGTTTGATAACACATAAAATATTTTCAAAAGGGGAGAAGCAGAGACAGATAACACAGGAAATTATCATGTAACATAACAGAGATGGGGGTCTTTTGCCTGTGGACCAATGAATGCAAAGTTTGCCAGCTAGGAAAGAGGGGAGCAGATCTCTCACAGCTTGTAAAGATACCAAGCCTGACAACACCTTGATTTTGGACCCCAGTTCCCAGAACTGAGGGTCACATGTTTTCTAAAGGTTGAGTTGAAGAGATGTGGCTAAAAGTTAAAGTGGTTAAAAAGGGCTTACTCTGTAAACATGAGGACTGAAGTTTGGCTTCCCATATCCTTGAAAATGTTGGGTGGGCTTGGTGGTTAACTTATAATTCTAGACTCAGAAGATAGAGACAGGACATCCTCAGAGCAAAATGGCTTGCCAGATTAGCTATATTGGCAAACTCCATGTTCAATTGAGAGACCCTTCCTCAATGAATATAGTAAAGAGTGATTGAGAAAGACTCCCAACATCAAACTTGGGCCTTGTGCATGTGCCATGACATACTTGTATATACTTATATATGCATTCACGCACACACACACACACACACACACACACACACATACACACACACCTGTTCATTTACATACTCACATATTTCTCACATGAGAAAAAATCTCCAAAGGCACTCAGTTTGCAGTATTTTATTTTAACAGTCCTAGAAAACTAACACAGGACATACAACTACAACAAAGACTTTATTAATACATTTATTAGCTCCTGATCTAAAATCTGGTGAGGTTATTCTTTATTTTGGGATAGCAAGGTGTCTTGTTATAGGCAAATAGGTTTTAAAAACTGACCAACCAGTTTTTGTCAAATAAACTGTTCCTTTCAATTAATCCAATAACTTATTTGGAGAAGATCCTCCTATGTGGGAAAAGCTAGTAGTTGTTTTCCATCTCCCAAGATGTGTGAAACCCATCTTGGTTCTACACATCTAGGAAGGCCTGTCTGCTTGCTTTGAGTGTGAACCTGACTGAATAAACAGAAAAGAATGTCCTGGGAAGTCCAGGCAGCATTTCCCCCAAGTCATTCAGTCAGTTCATCCTAAAACACAAACTGGACGAATGTGAGTCCATATTTCCCTTTCTCAAGCCTAAACACACTTGTCCAATATCTTTGTGCTCTCTGTGCATTGCTCCATCTCATTCTATACCCATCTCCTGCAAGGCTTGGCCTCTGTTGTGGTATTGAACTTGCTCTTGCTGAGGGTCCACAGATTTTGCTAACAGCAGTCTTCCCCGTGTCAGAAGCACTTGCTTGTGAGGAAAGTGCTATATCCACTCAGTCATCTCTGCATTTCCCAGGCACCCAGTAACTTTCAGCTGTCAAGTTGACACTGATGAGCTTAGACTTTATGCACATAGATGAGGGGTGTTACTTAGTTAAGGCAAACCTATTGCAGATTTTTTTTAAAAGTATTTTTTAAACTTCATTTATTCATTCATTTAGTATGAGAATGAGAGAGAGAGAGAGAGAGAGAGAGAGAGAAAGAGAGAGAGAGAGCGAGCGAGAGAGAGCATGTGTATCAGAGGGCACATGTGTCCTTGTGGAGGACCAAGGGTAACTTTGGGAATCATCTTGGATTGCTTCCACCTCCTTCTTGCTTTGCTCTGGGATACCCCAGGCTCCACCCACTAGGACCGGAAGTACAGGCCACCACCATTTGCCCTTGGTATTTTTTTTTTTAAACTTGGGACCT
Organism: Typhlomys cinereus; assembly: GCA_023101885.1. Taxonomy (NCBI): domain Eukaryota; kingdom Metazoa; phylum Chordata; class Mammalia; order Rodentia; family Platacanthomyidae; genus Typhlomys; species Typhlomys cinereus. The sequence goes on from JALPQD010000127.1 coordinate 5,046,001, forward strand.
AGGATCCGAACTCAGGACCTTCTGCTTTAGAGGCAGAGTCTTAACCCAGGAGCCATTTCTCCAGCCCAAACCAGTAGCAGATTGTTTTAATTGCATAACTGATGTGGACTGATCCAGGTCATAGAGTATTAGGATCACTCCCCTGATAGATATAACAAGGAGAGCTGGCTGACATTTTTGGTATACTAGAAAGTGGCATTAGTGCTAGGCTTTCTGCTTTTCTGTGGCTATGGTGCAACCAGTTCCCTAGGCTCCTGTTGGTATGACTTCTACCATGATGGACTCTGACCTGAAATCATAAATTGGAATAAAACTTCATGGTTCCCTTACATTATTTGTGTCATGTATTTTTTTATAGCAATGGAATATAAAACTAAGAGGCTGTGCTACAATCTTTAATGTAGAATTAATTTAGCAACTTCTAACAGATCCTGTCATCACCCCATTGGGCACCATGCTGAGCACTCACTCCTTGTTCACTGCTGTCCACCACTCCATCCTCTTGAACTTGTTAATCGAGTGAAGATGTTTTCTGTGTCAGGACTTTTTTTTTTTTAAGTCTAGCTTTAGACATCCATTTTTTTACACATTTTTATTATTATTTCAGCTCATACAAACTTAATAGGTACACCAGTTCCCTCCCTCCCTCCTCCTCCCCTTGAACCCACTGCTTCCCCTCCCCTCACCCCTCCCTCCCCATCCCCCAGTGCCTCCTGCCCCAATTCCCAGAGAGTCCTTTCTTGTGCATGCCTGACTCTCCTCTGGGCCCTCCTCTCTGATGACATACAAGGACCCAGTGGCATTTCTCTGAACCCTTTCCCATGTTCCCCTTAAGCATAGGAACACTACTGTGGCTGCCAATCCCTTGCCTTCAAGGATCTTGGTGCCTTTAGCAGATGCTAGACTTTGTGAGGTCAATAATGTGTTGGACATTGCGCAGGGCATGCAAAGTCCAATTATGATTGCTTTGGCCATAACTTGTGTGGAGTATCTTGCAAATCATTGGACTTTTTTTTTTTAATCTCTTCCTTCTGCTTAGAATGTGCTTAGACCATTTGATATTTGACAAAAGGGGCCCAAAAATCCAATGGAAAAAGAACAGTATCTTCAACAAATGGTGCTGGCAAAACTGGATGTCCACATGCAGAAGATTAAAACTGGACCCATACTTGTCACCATGTACAAGACTTAATTCCAGATGGATCAAGGGCCTTGATATAAGGCCAGAGACTATAAAAACCATAGGTGAAAGGGTAGGGAACTCCCTCGAGCTGATTGGGCTAGGCCAACACTTCCTAAACAGTCATCCAATAGCCCAGTCACTGCTACCAGCTCTCAAAGTTGGGATCTAGTGAAATTAAAGAGCTTCTGTTCAGATAAAGAGATTGTAACATGAGCTCAAAAGCAATCCACAGAATGGGAGAAAATCTTCACTAACCACACATCTGATAGAGCTCTGCTGTCCATAGTGCACAAAGAACTTAGAAAACTAAACACCAAGGAAACCAATGGCCCAATTAAAAAATGGGCCCTGGAACTTAAAAGAAACTTTTCCAGGGATGAAATTAAAATGTCTAACAAATATGTTAAAAAATGCTCCACTTCCTTAGCCATCAGGGAAATGCAAATCAAAACTTCCCTGAGATATCATCTCACCCTGGTCAGGATGGCAAAAATCCACAATACAAACAACAACAAGTGCTGGAGAGGATGTGGAGAGAGGGGAACTCCTACATTGCTGGTGGGAATGCAGGCTCATACAGCTGCTCTGGCGAGCCGTCTGGAGATTCTTAAAGAAATTAAAGATTGAAATGCCCTATGACCCTGCTATTCTGCTTTTGGGAATAACCCCCCATACAGCAAAAATTCACCTCGATAGCACAAGCACGACCATGTTCATAGCAGCACTGTTTACAATAGCAAAGCCATGGAATCAACCCAAATGTCCAACAGTTGACGAGTGGATAAGGAAAATGTGGTACATCTGTACAATGGAGTACTATTCAGCCATCAAAAATGATAAATTAATGGAATTTGCTGGGAAATGAATGGAATTAGAAACAATTATATTGAGTGAAGTATCCCAGACACAGAAAATTAAGCGCCGTATGTACTCCCTAATAGGTGGATCCTAGTACGAAACCCACTTAGAGACACTCAAAGATAAATCTCTGTAATAACTACAGTAATTTCAAGGATTATGAACAGGAGGGATGGGGTAAGAGGGCCACGCCAGTAACAAGGAGAGAGGGGACCATGTTACAGCAGAGAAAATAGGCCTCCATCAAGGACTGCAAGTGAGTAATGAGACATCTGGTTAAGTTCACAGACATTGGTTTCTGATCATTTACAACTGATGGGGTATGATCTTACCAGAAAGAGGGCATATAGTCTGGCAAATAGAAAGTAACCATTTCGTAGATGGGTGATTGACCCCTCTCTCACCGTGGTTTCCTACTTTTATTACAACTACCTTTGAATATACTCTTATAACAAAACTCTAATTGAACAGGTTTTTATCTCTGGCCAGGGGGTGACATCCAATACCCATCAGGGTGGAGCCAAGGGCATTGCTGGAGCAGCAAAACTGAAAAAAAAATCAACAAACCATAATCCAGAACATCAGAGACTCTATATCGATTACCTGGAACTAGGCCAGCCTAATCTCTCCCCATCCTGAAGCTCAGGGAAATTTGCAGAAGAGGGGGCGGTAAGATTGTAAGAGCAAGGGCTGGAGAGGTGGCTCAGGGGTTAAGCCTCCGCCTTGCAGGCGGAAGGTCCCGAGTTCGGATCCCAGATCCCACGTATAGACGCCAGACGGAAGCGGGGGCGGCCTGCGCTTCTGGTCCTGGTAGGGCGGAGCCTGTGAATCCCGGGGCGGAGGCGTCCATGGTGGTTCGCGAATTCGTCCGTGGTTCTACACACACATACACACACACACAGACACGCGCGCGCACATACACACAGTTGAATAAATAATAATAAAAAAAAAAAAATTAAAAAAGATTGTAAGAGCAAAAGGATGGGAGGAGCAATGATAGGCAAGATACTCCACACAAGTTAGGGTCGAAGCAATCATATTTGGACTTTACATGTCCTGTGCAATGTCCAACACACTATTGACCTCACAAAGTCTAGCATTTGCTAACGGCACTAGGATCCTGGGAGGCAAGGAATTGACAGCCACAGTAGTGTTCCTATGCTTAACGGGAACACAGGTAAGGGTTCTGGGAAATGCCACTGGGTCCTTGCACCTCATCGGAGAGGAGGACCCAGAGGAGAGTTTGGCATGCACGTTAAAGGATGCTCTGGGGACGGGAGAGGGAGGCACTGGGGAATGGGGAGGGAAGGGGGAGAGGAGGGGAGGTACAGGGGGATAGGTGGTTGGAGGGAGGAGGGTCCAGTGTACCTGTTAAGTTTGTATGAGTGGAAATAAAAAAAAACAAAACCATGTATTTTAAAGAAAAGAAAAAGGATGTGCTTAGAATCCACAATCTGAAGAAAGATAGCTGGTTGACTGCATTTGGGTTTGGGGCCAAGTGTTAAGTTCTTCTTTTCACATTAGAGTATTGGAGTGCTTCAGAGAAGTTGCTTGGGCATCAGTGAGGTCAAACCTGCTAGGCAGAGGGTTCTTACTCCTGTCTGCTCCTGGGCTGAACAATGGCCAGACCCATGGAATGTAAGAGTCCCCAGAAGGTGATTTTGGGCAAATAATTGTTTCTTGTGAAGAAACTGTGGTCAAAGTACTTTCTTTTAAGCTGTTGGCTCCCTTGAATTCTAACCCCATCCTGAAAAGAACTGAGTTGGAAACATGCAGGTGCAAAAGATGTATCAGAAGCTGCTTTACATGAAAAGCAATACATAAGAATTAATGGGCAACTGGTAGAGATGTATATCAAAGCTTTCATTTCTTGTCTTCTTGCAAGAACATATGTTTCTCAGCACATGCTCCATATGTACATATGTTTCAGTTATTTATATGACAATTTCAAGAGCTTTTACAATATCTTTTGTATTATTTGTGTTAATATATATGCACTTAACCTTAACAATAATATACAGGAAGCCTAGAATCTGACAGTTTAGTTCTGATGTTTCTATTTATTACAGAACAAGTGCATTACTAATAAAAGAAAATTTATTTATCTAGGTTACTCAGGTAGTGGCATGGAATCAATAATGAATCACCACTAGGTGCTAGTTTAGAAAAACTATTATTGCCATCCTTAAACTCACTGTTACTTAGATAACACACTTTGAAATGATTTTTATTTACCTTATTTACTTGTGTTTTATTTAAGCTAACATTAAAAGAAATTTATATTTCCTACATTACAATATATATGCAAATATAATACAGGAAACATGAAACTACTTTCAACTAAAGTTTTGATTATTTACATAATAGAAAAGACATAAAAACACCTATCAATATTAAATGAATGCAATTTTCCAAGTTTTATCATCTCATTAGAATTAGATCTTGTGAGTACTAAATACTTTCAATTTTAACATTGTTGATACTCATTTATAAAACGCGCCATTGGTCCTATTTAAACTTAGTTCTATGTGTATGGCAATTAATGTTGGAGACTGAGCCTATCTTCTGTTTTTATAAATGGTGAACTATTACATATGTCATTAATTGATGAACTCCTATAAATCCCATAAATAGCATATATTCACTTACAAAATAAAATGAATAGGTATAAATATGAGAAAGATTTTAAGAGAAGTGGGGGTTAATCAGAGGTGTTGGGGAGGGGGAAGGTGTGGGATGAGAGTGTGTGGTATATATAACATGCATATATGATACTATTCAGAATCAAACTTAATATTTGTATGAGTGGGAAAAATAAATAAATTAAAAAGAATTAAACTTAATAAAGTAAGATATGAGAAAATTATATAAAATCTATAAATATATAGTACATAAAAATAAAATATGAAAGTTGGATTTAAATTTAATAGTGGATGACTAATAATCATTATCATCTTATTATCAGTATTTATTGGTCTTTTCTTTGATGAACCACCCTTATTTACTATTCAGATAGCATAGTTTGGTATATTAATAGCCACATCAAGTTAATAGACAATAGTATAAAACAAAGTCAATGGGGCTATATGAGAATTGAAATGAAGATCAGCTTGGATTTTATTAATATACTGGTATAGTCACCTAATGTCATCAGACTCAAAACTCATGGAAACACTAAGGAAAAACTTGCTTCTAAAGGGAAGTCAGAGGCATAGTTAATATACTATTCAGCTTTGTATATTTAAGATTTAGAAAGGAATTGAAGGCCCTTCCCCTACTCCGCCGCCAGGGACTTACCGTGACCTAGGTAAGCTCCGTCCCTGCCCACCCCCAGAACCCCAGGCCAAATAATTCAGTTCAGTGAAAAACACACAGAAATTGAAAGAAGATCTTAAGAGTTAAAATAACAATGCCCAAGTCAAAGTGCAAATCCATGAGAAACAACACTCAGGTAAACAAATTTCCCACTGAAGGAATTAATCCCATAATGTTAGACTCCAACCAGAACAAACCCATGGAAAATGGCCAAGAAAGGCTGACCCAGGATAACAACTTTCAAAATATGATCATTACCATGTTCAATACTATGAAAGAGGAAATCCGGGAGGAATTAAATAACCGAATCAATCGCTTTGAAGAGGAACACAACAGACATCTGGAGGAGTTGATTAAAACAGTGCAAGAAACAAAAACAGGCATAAAGCAGTTAAAACAGACTCAAGCAGAGTTTAAAACTTAGCTAAAAGACAAGTTATCTTCAACCCAGAACTCCACAGAGAGTCTCATCAGCAGAACTAACGAAGCAGAAAACAGAATTTCAGACCTTGAAGATAAAGTGGGAGTATTAACCAGCTCAATGGAAGAGGTTGTTAAAGCCAAAAAGATACTTGAGAGAAATATTCAGGAGATATGGGACACCCTCAAGAAGCCTAACATGCGTATTCATGGAATACCAGAGCAAGAATCTCAAAATACCATCCCTGAGGAAATTTTTCAAACGATCATCAAGGAAAATTTTTCTCATCTAAAAAAAGAGAGGCCCATACATATACAAGAGGCATTCTGCACCCCAAACAGATATGACCAAAACAGAAGCTCGCCACAGCAAATAATAGTTAAAACACTCCACATTCAAGATAAAGAACTGGTGCTGAGAGCTTCAAGGGAGAAAAAACAAGTCACTTTTAAAGGTAAACCTATTAAATTAACAAATGACTTCTCAGTCAAAACAGTAAAAGCAAGAAGAGCTTGGAGAGACATACTTCAAGTATTGAATGAGCAAAAATGTCAACCCAGGCTGATTTACCCTGCAAAACTATCTGTCATGATAGAGGGAGTAAGAAAAATCATCCAGAACAAAGACAACTTGAAGGGATACATGTCCGCCAAACCAGGCCTTCAAAAAATGCTAGAAATGATACTCAAGCTTGAAGAAAAAAACAGGCATATCCAGGAGAACAGAAGGCAAGTATAACACCATTAAAAGCAAAGCAATATAGTTACAAAAACTACTAAACATAATAAATGTCTGGAATTAAAAATAGTTTCTCCATCATAACACTAACTGTTAATGGAATTAACTCACTGATCAAGAGACACAGATTACAAACTTGGATTAAAAATCACAATCCATCAATCTGCTGCCTGCAGGAAACCCATCTCACCACAAAAGATAGGCACATCCTAAAAATAAAGGCAGGTCAACAATTCTACAAGCTAATGGAAGCAGAAAACAGGCAGGGGTAGCCATTATGCTATCAGACAAAGGGACTTCAAACCAAGGAAAATCATAAGAGACACGGATGGATATTACATTTTAGTCACAGGTACAATTCACCAGGAAGACTTCACAATACTGAACATATATGCACCCAACACGGCCCCTCCCACATTCATTAAGCAAACCCTACAACGTCTAAAGCGAGAAATCAATCCCAAAACGATAATTCTTGGGGATTTCAATACCAGCCTCTCAACATGGGATAGATCTACAGGTAAAAAACTTAACAGAGACACTTTGGAACTTAATCAAATCCTTACTGAAATGGACCTTACAGAACTCTATCGTACTTTTCATCCACGCACCAAAGAATACACATTTTTTTCAGCAGCACACGGAACTTTCTCCAAAATAGATCACATATTGGGCCACAAAACGAATCTCCACTTATACAGGAATGTTGAAATTCTAGCCTGCACCTTATCAGACCACCACGGCTTAAAGCTTGACATCCACAACACAACAAGCAACAGAATATACACTAACTCCTGGAAACTTAACAATATGATGCTGAATGAGAATTGGATTCAGGAAGAAATTACAAAGGAAATTCAGGATTTCCTGAAAGTGAACGATAATGAAAACACAACTTACCAAAATCTCTGGGACACAATGAAAGCTGTTCTAAGAGGTAAGTTCATAGCTCTTAATTCCTACATCAAAAAAATGGAAACATCAGAAATAAATAACTTAATGATGCAGCTTAAGGATTTAGAGAAACTTGAGCAATCTGAAGAGAGGAGATTAGCAAAATAAGGGGAGAAATATCTGAAATCGAGATTAAGAAAACAATAGAAAAAATCAACCAGTCAAAAAGCTGGTTCTTTGCAAAAATCAATAAGATTGATACACTCCTAGCTAAATTAACCAAAAGCAAGAGAGAGAAAAAACCCAAATTAACAAAATTAGAAATGAACATGGAGTTATCACTACTGATACCCAAGAAATCCAGAGAATTATAACATCATATTTCAAAAACTTATACTCAGTGAAGTTTGACAACACAAAAGAGATGGATGGATTTCTAAGTAAACACAACCTACCTAAATTGAATCAGGAAGTTGTGAATTCCTTAAATAGCCCTATAACATATAAGGAAATTGAAGAAGTAATCTCAAATCTTTCCACCAAAAAGTGTCCTGGACCAGATGGATTCAGCACAGAATTATACCAGACATTTAAGGAGTTAATAACACCAATACTCCTTAAATTGTTTCATCAAATAGCAAAGGAAGGAACACTACCAAATTCCTTCTATGAAGTTAATATCGTCTTAATCCCAAAACCTAATAAAGATTCACTTAAAAAAGAAAACTATAGGCCGATCTCTCTGATGAACACAGATGCAAAGATTCTCAACAAAGTCTTAGCAAATCGGATTCAAAAACATATCGAAAAGATCATTCACAGGGACCAAGTAGGCTTCATCCCCGGCACACAAGGTTGGTTCAACATAAGCAAATCAATAAATGTAATTCATCATGTAAACCAGTCCAAAGACCAAGACCACATGATACTCTCGATAGATGCGGAAAAAGCCTTTAACAAGATCCAACAGCCTTTTATGATCAAAACGCTAGAGACTGTACGAATGGAAGGAACCTTTATCAATATAATAAAAGCTGTATACAACAAGCCCACAGCAAGGATTATGCTCAATGGGGAACAATTGGAAGCATTCCCACTTCCATCAGGAACTAGACAAGGCTGTCCACTCTCACCACTTCTATTCAATATTGTATTTGAAGTCTTAGCTGAAGCTATAAGACAAGAAACAGACATAAAAGGGATTTAAATCAGCAAGGAAGAAGTCAAGCTATCCCTATTTGCAGATGACATGATCTTATACCTGAGTGATCCCAAAAACTCCACCAGGAAGCTCCTGGAACTAATTGAGAAGTTCAGCAGAGTGGCAGGATACAAAATAAATGTGCAAAAATCTGAGGCCTTCCTATATGCCCAGAATGAAAGAAGTGAAAAAGCCTTGAGAGAAACAATCCCATTTACTATAGCCCCTAAAAAAATGAAATACCTAACCAGGGAGGTAAAAGACCTTTACAATGAAAACTTTAAAACCCTGAAGAAAGAAATTGCAGAAGACACCAGAAGGTGGAAAGACCTCCCATCTTCCTGGATTAGCAGAATCAACATTGTAAAAATGACCATCCTACCAAAGGCAATATACAAATTCAATGCTATACCAATTAAAATCCCAAAGCAATTCTTTAAAGAAGTTGACCAAATAATCTCAAAATTCATATGGAGGCACAAAAGACCCAGGATAGCAAAGACAATCCTGAGTAACAAAAACACTGCTGGAGGTATTACCATACCAAACCTTAGTCTATACTACAAATCCATAGTTATAAAGGCAGCTTGGTACTGGCTCCAAAATAGACACACAGATCAATGGATATGGGTTGAAGACCCAGATATAAGCCCACAAAATTATAGCCATTTGATCTTTGACAAAGGGGCCCAAAGAATCCAATGGAAAAAGAACAGCATCTTCAACAAATGGTGCTGGCAAAACTGGATCTCCATATGTAGAAGATTAAAGCTGGACCCGTACTTGTCACCATGTACAAGACTTAATTCCAAATGGATCAAGGACTTGATATCAGGCCAGAGACTATAAAAACCATAGTTGAAAGGGTAGGGAACTCCCTTGAGCTGATTGGGCTAGGCCAACATTTTGTAAACAGACATCCAATGGCACAGTCACTGCTACCAACTCTCAACAGTTGGGGTCTTTTGAAATTAAAGAGCTTCTGTTCAGATAAAGAGATTGTAACACGAGCTCAAAGGCAATCCACAGAATGGGAGAAAATCTTCACTAACCACATATCTGATAGAGCTCTACTGTCCAGAGTGCACAAAGAACTTAGAAAATTAAACACCAAGGAAACCAATGGCCCAATTAAAAAATGGGCCCTGGAACTTAAAAGAAATTTTACCAGAGATGAAATTAAAATGTCTAACAAATATCTTAAAAAATGCTCCACTTCTTTAGCCATAAGGGAAATGCAAATCAAAACCTCCCTGAGATATCATCTCACCCCAGTCAGGATGGCAAAAATCCACAATACAAACAACAACAAGTGCTGGAGAGGATGTGGAGAGAGGGGAACTCTGCTACATTGCTGGTGGGAATGCAGGCTCATACAGCCGCTCTGGCAAGCCGTCTGGAGATTCTTAAAGAAATTAAAGATTGAAATGCCCTATGACCCTGCTATTCTGCTTTTGGGAATAACCCCCCATGCAGCAGAGGTTCGCCTCGATAGCACAAGCACGACCATGTTCATAGCAGCACTGTTTACAATAGCAAAGTCATGGAATCAACCTAAATGTCCAACAGTTGACGAGTGGATAATGAAACAGTGATACATCTATACAATGGAGTACTACTCAGCCATCAAAAATGATGAATTACTGGAATTTGCTGGGAAATGGATGTCATTAGAAACAATTATATTAAGTGAAGTATCCCAAACTCAGAAAGTTAAGCGCCGTATATACACCCTAATAGGTGGCTCCTAGTACCAAACTCACCCAGCCCACATTGAGACACTCAAAAGTAATCCTATGTAATACAGTAATTGCAAGGATTGTGAACAGGAGGGATGGGGTTGGAGGGCCACACCAGACACAAGGAGAGAGGAGACCATGTTACAGCAGAGAAAATCGACCTCCAAGGAATGCAAGTAAGTAATGTGACACTTGGTTAAGTTCATAGACGCTCGTTCCTGATCATGTACAAATGAGGGGATATGATCTCACCAGAAGGGGAGGGCACATAGTCTGGCAGATGAAAAGTGATCAATTTGCAAATGGGTGACTGACCCCTCCCTCACAGAGGTTTCCTGCTTTTATTACATCTACCCTTGATTGTGCTAGTACAACAAGACTCCAGTTTAACAGTTTTTGTCTCTGACCAGGGGGTGACATACAGTGCCCATCAGGATGGAGTGAAGGACATTGCAGGAGCAGCAAAACTGCAAAAGATAATCAACAAACCACAATCCAGAACTTCAGAGACTCTATATCAACCACATAGAACTAAGCCAGCCTAATCTCCTCCCATCGTGAAGCTCAGGGACATTTGCGGAAGAGGGGGCAGTAAGATTGTAAGAGCAAAAGGGTGGGAGGAGCAATGATCTGAAGATTCTCCACACTAGTTAGGGCTGAAGCAATCATAATAGGACTTTGCATGCCCTGCGTAATGTCCAACACACTATTGACCTCACAAAGTCTAGCATCAGCTAAAGGCACCAAGATCCTTGGAGGCAAGGGATTGACAGCCACAGTCGTGTTCCTATGCTCAAGGGGAACATGAGAAAGGGTTCAGGGAAATGCCACTGGGTCCTTGTACGCCATCGGAGAGGAGGACCAAGAGGAGAGTTAGGCATACACAATAAAGGACTCTCTGGGGGAGGCACTGGGAGACGGGGAGGGAGGGAAGGGGAGCAGGGGGTTCAGGGGAGGAGGAGGGGGTGAGGGAACTGGTCTACCTATTAAGTTTGTATGAGCGGAAATAATAATAAAAAATGTTAAAAAAAAAGAAATTCAACAAACCATAATCCAGAACTTCAGAGACTCTATATCAACCACATAGAACTAAGCCAGCCTAATCTCCTCCCATCCTGAAGCTCAGGGATATTTGCGGAAGAGGGGGCGGTAAGATTGTAAGAGCAAAAGGATGGGAGGAGCAATGATCTGAAGATTCTCCACACTAGTTAGGGCTGAAGCAATCTTAATTGGACTTTGCATGCCCGGCGCAATGTCCCACACACTATTGACCTCACAAAGTCTAGCATCGGCTAAAGGCAGCAAGATCCTTGAAGGCAAGGGATTGGCAGCCACAGTAGTGTTCCTATGCTTAAGGGGAACATGGGAAAGGGTTCAGGGAAATGCCACTCGGTCCTTGTATGTCATCAGAGAGGAGTGCCTAGAGGAGAGTCTGGCATGCACATTAAAGGATTCTCTGGGGATTGAGGGGGGGAGGCACTGTGGGATGGGGAGGGAGGGGTGAGGGGAGGGGGAACAAGAGGTTAGGGAGGAGGAGGAGGGAGGGAGGGAACCGGTGTACGTATTAAGTTTGTATGAGCCGAAATAATAATAAAAAATGTTAAAAAAATAAAGAAATCTTGTAGACTTCTGAAAAAAAAAGGAATTGAAGAAATGCTAGATGTTAATGTCACAGGCAGAATTTTTTCTGCATATATGACTTTGTCTCCTAACTGATAGTGGGTGGTTGGAAAAACATCAGGAAGTAGGGCTAAGTCACAGGTTCTGTTATTGGAGTCAGAGTGACATTGTACACTATGAGAACACAGTCAATCTACAAGCCTGCTGGAACTGCTAATCACAGCTGTGTCAGTCACATAATGAAAACGGTCCTTCAGAACAGGCTAGACTGAATTCCAAATGTAAATGGAGAAGGTAAACGTACCCCATGGCGGGCATATTTCAGTCATAAACGTTACCATAATATCATCACCGAATGGAAACAAATTCCAGGCAGACCTTTTTTGTGTGTGCTGTAACAAGATACCCTAGCTATTGTTGTTTGCCACAGATACTTCACTCTAGTGAGAAGACTTGTTAAATGAGAAGGTTAGGGTTTGCTTTGACCGACAGGCCGACCATCAAGGCCATGGACACAGTCTTCATTCAGAACCAAATCTGAGTGTACAGATGTCTGTGGAATGTATCTTGCTGTCACACTTGCAAGTTCGAGAAGTGGCACCCATGCAGAATACCAAAAGCTAATTCTCTATTGAGTGCCAGTTGTGTCTATGTATACTCTATTTCTTCTTTAAACTGAAGGAAAGTTAAGGTTTTAATTTTTCTCTCCTCTCCTATGTTTCCCCCTTTCTTCCTTAAAGACATTTTGTTTTACTCCATTTTCCACAAATATTGTCATTATTGAATTTTTTCTTCAAAGTGTCTTACTTAGTATTACACTCTGTTGTTTGACATCTAGGAGTTTTCTAGAGGTATGCTTTGGGTCTCCGGGTTCTTGCCTTCTCACAACTCAAATTCCAGATTGCTATCATTTTGGGGGGGTGAGGTTCTGTCATGGTTTGAATATAAATTGTCCCCCACTGGCTCATGCATTTGAATATGTAGTCGATGTTTGGGAAGACTATGGCACCTTTAGGAGAGGGAGCCTTGTTGGAGCGAGGCAGATCATGGGAGTACCTTGAGGTTGATTATCTCCACCCTGTGTCCTCTTTTGCAGCTTGTGGCTGTCAGCCTCCATAATTGTATGTGACTTAGACTGCCTCCAGCATCTGCCAGTCAATCATGCCTTTTCCCTGTAAATCTTCTTTTTTCCCTGTAAGTTATTTGACTCTGAGTGTTGTCTCACAGCAACAGAGAGAGTAGCTGTAGGAGGAACGGACCAGGCAGGCCTGTATTGTCTGTATGAGCTGCACGCGCGAATGCAACTTCCCCAAGCTACACCTGCTGCCGGGCCTGGTGCTGACCGCAAACCGCCTGACTGAGAGGACCAACCTGGAAAGGACAACACAGCAAAAAACTCATGCTGGGACTTATGGGAGGTTGGGTGAGGTATATAAGCAGCCTGATATTTACAATAAACGAGCCTGCAAGCCTGTGAGCCTGAGAGCCTGTTTTGCCACTCACCTGACTTCTGGGGTTTGTGTCGTTGACTCCACACCTGCTTATCCCCGAGACTGTACAAGTAACCACTACAGGAATTCAGTCTATAGCGGAGACTGTGCAGCATGACTTGAGAACAAGAGGCATACCCCTTCAGCCCTCAAGTCTCTCTGTTTTCCTAAAATCGAGTTATTAAACCCTATGAGATTAGATGATTTCTTTATTCAGTTCTCACTTACAAACTCTGTAGCAAACCAGAGTGGCCACTAACAAAGATCAATAAGATATAAATCATAAGCAGGGTCTGTTTCATGTATTCACAATGGACATCACAGCCCAAGAATAGTCCAGACAGTTATCTTGGGCTTGGAGACCCCTATTCCATGGGAGAGTCTCCCTGGAGGAAAAATCAAGGTTTTACTTATTTAAGGACATTAACCAAGTTCTAGCCTCTCAAAGATTAACTTCCTATAGGAAAGGGATTTGATTTGGACTTGGGAGAAGATTCTACAAACAGTTTGGTTTGGACCTCTGAGAGTAGGACAGAGCATAAAAGGAAATGTTATGTTTTGAAGACCTGTCTACATACTAAAACACATGAGGAAACTGGAACCTTCTATTATTTGCCCTTATTGGCTATTGTTTTATGAAAGATGTGAGAACTAGATGTCTCACTTTTAGAATACTTCCAAAAGCTTTCAAAGTCTCTCTCTTACCTTCAGGATCAAATCAAAAGTCCTGAGTTTACATAGTCTCCAGTTAGTTTCCACTACAGTTCCCATTTGCATCTCCCTGTCCTCCATGCTTCCACTTCACTCACTCTGTTTTACTCTTTGGGAATCCACTCTGATTTCTTCTAGTAGAATGACTCACCCTGTCTCTCATTTCACCCATTCTTCATCAAAGCCACCTTCCCTTTTCACTTTCCTAAATTACCAGACTAGCTAAAGCTACTTACTTATGTTTGTTATCTGCACTTAGATAGTTAAAAATCCAATCCAAATCTATATTGTGCTTTGGTTACCAACACGAAATTCATGAGATCTGAATGGTTGTGCTGTGATTCATATGGGAGTTCCTTTCTTTTTTCTTTTTCATGTGTGTATGTATATGTGTACCAGAGGGCTCTTGAATGTATGTGCCTGTAGAGACTTAAGGGTGACATCAGAAGTCATCGGATTTCTCTTTCTCATTGCTTTGCTCTGGGGTTTCCTAAGCTCTGCCTTCCAAGGCTGGAATTGCAGACTGCTACCATTTCCACCTGACATTTTTAAATGGGATCTGGTGATCCAAAGACTTTAACCCTTAAGTCATCTCCCCAGCCCAAAGGCATTGCATTGTGAGATTACTTTTGCATCTCCATTTTGACACACACTTTCACAGTTTGAAGCACAGGAAGAGAGGAGAAAACACGAAGAATCACAAAGCGGTTTTACAAGCATTTGCTTGGAATCATGATGCATTGTTCTTTTCATAATTAAGTGGCCCAAACAAGTTATTTTTAACTTGGTAGGAAAATTGAGTACACAGAAAAGAGAATGAGAAATATTACTAAGCAACATTGATTTCTTCCATATCAATCTTTTTATTTCCTTTTTCTGGCCAATTTCATTAGGTAGTACTGCTGAGAGAATGTTAAATAGACGTGATGAAGACAGATGTCTTTGTTTAGTTCCTGATCTTAGATATGAAAGATAATTTCTTCACCAGTGAGTATGATATTAGTCTTTGGTGTGTAGATTCTTTAAGAATTGAGGAAGCACCCTTCCAATTCTATTTTTTTGAGAATTTTTAAAATCATGAAATGTTTTTAATATACTTACTATGTATATTCTGTGCTGTATGTATGATTATGACTTTTTAAATTTTGTTGATGTGATGAATTACATTGATATTTGAATGATAAACAAGTTTCATATAAGTAGAATGATTTCCACATCATTGTTATATATTATTGGATTAAAATTTTTAATGTTCTGTTGAAGACTTTTATGTCTATTTTTTATTTTAATTTATAGGTACTCCATTGCCCTCCCTCCCTCCACTCCTCTTTAGATCTCCTTGCTCCCTGCCCCCTTTTTTCCTTCCTTTCCCCCTTCCCTCCCTTTCTTCCAGTGCCCCCTCCTCCCCTTCCTGGAGTTTTATACCTATGTTTATGGGAGACATTGGTCATTTCATTTCTTGAACACCTTTGTTTATTTTTGATATTTAATATTGGCCTCAGAATAAGTAAGGAAGTGGTCTCTCTGCCTCTACTTTCAAGAAGAGATCATAGAGAATTATCATTAAATATTAAATATTCAAATATTTGGAAAATTTACCAGACAAACCATTTGGGCTTAGCTTTATTTTCTGTGTTGGAAGGTTATCTATTATGTACAAATTGATATGGGTAATTTGAATCATCTTTTTCTCTGTGAGTTTTCAAAGATTGTATATTTTAACTTTTATCAGATTTGTAAACCTAGAGTTGATCATAATGTTCCTCTGTTATCTTTTCTAAAATTTCTTTATTTTTATTTTTTTTTTTGCTTGCATGCTTCTGTGCATGCATTCTATGTGGTTTCTACCTCCTTATTGCTTGCTCTGGGATTTCCCAGGTTCTGCCTTCCAGAGTAGGAAGTACAAGCCTCTTCCATTCCTTTTTTTTATGTGGAACCTGGTTTCTAAACTCAGGTCCTTCTGCTTTCAAGGTATAATTTTAACTATTGAGTCATCTGTCCATCTCTCCTTTGTTATCTTTTGAGTGTTAATGCCATTCTAGTGATGTCATCATCATTTCCATTTCTGATATTAGTAATTTTAGTTAGCCTGACTAGATATTTACCTTAGTTAGCTTGACTAGACATTTATCAGTTGTACTGATCATTTCAAAGAACCAACATTTGTTTTATTGAGTTTTTTCTATTATTCTCCTGTCTTCAATTTCATTGATTTTTGATCTAATTATCATTATTTCTTTTCTTCTGCTTACTTTATATTTAATCTTTTTCCTTCCTCCTTTTCTTTCTTTTTTTCCTCTTTTGAGAGGAAACTTAGATTATGACTTTAGGCTTTTCTTATTTGCTAATATTGTCAATTGTAATGTATGTGAAAACTATTGTGAACATGGATGTCTGAAGCTAATGTTTGTGATTTTTCCCTCTTTTTTTTCATACCAAATCACAGAAAGCATTGATTTCCCAAACCTTACTCATTGTCATTCCTTCTTTGCACATTTTTTGTCATAGTTCCATGCCATTTAGGATCATTTATTTTTTTTGGGATCATTGATTTTTTTGAAATATTATTATTAACAAATTAATGTCCTTAGAATGAGATCCTTAATGTGACTATAAATGAAAACTGAATTTCTTCCTACATTTTAGAAAGTGAACATTAAATAATTAAAATGAAAATATTAGTTGCCTATTATCTAGTCATCTCAAGCTGCAGTACTTCCTAACACAGTTTGAAACCATGAAACAAATGTTTGTGAATGGGAGTGTAAAAGCATACCAATGTTTTATGTACCTATGGTTTTACTTTATTAACTTGGGGCTAAAGGTTGTATTTGAGGGCAGGTATTATACTGGCTACTTTGATTTGAAAGAAAAATTAATTTTATAGCTAAGACACATCTTTTTCAACTTCCTTGTTTCGTGACCCTGAAAGTCCCACAGAATACCCCTAGTAAAAAGGGTGAGTGACAATCCCCCACGTGCTTGCAGTCAGGTCTTGCTGTCTCTTAAACCTGTATTCCAGTCCTGTGGGAAGATGGTCCTGTTCTGAGTCATCTGCTTCCCATCCATCTTTTTATAATAAACTTTTTAATGTGAACCACCAGTAGCTTGTTTTCTTGCAAGATTTAGGGAAGTTTTTCTATTGAAATGAGTACTTCCTGAGTTAGCTTTCTGTTGCTGTGACAAATGTCTGAAGCAAATCAGTGTAAAAAGAGGAAAGGAAAGGTTTATTTTGATTCACAGTGTTGGACGTTTTGGCCCATCTTGGTTGTTCCTTTGCCTTGAGGCTCACTGTGTGAGTCAGTTCCCCGTGGCAGGAGTTAGAGACAACGAAAGCAGCTCAACTTCCAGCAGGAGAAAAGGAGAGAGAGAGAGAGAGAGAGAGAGAGAGAGAGAGAGAGAGAGAGAGAGACAGAGACAGAGACAGAGACAGAGACAGAGACAGAAAGAGACACAGAGACAGAGAGAGAGAGAGAGAGAGGAGAAAGAGAGAGAACCAGGCCTTATGGTCTTATTCAGGGCATGCCTGCTCTCATTGTAGAATCTGGTCTCTGAAAGGTTCTTCCATGTTGCCCAAAATGCTGCAGGCCAGGGACTAGACCTTTGATGTATAGTTATTTGGGGATGCTTTTCTAAGTTTCTTACAAATTCCTTCTTTTTGTTGCTGAAATTTCTCATGTGGTCATTTCACAGCTGCACATGAGCACTGTGGTGAACTGAGCTTGGTATCATTAAATTACAAGGCCCTCAATGAGGAAATAGTTCATTCATTAGATGGAGGTCTGGTTTCTCAACTACCACACTGAATTGTGGGAGTGAGAGTGTGGTCAGTTATCCAGCAGTCTAGGGGGCAAATAGAAGGTAGTGTGAGGGTAAACTTTCTTTCAAGATAGTTTCTTAAGCACTTCTCTTCAGGATCAAGGGTCTTTTATTCTGTTTTCTGGCACATTTAAAAAATTGTTTGCTATAGAAGAATTGGAAACTCTTATTTTCATAGATACAATAGAATCATTTTTGAAGCCTTGTAGTTTCTTACAAATGTGCGTTTCTGAAGTCTCGTGATACCAAACGAATAAATCAATTGCTCTGAATATAATAACTAACAGATGAATGAATCAATAAGTTTACATTTCACACACAAGAGTACACCCTCGAGAATGGAGGAGTGGTATGATTTTTCTGCATGGAGAGGTGGGGCTCTGGGAATGACACTTTCCATTACACCTGCCCTTCGAGCAGGACTAATGGGCCAGGCAGCCAGCTTCTGTGATATTTAGGCAGCAGCTAAACTCTCCATTGAAGTCAATGGGAGTTTGCTTACGTAAGGGCTGCAGGCCTTAGCTGCTAAGGATTAATAGGGGAAAAAAAATCCTTAAACTCTTTCAACATTAATATTGCCTATGAGGAATCCAGCCATGGCCTAAGCCGAGGAGCTTTCGAACCTAGCAAGTAGAAGGTAAACAGTAAACACCGGTTATTTTAAGCGCATTCAACTCAGAGTTCAATGAGAAGCAATATTATATTTGATCTCTCAGGTATTACTACTTCTATATTACGATTAGACATTTTAATGTAGCCCATTATCCAAACAATGGCTTAAGTCTGTGGTATTTAATAAATCAAGTCTTCATGGCGGCAGGACTCAATGGGAGTGGGGCTGGAGTCTTTTCTTTTTTTTTATTCCTCAGGTGCAGTTCTGTGTTAATATAAGAGAAGCGTGGCCTTCCTTCTCACAGCGCTAACAGTGCGCTAATCCCTGTGTAAGAAATCAGTAAGTACGGTCTGCTTAATCTAGTCCCAGTGTGAAACTGTTGACATTTGTTCTTTTTTCTATCATTATGTGACTGGGCCTGTTTTGTGCTGGATTAGGGACAAATCTCTTATGCAGCACAGTTGGCATGTTACTAGTAGTTTAACTTCATTAATAATGTATGAAGAAAATGTAATCCATGACAAGGAAGGAAAAAAAAGTATTTTTCTTTCTTTTTTTTTTTCTTTTCCCAAATCCTTTGGCATGAGTAACTATTCAACATTATATGTTTGATGCTCTATTTTACAACTGAACTTCCACTGTGACATGTAAAAATCACACTTGGGCAAATGACTTGCAAAGACACACCTTTTAAAATTTTTAAATGTGATTATGGCTGGCCAGAACTTGTTAAACACAGTAGGAAATTAAATATTTATTCAGCTTACTTCATTTTCAGGGTCATAAACGCTCTTTTCTAAGTCATTCCCCATAAGGAGAGTTTTCCACCAGTGAAGCCATTAACAGGCATCAAGATATAGGAGCACTAAATTAAGATGAGATTGCATAAGCAAATGCAAGCAGGGGTGACTTGCATTAGGGTGCAAACGATCATTTCTTGTAGAAGTGTTTATAGCTAGATGAGTTAGATTGAATGGAGTACAACTGTGCCTAAAGATAAGCCCTCTGTGGCAGCTTCTGTGTTTTATTTTTTTCTAAGCTGTTTGTACAGATGAAAATGGAGTTATGTTTGGAACAATGTGTTTGTGTGTGCTTTGATACTATCAATAATTGTGGAAAGTCACAAAATGGCCTAAGGAAGCGAAGCTGGTCCAAACAGCGGTCTCTTACAAGTACTTTTGTGCTCTGTACTTTGGTCACATTTGGACTATCAGAGCAACAGCTGGGCAGACTTTTCCAACAAAGATGAGTGTCAGATAATCCTGATGAGATTCCACATCCAACATCTTTTGTAATTATGTCACATTCAGCCGTAATGGAATAATTCGAGTTGCAAGGACAAGCTTTGATCCTTTCTTAAACCTTTCCCTGTGGTCTGGCTATCTGAGAGATTTAAAGATATTTCGGTTACAAGAGCTGGCGATTCTTCAGAGAGGTCATGCTCTGAAGCCTCGTGAGCTACAAGAACAAGATCAAGTTTGCTAAACGCATTTTCGAAAGCATCTTTTTTTTTAAGGGGGGATGGGGAAAGGAGAGGAACATTGAATGAAGATATCAATAATACGATATGCTTCAGTTTTCATCTGGACAGTCAGTCAGGACTTTGTCTTCTGTTCTGTATAAGCAGACAGACTGCGCACTACATCGTGGAGTCTGGCATTGCCCTTTTAGAATATTTGTGTGCAAATCTATTCTCTCTTATGGCAGTGCTTAATGAGTTACATTTTAATAGAAAGGAGGACAGAGAAGTATTAGCTATGTTTTTGGAACTGAAAAAAGAAAAATTCACTGTAACGCTAGCCAACTAAACTCCCAATTTCTCACTTACTGGGAAATTTTGCGCAAATTATCTTTTTCTGTCTTTATTGGAGTTTAGCATTAGGCTAATGGAATTGACAGAGCAGGTTTTAAAATTCCAATTTGTAGTTAACAGCATAACTGAAGATAAGCAAATGAAGTTTTAAATAGATTATTTTCACTCTTTATAAACTAAACTTCAAACAAGCTATTTTCCTGTTATTTCTACTTTAAAATTTTTCATTCTAGCATTGTCATATTTCTGTTTTTTTCTTCATAGTCCTGATTTTATATATATATATATATTCCCCTGAGATTTTATTACTGACCAGAAGAATAAGATAGAAGAGAAAACACAGACTTAAATTTCATTTAAGATTGAATTCAATTCTTAAAGGTGTATTCATGTGGCTTTTAAATCAGGCATGAATGTGGTCAGCCTTTCTGAGCAAGAAAAGTCCATGACTGTGTGGATGTCTGCAAATGCAAATAATTTGATTTTAGAAAAATGGAAAGAGGCAAGACTTCAGGACTACGTAGTGCAAGTATTAAACTGACTTTAACCCAGTCTACTGGAGAGAAACTTGTTACTTGTGATGATGTCTGATGACCGATCATCTTTCTCACAGAGCCTTTGTTGGTGCTTTGTTTTGCGACAGTGGATGATTCTGGTGGCTGAGGAGAGTGTGCTCAAGTCTCCATGGTGTGGGGCGTGCTTCATGGACTTTCCAATAAAATTTTGTTCTGTATGTGAAAAAATGAAGAATAATTATAGTTTTTTGTTTTGTTTCATTTATAACTTTATATTTGAGCTAATCTTAGTATTTTCAGTTTTTTAATATTTTATTTATTTATTTTGTTTTTTATTTATTTATTTTTTGTGTATGTGTGTGTGTGTATATATGTGTGTGCGTGTTTCAGAGGGCACTGTGTGTCCCTGTGGAAGACCGAAAGTGACTTTGGGAATCATCCTGGATTGCTTCTATCTCCTTCTTGCTTTGCTCTGGAATTTCCCAGGCTCTGACTACTAGGGCCGGAAGTGCAGGCTGCCTGCTGTTTTTTATGTGGGATTTGGGATCTGAACTCAGGACCTTCTGCTTGAGAAACAGAGTCTTAACCCCTATGCCATCTCTACAGCCTGTATTTTCAGTTTTGTTAAAATTAAGTTTTTTTTCTCTCCTTCAATCCTCCCTCACTCCCTCGCTCCCTCGCTCCCTCGCTCCCTCGCTCCCTCCCTCCCTCGCTCCCTCCCTCCCTCGCTCCCTCCCTCCCTCCCTCCTTCCCTCCCTCCCTTCCTTCTTTCCTTCCTTCCTTCCTTCCTTTTTTTTTTTTCAAAAACCAACTGAATCAAATTAGTGCTGTCTGATTGCACATGGGGTTGGGTCTTCTCCTGGAGCAAAAAACTTATCGATGATGGTGCGCCAAAGAAAAGTGACTCTCCTCTCTAGCCATCAACTGCCTATAGATCCTCTGCTAGGGGTGGGACCTCATGAGCTCCCTTCCCACCCATGCTTGGTCTTGCTCAGGTAACCATAGCTACTGTGAGTTCATGTGCAATAGCCATGCCATGTGCAGAAGACAGCATTTCACACATTCCTGCCCATTCTTTAGATCTTACATTCTTTCCACTCCCTCTTCTGTACTTCCTGAGCCTGGAGTAGGGTATTTATACACTGGTCCCATTTACTTATTCTCAGCCTGTTGATCAGTTATGAGTTCTTGCATTAATCAAACCACTGCCACTGAAAAAGAAACTGTTCTGAGTGACGTTGAATAAACATCATAACATACATAAACATACATAAACATAAATATGGAGAAAGTAGTTTGACTACAGATCATTTATCACAAAAAGAATAGTGGGCTTATGACCTCTCCAGACATTTACCATATTTAAGTAAAGGTACGTGTGATATTATTGCATTTGTAAATATTCCAAATTTATTTTTAAATCTAAAAATTTTCCTCAGATATATAAAATGATCCGTTCATTCCCCTGGCATGATAATTAAGCCCTGTTCTTCAGAATCTCAGCATTTAGGTGGCAGACTTTTTACTTTTATTGAGTTCTCTTAGCTAATATTAAAGTTTCTTTTTTCAAATATACACAGGAAGTATAAAAGAGTGCGGATTCGGAAAACTATGAAATGTGAACTTGGAAAGCTTCAGTTGGAGTTCCAGCTACATTATTATTAACCTTTCATGTCCTTGTCTGTGAACATACAAAGAGTGGTATTGGGTCATGTCTGTGAGTGTGAAATGACTGCAGCGCTTGGTGTGGTCTGAGTTCTTAGGTAAACATGGTCTATTTTTCCAAAACTTGCAGTTGGAATTTGAACCCAGGGCAGTCTCCACCCAAAGCCCTTGAACTTTCCACTGTGCCAGGGTCTCAGGCCATCCTGGGCACACTGTTGGCAGCCTACCAGCCTGGACGCTCTTTAAAGAGAATTTAATGTGGATTTATTAGGAGTCCTCTCCTTGTAGCTCTCAATTTTCCACATCATTGGCAAGCTAGTGACTGGAATTCTCTGACTGTGGCCATCACTAGTCCCAGCAAACAGCTGGGTCTGAACAGGTGGCTGTGTAGGTGAGGGGAGCCAGACAGCCAAAGCACAGTGGGGGATGGTGGGGTATGACGGCAGACAGGCGCCTTCTGTCCCTCACAGAGAACAAATTGTCAGCGGCCAACATTTTGTGCTCATGATCTTTCTAAGGAGAATTATTACCACAGGCCGCTGCATGTTCTGGATGGCACATCAGTGAGGTCGCTCTGTGCATTTGATTTGTGCGAGCGCTTACGGTTCTTGTGCCTTCCTAATTCTTCTTAACGCCAAGAAATATCCCAGTCTAGACTTTGTCCAAAACAGAGCATTGTATTTGGGGAATGACTGGATGCCAAAATGTTGTGAATTTATAAAGCACAAATTCAGTAATGTTATAAAGCAAGAGATCACACAGACAGGGCCAAATGCTATGCAATGATCACCAAGCATGGATCAAAAACAAAGGGACATAAAAGACTGCTTTCTCCCTTTCTTGGAAGTTTGGTGAAGATTAATTACCGAGTCAGGACAGTTCTGTCAAATCCTAATGTTTAATACTTCATATTTTAATGCTTCATGATGATACAGCCTTGTATTTGTTTCAGAAATAAGTGATGAGTCTAACTCTTTCATTTGATTCAACAAATATCTATGGAGCGCCTTCTGTATGCCATGTGTTCTCTTAGCACCAGAAACAGATCAGTAAACAAGTCAGGCAGAATCCTCTGTTATCATGGAAGTTGATTCTAGTTCAGAGACAAATAAATGAGAAAAATACCAAATATGCCACCAGGAAATGCAAAGGAAGAAAACAAATAAGTACCGAGAGACTGAAGTTGCAGTTGAAGTTCTGAGATTTTATATATATTTTTTTTCAAGGAGAATTTAATGTTATTTCTAGGTGAATAATTACAAACAATACAGGCATACACTTATTTAACTTTATTTTTTTCCAGCCAACAAGAAGCCATAACTTTGTTAATGATAGAAACAGTACAAATTTCAAACCAAACTGTAGTTTCACTTTTGAAATGCCAAAAAAGGGTCCTTGCCTTTGGACAGTTGCATTGTTAATTCCATAATAGCATTTACAATATTACTGTTGTTTTTCAGGGCTTGGACTGCCTTTGCTCTTGACACATTTGCTTTTACCATGACCTGTTCTATGTTCTTACCTTCCACGCCTGTTTCATCAACCTCTTCCTCTTCACTCTCCTCTTGTACAGTTGGAATTTGTGTATTTTCTTGAACGTTTGAAGCAGCTTCACTTTGCACTTTGAGTTTCTCAGTAGCTGCCAACTGTGCTTGCTATGATAAATCTTTAGTCTTGGCTTCCCCTACAACTATGTAGGTATCTGAAGTTGGGTTCTTGTAGAATCTGATTTTGTGGTAACAAAGAAGATGTTCTTAGCTTTCCACATAGTGACTCCAGTAAGCCCTGCAACCTGTTGGAGACCTAGTTTGGACAAAGCCTTCCTTGCCTACTTTTTACTCCGACTCTGTTTTGTCTTATTGATTTGTTCTTCATCGATTTCAGCTGCTGCTGCCAACTTAATCTGGCATGTGCTTGTCTGCATGGAATCTCGTTCCTCAAGCTCTGGTACTGATTCATCATTGTCAGATTCTGTTCCAGACTCTATTTCATCCTGAGGCTCTGTAGCAGGGATGGTTTCTGTGGCTTCACCAGGCATTTCGAGCGGAGAAGATGGAACCAAAATGGTGGTGGAAGGAGAGTGAGCCACTTACCTAACTTTAAAGGCTGTAATTTTGATAGTTCTTTAGTTAAAACTGACATAGAAGATACAGGAGTTTTTTTTTTATTTCCTGATAAATAACTTTTTTTTTTAAACATTTTTTATTATCTCCGCTCATACAAACTTAATAGGTACACCGGTTCCCTCCCTCCCTCCTCCTCCCCCCACCCCTCTGCTCGCCCCCCAGTGTCTCCCCCCAATCCCCGGAGAATCCTTTAACGTGCATGCCTGACTGTCCTCTGGGTCTTCCTCTCCGATAACATACAAGGACCCAGCGGCATTTCCCTAAATCCTTTCCTGTGTTCCCCTTAAGCATAGGAACTCTATTTTGGCTGTCAATCCCTTGCCTCCAAGGATCTTGGTGCTTTTAGCAAATGCTAGACTCTGTGGGGACAATAGTGTGTTGGACATTGCTCAGGGCATGTAAAGTCCAATTATGATTGCTTTGGCCTTAATTTGTGTGGAGTATCTTGCGTATCATTGCTCCTCCCATCCTTGTGCTCTACATTCTTACCGCCCCCTCTTCCGCAGATTTCCCTGAGCTTCAGGATGGGGAGAGATTAGGCTGGCCTAGTTCTAGGTGGTTGATATAGAGTCTCTGAAGTTCTGGATTATGGTTCGTTGATTTTCTTTTGCAGTTTTGCCGCTCCTGCAATGCCCTTCACTCCATCCTGATGGGTATTGGATGTCACCCCCTGGCTAGAGATAAAAAACTGTTAAACTAGAGTCTCGTTATAAGAGTATATTCAAAGGTAGATGCAATAAAAGTAGGAAGCCACAGTGAGGGAGGAGTCAATCACCCATTGGCAAAATGGCTACTTATTATCTGCCAGACTATATGCCCTCCCCTTCTGGTGAGATCACACCCCCTCAGTTGTAGATGATCAGGAACGAAAAGTCTGTGAACTTAACCAGATGTCTCATTGCTTACTTGCAGTCCTTGATGGAGGCCTATTTTCTCTGCTGTAACATGGTCCCCTCTCTCCTTGTTTCTGGTGTGGCCCTCCTACTCCATCCCGCCTGTTTATACTCCTTGCAATTACTGTATTACAGAGATTTATCGTCGAGTGTCTTTAGGTGGGGTGGGTGGGTTTGGTACTAGGAGTCACCTATTAGGGAGTACATAAGGCACTTAATTTTCTGGGTTTGGGATACTTCACTCAATATAATTGTTTCTAATGACATCCATTTTCCGGCAAATTCCAGTACTTCATCATTTTTTATGGCTGAGTAGTACTCCATTGAAAGATACAGAAGTTTTAAAAAAATTCTTTTAATTTTTTTCTAGTCTTACAAACATATTGAGTAATTATCCTGTTCCCCTCCTTCCCTCTTCCTCTCTCCCCTTCTTCCCTTCCTCCTTCCCTTCCCTTCTTCAATCTATCCTACTCCTTTCCACCTTCCTGTCTGTCTGCTTCTATGGGCCCCAGGATTCCCTCTGGATTATCTGCTCTAGTGAGGATTCAGGCTTCTGTGGGAGACCAAGTAGCCCTTCCTTGGGCAGGCCCACTGACAGGGGCACTCCCCTTCATGTGTTTAGCTGTAGCCCCTAAGATTTCCACTTCATGTAATTATTTCTCCTGAGATCCTTGCTAGTCTATGGGGACATGTTAGTATGTCAGCCATTATGCAATTCTGGTAAGGACAAGTTTTCTTGCAGTGAGTTTCGGGATGCAATGGCCCTGCCTTGAATGGAAGGGATGTCTTGTCCCATCTTTAGGCTCTTACAGTCTTACTTCTCTTTCTTCTGCAAGGTTCCCTGAGCTTTAAGATAGGGAACAATTTGGTTGGCCTGATTCTGGGTGAGCAATGCAGGGTCACTAGTTGGCATTCTGGTTGACTGTTGATATTTCATTGCACTTCCACTGCACTAGGCTGTGTCCTGTCTGGGTGTTGAGATCCTCTACTTTAGTGGTAGAAGAAGGCTTCTAGGTTGAATGCTGAGTATTCTTCCAACCTATGGGTATAGTAACAGATATTTACAGAGCAGTTTGGTGTACTGTCTTCCTACCTACAGGTTCATACTCTGTTCTTCACTTGTGATCTATTTCCTTCCCTTTTATAGGTTCTTGTTCTAGTTAACAGTAACAGGAATATGTTCCATTCTTACAAGCAGACTTTGATTCCAATCAGAAAGCTATTGTTTGTCTCCTTGATATTCATACCACTATTACACCTGTTGCTATAGTGATTTTTTGCAGATCTCACAGGTTGATGAGGTCTCTGATTATTTTTCTCCCCCATAGCTTTTACAGTATTCCTTGGTACTATGTAAGCTATCCAGCAAGGAGTAAGCTTCAAAATAGTTCTATTTGGTGTATTTTGCCCATATCCTGTGATAAAATGGGAATTTTTAAAATTAGAGATGATGATATATTCATAATCACATATGTGAAACATTTTGAGCCAGAGGGTCATGTGTCATTGGTCTTTTCTTTGATTTGGGACGATATGTGCACAAATGGCTCTTTTTCCATGTACCAACAGCAGCTCAGGAGTTCTGAGATATTTGACAAGGCAGATAGAAAAGGCATTCCTCAGGAGGGGATTTAGGAATGGAGCTCAGGAGGAAGACTGGGATGGCCCACATGGTTCATGGGTGTTTCTAGACAAGGATGATAGTGTTCATACTGGCTTGACAGCAGATGAGTAGGTAAGGGAAGAGATTCGGGTTCATGTTGTGACTTTGTAGGTCAGTGTGTAACCCTGTCTGACGTCAGGTGTCAGTAAGACTCAGAGAGTCAGAGACTCAAGCTCACAAAGACTGTGTGGAAATCCCTCCTCCCACCCTATGCCACATGCAGGAATAATTAGGACTATGTCTGACCCTTGGAAGGCATAGGAGTAAGTGTAGGCTCTTACTACTAAATATACAGTGACTGTGGTTTTCACTAGTATTTAACTGCACCTGTCAAACACATTGTCACACATTCATTAAATGGGAAAATCACTGATTTTATTTAGGTGACTACAGAGAGATGACCGCTGTACATTTCTTCTTTTATTTATTACTCTGTGGATAGTTGACTCAAGTGGAAAGCTTCTTTGTGGTTTTGTTCTATCTCCTGAGAAACTTCACCATTACATTTTTATTTAATGCTTGAGTGTCTCTTTATAATGGTTACATGTTCTTTAGAAAGCCAACATAATTGTGGCCATGGAAGTTAGAGGCTAGTATACTTTTAGTATATTAAACAAATAAATTTGGAACCTAATACGTATCCCTTGACAAGTAAAACAATATGGTACTGTGCTTATGCCAATTATTTATAATGAATATGAGAAAGTTTTAATATTAAGATGTAGTTTTCTCTCATGTTCTGATGTATAGAAATGCTTTTAACAATATGTACTAATGGGTAGTAGTTATTTTGAAAACTTTAATTTAATGGTGAGGTTGTACCATGATTATCTGGTATAGTCTAGTGAAGCTATTTAGTCTTTAAAATTTAGAAAGACAAATTTAGAATGCAAGTAAGAAGATAAATATTGGGAAGAAGTGACTTAATGAACAGACTTGTCTGTGAATTTTCTTTAATAATTCTATCCAACTAAAATTCTCCTTTTTAACATGAACAGACTCAAAACTTTCTTTAGTTTTGTATTTCAACACGAGTACATAGTTACAGTTCTATTTGTACTCACATATCAGATCATTTACTTTCTTCTGGGACGAGGTATGTGTCTGCATAGCATGATTATCCTCTAAGAGCTGGTTCCCTGGGGATCTTTATTGCATTACCCATTTCATTTGGCATGTGTAGTGTCTGGGAATCCAAGGACTTGAAGCAGGACTCTCCTCTGACTCTCCTCTGGGCCCTCCTCTCCGATGACATACAAGGACCCAGTGGCATTTCCCTGAACCCTTTCCCATGTTCCCCTTAAGCATAGGAACACTACTGTGGCTGCCAATCCCTTGCCTCCAAGGATCTTGGTGCCTTTAGCAGATGCTTGACTTTGGGAGGTCAATAGTGTGTTGGACATTGCGCCGGGCATGCAAAGTCCAATTATGATTACTTCGGCCTTAACTTGTGTGGAGTATCTTGCAAATCATTGCTCCTCCCATCCTTTTGCTCTTACAATCTTACCGCCCCCTCTTCCGCAAATGTCCCTTAGCTTCAGGATGGGGAGAGATTAGTCTGGCCTAGTTCTAGGTGGTTGATATAGGGTCTCTGAAGTTCTGGATTGTGGTTTGTTGATTTTCTTTTGCAGTTTTGCTGCTCTTGCAATGCCCTTCACTCCATCCTGCTGGGCACTGTATGTCACCCCCTGGCCAGAGACAAAAAGCTGTTAAACTGGAGTCTTATTATAAGAGCACATTCAAGGGTAGATGTAATAAAAGCAGGAAACATCAGTGAGGGAGGGGGTCAATCACTCATTTGCAAAATGGTTACTTTTTATCTGCCAGACTATATGCCCTCCCCTTCTGGTGAGATCCATACCCCCTTAGTTGTAAATGATCAAAAACGAACGTCTGTGAACTTAACCAGGTGTTACATTACTTACTTGCAGTCCTTGATGGAGGCCTATTTTCTCTACTGTAACATGGTCACTTCTCTCCTTGTTTCTGGTGTGGCCCTCCAACCCCATCCCTCCTGTTCATAATCCTTGCAATTACTGTAGGTAATACGTAGATTTACCTATGAGTGTCTCAAGGTGGGCTGGGTGGGTTTGGTACTAGAAGCCACCTATTAGGGAGTACATACAGCACTTAATTTTCTGGGTTTGGGATACTTCACTTAATATAATTGTTTCTAATGACATCCATTTCCCAGCAAATTCCAGTAATTCATCATTTTTGATGGCTGAGTAGTACTCCATTGTATAGATGTACCACTGTTTCCTTATCCACTTGTCAACTGTTGGACATTTGGGTTGATTCCATGACTTTGCTATTGTAAACAGTGCTGCTATGAACATGGTCGTGCTTGTGCTATCGAGGTGAACCTCTGCTGTATGGGGGGTTATTCCCAAAAGTGGAATCACAGGGTCATATGGCATTTCAATCTTTAATTTCTTTAAGAATCTCCAGACGGCTTGCCAGAGCGGCTGTATGAGCCTGCATTCCCACCAGCAATGTAGCAGAGTTCCCCTCTCTCCACATCCTCTCCAGCATTTGTTGTTCTTTGTATTGTGGATTTTTGCCATCCTGACCGGGGTGAGATGATATCTCAGGGAAGTTTTGATTTGCATTTCCCTGATGGCTAAAGAAGTGGAGCATTTTTTAAGATATTTGTTAGACATTTTAATTTCATCCCTGGTAAAATTTCTTTTAAGTTCCAGGGCCCATTTTTTAATTGGGCCATTGGTTTCCTTGGTGTTTAGTTTTCTAAGTTCTTTGTGCACTCTGGACAGTAGAGCTCTATCAGATATGTGGTTAGTGAAGATTTTCTCCCATTCTGTGGGTTGCCTTTGAGCTCGTGTTACAATCTCTTTATCTGAACAGAAGCTCTTTAATTTCACAAGATCCCAGCTGTTGAGAGTTGGTAGCAGTGACTGTGCCATTGGATGTCTGTTTAGGAACTGATGGCCTAGCCCAATCATCTCGAGGGAGTTCCCTACCCTTTCAACTATGGTTTTTATAGTCTCTGTTCCTTGTTCCATTTTGAATTAAGTCTTGTACATGGTGACAAGTACAGGTCCAGCTTTAATCTTTTGCATGTGGAGATCTAGCTTTTCCAGCACCATTTTTTGAAGATGCTGTTCTTTTTCCATTGGATTCTTTGGGCCCCTTTATTTTGTAATTTTGTGGGCTTATATCTGGGTGTTCAATCCTTATTCATTGATCTGTGTGTCTATTTTGGAGCCAGTACCAGGTTGTTTTTATAACTATGGATTTGTAGTATAGACTAAGGTTTGGTATGGTAATACCTCCAGCAGTGTTTTTGTTACTCAGGATTGTCTTTGCTATCCTGGGTCTTTTGTGCCTCCATATGAATTTTGAGATTATTTGGTCAACTTCTTTAAAGAATTGCTTTGGGATTTTAATTGGTATAGCATTGAATTTGTATATTGCCTTTGGTAGGATGGTCATTTTTACGATGTTGATTCTGCCAATCCAGAAATATGGGAGGTCTTTCCACCTTCTGGTGTCTTCTGCAATTTCTTTCTTTAGGATTTTAAAGTTTTCATTGTAAAGGTCTTTTACCTCCTTAGTTAGGTTTATACGAAGGTATTTCGTTTTTTTAGGGGCTATAGTAAATGGGATTGTTTCTCTCAAGGCTTTTTCACTTCTTTCATTCTGGGCATATAGGAAGGCCTCTGATTTTTGCACATTTATTTTGTATTCTGCCACCCTGTTGAACTTCTCAATTAGTTCCAGGAGCTTCCTGGTGGAGTTTTTGGGATCCCTCAGGTATAAGATCATGTCATCTGCAAATAAGGATAGCTTGACTTCTTCCTTGCCTATTTGAATCCCTCTTATGTCCGTTTCTTGTCTTATGGCTTCGGCTAAGACTTCAAGTACAATATTGAATAGAAGTGGTGAGAGTGGACAGCCTTGTCTAGTTCCTGATCGAAGTGGGAATGCTTCCAATTGTTCCCCATTGAGCATAATCCTTGCTGTGGGCTTGTTGTAAACAGCTTTTATTATATTGATAAAGGTTCCTTCCATTCCTACTGTCTCTAGGGTTTTGATCATAAAAGGCTGTTGGATCTTGTCAAAGGCTTTTTCTGCATCTATTGAGAGTATCATGTGGTCTTGGACTTTGGACTGGTTTACATGATGAATTACATTTATTGATTCGCTTATGTTGAATCAACCTTGTGTGCCGGGGATGAAGCCTACTTGGTCCCCATGAATGATCTTTTTTAACATGTGTTTGAATCCGATTTGCTAAGACTTTGTTGAGAATCTTTGCATCTGTGTTCATCAGAGAGATCGGCCTTTAGTTTTCTTTTTTAAGTGAATCTTTATTAGGTTTTGGGATTAAAACGATATTAACTTCATAGAAGGAATTTGGTAGTGTTCCTTCCTTTGCTATTTGATGGAACAGTTTAAGGAGTATTGGTGTTATTAACTCCTTAAATGTCTGGTAGAACTCTGTGCTGAATCCATCTGGTTCAGGACATTTTTTGGTGGGAAGATTCGTGATTACTTTCTCAATTTCCTCATATTTTATAGGACTATTTAAATAATACCCAACTTCCTGATTCAATTTAGGTAAGTTGTGTTTACGTAGGAATTCATCCATCTCTTTGTGTTGTCAAACTTCACAGAGTATAAGTTTTTGAAATATGATGTTATAATTCTCTGGATTTCTTGGGTATCAGTAGTGATTACTCCATGTTCATTTCTAATTTTGTTAGTTTGGGTTTTCTCTCTCTTGTTTTTGGTTAATTTAGCTAGGGGTGTATCAATCTTATTGATTTTTTCAAAGAACCAGCTTTTCGACTGGTTGATTTTTTCTATCGTTTTCTTAATCTCGATTTCAGATATTTCTCCCCTTAGTTTGCTAATCTCCTCTCTTCTACTACTTTTGGGATCAGATTGCTCTAGTTTCTCTAAAGCCTTAAGCTGCATTGTTAAGTTGTTTATTTCTGATGTTTCCACTTTTTTGATGTAGGCATTAAGAGCTATGAACTTACCTCTTAGGACAGCTTTCATTGTGTTGGACATAATTTTTAATCCTTGTAAGTAATTTTTTCTTGAAAAGTATAAAAGTACACTGTACACATAAAGTCACTTAAAATTTTTCATAATTTATTTTTTATTCCCTTTAATTTTTGTCACAACAAATGCAATGTTTTAAAAAAGTATTGGACCTTCTCCTAGAGGCACTGTGCATGTAGAAGTTGTGTCCCATGTGTATCAGATGGTGGCAGAGAGGTGATGAGACTATTTCTATATTCAGTATTTTGACCTGTGGATAGTTGAATGATTAATAACCTGACATCACATTGCCTTCCAAAACCCTGAGTTCCGTATCTGTGTACTCACCCATGAAGGCTCTTGTGGGGTAGGCTCCATGTGCACACAGTGTAGACAGCCTCCTTGAGTTGGGGCTGTGTATGCTTACAAGGTAAATGGCCTCTTATATGCTCATAAGTGGAATGGTCTCTTGTAGGCTGCATTTCTGTGTGCCCACAATGTGGACGGCCTCCTGTGGGCTGGGGCTCCGTGTGGTCACACCACGAACTTAGTCTCATTGAAGATGGATGAAACTGTTGTTCTTCAGCTTTATCATGCGTTCTTAACCATGTGGAACTGGAAGCTCAATCATAACTACCTACATCCTTAATGTATTTTCTTTTATTGCTTACATATTGTTTTATGTTGTCTAATTTAAACAATTAGGACATAAAGGCAGGAGGTGGACATGCTAGGGAAATGTCCAGGGGAAGCAGGAGGGAGAAAAGGTTAGCTATAATCAAAATGCATTGTCTACATGTATGAGATTATAAAAGAGTAAAAATAAAAACAAAATTAATTAAAAGTGTTGGGACAAGGGAATTATAATCTTGGCAATTTGTGTCTACAGGTGCAGCTAAAATTTGTATTTATGAAAAATTTAAAATATGATGCTTAAGAATGCATGTGTGGTGTGTACATGTATGTGTGTATGTGTGTGTATGTTCATATGTGTGGTGCATGCATATGTGTGCAATTCATATGTGTGGTATGTGGTGTGTGTTGGTGGTGGTGGTGGTGGTGTGTGTGTGTGTGTGTGTATACCTGCGAACACACATAGGCCAGAGGAGGTCATCAGATGTCCTGCTCTCTCACTCTTTACCTTATTCCTGTTAGATGCTATCTCTCACTGATCCTCCTGTCTTCACCTTCCTAGTGCTGCGTCTAGTGAGGGGCCACATCTTATTGTTATGTGGATGCTGAGGATCCCACTCACATCTCTTATACACTGAGCCAACTTCCCAGGCAAGTGGTGAATGCTGACAGAGAAACTAACGACACAATCAGGATTAGCTCAATCGTACCAGTGCTCCTTGAATTCTGATAGGGTGGATTTGCTGAATACTTTAATAAGTTATAGTTTCTCAGGCCCTACTGGGGACTAGGCTGTAGTTGTTTTTTGGTATGGGTTTTTGTAGAAATGGTATGCGAGAAACCTCCACAACAGCTTGAATGAAGTGGACTGTGGCCTTTGATGCTGGACTCGTTCATATTTTGTCATTGGAGTTGCAATTCACAACTTGACCTCTTTTTTTATGGAGACAGTTACAAATCAGTGCCCTTCATTTTGAGATGGCAGAAAGTTGTGATCCCCAATGTCCCTGAGTCCCCTGGCCTCACTGTCTGCTTGTATCCTGCACTGCCCTTCCTCCTGTTCATCACAGAGAAAGATGCTTCCTCCTGCCAGGTTGTCCTCTGCCTACTTCCTTACATTTGTCTGCCCAGTGGCTGCTCTTCCCTTTTGCAGTTCCAAGATCTTCATCACATGAGATGCTGGCTTAGTTTCTGCTACTCCATTGTTGAAATGGGGCTTAGAATGAGCTGCAAGGGATCACTTGCCATCCTGTTCACAAGAATCTTCTACTTCTCCCTTTTCAGTTTTATTCCTCTCCCCTCCCCCTCATACACTAACTTGCAACCTTGGGGTCTTCCTGCTCCCTTCTCAGTGATGTCTCATTAAATGCACCTACTCCCACACCTTTCTTAAAATTAAAATCCAAGCTTATATATATATAAGTCAGTGTTATGGTCTGATCGTGTATTCCCCAAATTCACAGGTTGATGTCTTAGCCTCCAAGGTGAGGATGACCTTTGGGTGGTGAGTCGGTCCTGAGAGTAGGACCTTTATGAGTGGAATTAGCATCTTTGTAGAGTGGATCTGCTGAGTTCATTGAGGTGTCCACCTTGGGAGGATCCAGCAAAAGGAAATTGTTTACAGGAAATGGAAACCTCATTAGATACCACATCTGCAGACGACTTGACCTTAGACTTTCCAGATTTTAGAATTTTAAATTGGTTCTTCTTTAAAAAAAACTGTGTGTGTGAGCATGCAAGCACATGTGTATGCCTTTGAATGCAGATATTCTCACACGAAGGCGTGCATGTAGAGGTGAGAGGACAATCTCACAGATTGGTCTTTGCTGCCATCTTGTTAGAGATAGGTAGAGTCCCTTGCTCACAACTGCTTTTGCAAGGATTGCTGACCCCTAGATTATGGAGATTCTCTTACCTCTACCTCCCATCTTGCTGTAGAAATACTAGGGTTGCAGATGCATGCTACCTGCTTGGTATATGGGCTCTGAGAGTCTAAACTCTAGCCTTACACTTGTACAGGAAGTGCTTTACCCATTGAGCCAAAGTTTTATTACTTCTAAGCTCAGTTTATGCTATTTTGTTATAGCAGCTCAAAATGCATTAAGACACGCAATTTCTTATGCTATTTTAAGTAGAAAAGGTAACAATTGTGGTACTATTCATATTGAAGAAAGGTTGATTTGCTTCTTCTCTATCTGGACAACTGGGCTCACAACTACATGTAAGGGCAAGAGATCCAGGGCTCACCTCTCTTGTCTTCTTGTCTTCACAAAGTCTTTTGATCTGCTAATCTTTCATATTTTCTAGGATCAATTACTCTGCTAGGACAGCACCCTGTTATATTCAAATTAACTGTGCTGAATTCAATACACCTGTTTATGTCTGTTTCTGAACACATACTGAATGAGTTGGTGCTGTCAGGGAGAACATGCAATGATCTCTACTGATAGAAAATGGAATTCAAAGAAACAACAGGGCTCACGAGGCATCTAAAATTAACTTAATCAAGAACACACAACTATTTTATGTGGAAAAAATTAAGACTAGAATAAAGGGCATAAATGATGATCTCCCTAATTAGAGAGACATTTCCTATTTCTGGGAAGCATGACTTAATAGTGTGAAAAGACCACACTTCTTGAATTAATCTATAAGTACAATATAATTCCAATCAAAACAACACTTGTCTTTTCCATGTGCCAGGATAAAGAGTTGTTCAAGTTAAGCTTAGAAGTATAAGTAACGGCTAAGAGAATGCATTTTGCCTGCTCTGTTAGAGACTGAAAAGTTGATTTAAGACCTTCAGACAAGGTAGCAAGGTGAGGACTGATTCCCAAAAGTTTTCTCTGATTTACACACATGAGCTTCAGCATGCACACACTCACATCCACACACATAAACCAGCACACACACACACACACACACACGTACAGACTTGTACACATAAACACATACACATAGTAATTTTTAAGGGAAAATCCTATCTTCATAGTTGTAAATTAGGTTATAGAAGAAGCTAATATGAACTCTGGCAATATATAAATATAAGCTGCTAAATTTCTGAATTTGAGAAGTGGCAAGATTCTGTGATGCAGGAGCATGCTGCTGGATTGGATGGATGGTTGATGGAAAGAAAGAAAGAAGGAATTTCTTAGCTAATGTGGGTACTGTTTCCAACATACTGGTTAGGACCACTAGGGCTAACTTTTTGCATCAGATTTCTGTTACTATTAAAAAAACCATAAGATAGTCAACTTTCAAAGAGAAACAGTTCCTGTGGCTCACAGATTTTGATGGGTTGGCACTGCTCTGATGCTGTGTGATATTTTAGTGGAAAGTCACTACTTAAGGAAGTTAAGAGGATGGAAGCATAGTTAGCTAGGGTACCACTATCTCCATGGAAGGCATATCTCTCAGAGGAGCCACCTCCAAATGCTGTTATCACCTCCTAACACTTCCTCTGTGCACTTCTCAAGCCTCCAGTACACAGGCCCAGGGTAGTTTCCAGATTGAAAGCACAGCATGGTCCAACAAAAAGGCTGGTTAAATCCTACAAGATTCCTGAAAATATAAGCATATTGACAAGATGGCTTATACTCCTCTTAGGTACTGCAGAAGAGGCATTACAAATGTGGTAAAAGTCAGAAAGTTAAGAAAAGTTAACTGCTCCTCCACAAACCCAGTCTACCAGAACTAACTTGAGAAAAAAAATAAAGAAAAGAAAAAAAACATAAAGTCATGCATCCAGAAAAAAAGGGTGAATGATAATCAATTTTTTGATAAAAACCCTTGAGAATTAAAAGAAAGATTACCTGCAGGTGGAACCTTAGGGACTAGGACTAGACGGGTGAAGGAGAGTGCCCTTGCCAATGAGTCTACCCAAGGAAAGGCCTTGTACCTGAGCCTATACAATGCAAACAACCCATGGGAACCCTGGAGCCCACAGAAGCAGATAGGCAGGAGGGTAGGATGGAGTGGGATGGATTGATAAGGGAAGGGTGAGAGGAAGGAAGGGGAGAGAGGGAGGGAGGAAGGAGTGGGGTAGGAACAACCACTCATTATGTTTGTAAAACTAGGAGAAAATAAAACAAAATTTCTGACTTAAAAAAAAGAAAGCATGCATGTGAAGCACTTAGCAGTGAGTAACAGTCATTGTGAATATTACTGTCTGAGTTACCTACTTACTTCTAAGTGGTGACTGCAATCAGTAAATGTTTTTTTCCCTAAGATCGAGGAACAGAATTTAAAATTGTGGGCTGTCATAGTTGGGCACAGGTGTCAACTTGATGGTTGTGGGTTTGAGCTCTGGGCACATTTGTGGAGAATTAATTAGTAGTTGAGTTGAGAGCCCAGAGCAAACCTGAAGGAGACTGTCTAGTTGATGGGGAAGGCCCAGCCATGGTGGGTGGGATTAGGCCCTGGTGTTGGTGCATGCTCTCCCATCAAGCTGGACTGAAAACTCTAACCAGGAATCATAAGAGAGAATAAACCCCTTTTTACCTTAAGCCATTTAATGGTCATTTATCAGCAACCATGCAAGCGAATTGCAACAGAATTTGGTACCAGAAGTGGAGTGTTGCTACTAAATCTGACTTTGTGGACTTTGTGGCTTTTGAATGGTTTTGCTGGACAAAGTTTGAAATGTTTGAAGATTTTTTTTACTTTGTAGATTACAAAAACTGTCCTGCAGAGTTTAGTGGGCCAATTGGATAATGGTGGTGCTGAGAGAGTTATGGATTTTTTTGGGTCCAATTTGTGATGAGGGGAACAAGGACTTGGTGAAGTTGAATCTAAAGATGATAGACTGAAATAAATCAGGGAGAGCAGGTTGAGAGAGTCGGCATTCTTTTGTACACTTAGCCAGGTATGCTGGTCTGGCAGGTAAGGATCTTTCTTCTTTTAGTTGTGTGTAGAGATGGTGTGGGCAGTTCCCTTGGTCCTGGTGTTGGTGCATGCTCTCCCATCAAGCTGGACTAAGAATTGTAACCAGTAATCGTAAGAGAGAATAAACCCCTTGCTCCTTTAAGCTGTCGGATGGGCATTTATCAGCAACTGTGCAGGTGAACTGCAACATGGGCCTTAGAATTTTAAATGTTTTTAATCCAGAACATCAAAGACCCTACAATGTTCACCCAGAACCAGACCAACCAAATCTTTCACCATCCTAAAGCTCAGGGAACCTTGCAGAAGAGGGGGCAGCAACACTGTAAGAGCCTAAAGATGGGGAGGACCATTGATATGTGAGATACTCCACACAAGTCAGGGCTGCAGCAGCCAGGATATAGCCACAATGTGTTTGGATCTTGCCTGACTTGCACAATGGCTGACGTGTCAACAATCCCTCAAAGTCTAGCACGGATTACAGGAGACAAGCAGTCAGGCAGTAGGATCCTTAGAGATAAGGGGTTAAACAGTCAATACAGTTCTTATACTAGTAGGCAGCCCAAGAAGTGGTCCCAAGCTATGCCAGTGAGTCCTGAACCCTCACTAGTGTAGACGACTCAGAGGGAAATTCAGCACCCACATAAACAGATGCTCTGGAGGATGGGAGGGAGAAAGCAGGAAGTGCCAAGACAGGAGGAGGGAAGGAAAAGTGGTGGGGGGTGGAAATGGGGGAGAGTGCAATGGGGGACAATGGGGGTGGGAGAAGAGGGGGGAAGGGCGAAGAAGGGGGATATTGAGCTTCTATGATAAAGCAAAATAAACTGTAATAAAATGTGATAATAAAAGAATTTTAAATTTTTTAGAGATTAAAACCCATGTTTTTCATCTTATAGCACAAAATCTATAGAACAATCTCAAAATCTGAAGAACAATGGATCTCTTCAATCTCAAGGAACAAATTCACTGGACTTTTGGATCTAGAATTTTTTTCTTGCAATTAGCATAGTGAACATTTTGCATGAATAAAATACATTGCTACACCCCAGAACCAGCAAGATCAAGGGTTGCCATACGGAAATATGAATTTTATAAAATGGCAGGATTCTAGATTTGTAAGTCCAATGAATTCATTTTCTATTCTCATAAAATATGGTTGCTAAGCCAGGGAACAGAGGTATTGGGAGTTATGTTTCCAACCTCATAGCTAAACTCCATGGTAATCAGGTACAGGGGCTGTTCCACATCTGGCAATTCTTGACAGGGGATGGAGAACAGTCTTGCTTTCCCACTTCATGGTGGACAGTCAGCTTCCCAGAGATTGGCACCTCCACTCTGAGCTGGGTGTAGAACCTGGATTAGGGCCAGCATAATGGTTCTCTCAAGTGGCCCCACTGGATTTTCTGTGTTGTTGTCAGCTTGAGCGAGGGTGTCTCTTTACTTTGTTCTGTTTTATGTTGCAGTGAACATCCACCACTGATTCTCTCTGCGCCTGAACCCAGGTCCTCCCGGTGATGGAATACGAGTAACTGGGCAAGGATATCTGAAGTCACAGGTCCGAAGTTGGAAGGAAGAGGCCGTGTTTGGTCTAGGTGGTTCTGTACTTGAGATTGCTGGGCAGGTGGAGAGATGGCAGAAGATGGACTTTTCATAGGCGCCCATGGATATGCTCAATCAGACTCTGTAAAATGCAAATTCAAATGCTTTCACAGGGTAGAGAATATTTGCTAAGTTTCTTAGCTTCTTGAAAGCCTTGTTTTCTTTAGATCATCATTTCAATATTGTAGTAAAGTCCAAGGGCAGGAACTTTTTGAGTGTAGTGTCCCACGCAACGACACTGGCTGTGCACTCATGAAACCACCTCTGCTCCAACCTTAGTCTCCCATTGCCACTTTGTTTTTTTGCATGTGCGTTCAGGTGGGAGGTATGTACCTGTGTGTATGCATGTTTGAGGGTGCATGTATGTACAGATACACATATGTGTGGAGGCTCAAAGTTGGCATAAGGTCTTTTTTGACTGTTCTCCACTTTCATTCTTAGGGCGAAGTCTTTCAGTTGAGCCCAGACCTTGTTCTGAGCCTTTCTGTCTTTGCTTCCTGAGTTCTGGGACTACAGGGGTCCTCTGTACCTGGCCAGATTTCACATGGGTTCTGGGGAGCTGAACTGTGGTCCTCATGCTTGTAAAGCAAGTCATGGAGCCATGTCCCCAGCCCCTTGTCTTCTCCCCTTCTGGTGCTTCTAGCTGCCCTTTCTTCTGGTGTCCAATTGTCACCTTTCCTCAGCCAGGTTTTATGTAGAAGTTCCAAGATTTGTGAGGACCCTGAGGATTTGCTCTTTTTTTTTTTTTTTTTTTTTTTTTTTTTTTAGTTTTTTCCCCCTTTCCTTAGGAGACTACAAAAAAGTATGGAAAGATAATTAGACTTGGGTTTGAGCTTTGGATTGTCATTTGATATGTGAACTTGAATAAGCTAATGAGCATTTGTGCTGTTTTCCTTAGATCAAGTACAAGTGTGAAACTTGGAGCTAAACTGTCTTGTTTGAAATCTCTGTAAGTGTGCCTTTGGCTTCTCTGGGTTTCAATTTCCCTTTCTGCATGGTAGTATTGCATTGAGAATTCATTGCATTGGTATATAAAAACTGCTTGGATCTCTGGTCTATTATATGAGTTCAATAGATACTAATTGTTAATAGTCACTCATTTATTGGAAAACATTTAGACATCAATAATAC
Source organism: Typhlomys cinereus (assembly GCA_023101885.1). Lineage (NCBI taxonomy): Eukaryota > Metazoa > Chordata > Mammalia > Rodentia > Platacanthomyidae > Typhlomys > Typhlomys cinereus. The sequence continues at coordinate 5,086,532 of JALPQD010000127.1, forward strand.
TTTTTCAGGAGTGATGTTTTTTACTTCACCAGTAGTACCATTGATGAAGACCCATGGAGGATACGATGCTCGCTAATTGCTCGGTCCTTAGATGTCATGTTACATTATTGCATGAATGACAGTGTGATACTAATCAATAGTTTTAATTAGGAGTTTAGTCATGAGAGAACTCTGAAGGTCTGAGCAGTGAGGATGAGAGATGATGGTTTCTAGGAACTGATGGCCACTCATGAACCATCCCAAGATGCCCTGTTTCAGCTTCTTGCTCTCATTTCATCCTTTGAAGCAGCTTGTTGTCTCTGTCCTGTCTGATCTGAATAGAATTGAATTGTGCCTCTGTCTCATACCCTTTATAAGCCATCAGTCCTTTCAAGATTTCTTCAGATTCAACTCCCCATCCCTCAGGGTAATCCTTTTTCTTGTAAACTTTCATAATTCTTTTTTTCTTATGAACTGTCTTTCTGTAGTCACATGTCTAGCAAGGGAAGAAACTGCAGACCTCTTAGGTCCCCCCAGGCATACCCCCACATTAGTGACAAATGTAGGACTTGCTCAATCGTTTGTAGGAGGCAGAAGAGGGCTCTTTCCAAGTCCTGCAGAAACAAAAACTCTGAATTGTGATTCTTGCTTTCCCAAGTCCTTTGTGTTTCTGCCTACATCCAGAGCTCCTCTGTCCCTCACAACTGAACACCTCCCTTCAGGACAGCCCCTCGACACTCTTATTGCCTTTATTTAGGCAATCAATGGATGCTTTCTGGCTTATCCTCCCAAGTGATATTTAGACATTCATCCAAGTGCTCAACTGAGCAATAATAGCCTTCTAGTAACCAGATTCATTCTCCCTAGAGAGCATTCACTGTTACCACTATTGAAATAATTCCTTATTGTAATTTGCTTTATATGTTTGACAATATTCATTCTTTCATTTAGTTCTTTTATATAACAAGTATTTACTGAAGACAGCCTAAGTTGCCTCAGGAACACAACAGGAGTTTCAACCTGTTGTGAGAGAACATGTACTGATATAGATTAGTGACCGCCTGTTCCTAGAATATATTTTATGGTTAGAAGGTGCCAGAGTATTGTATTCAAACCAATACTTTTACATCACACTTTATAAATATTCTTGTCAGAGCCAAACTTAGATTTTTCAGCAACTCTATACTCGCTCTTCAGCTTTATCATTAAAGTTAAGAAATAAAGCAAGAACTAGAGGGGGCATAGCTCTGGAAAGATGTGGCCCAAGGGTGCCCTTCAGATGATACCTAGGACCAGCACCCCACTCCCTTTTCTCCACTTTTCTGATGAAGCCATGCAATGACCACAGTAGGAACAGTTAACTGAGGTGATGAATGAATAAAGAGGGTGAGTCATGGTTACCAAGAATAAAAAGTGCTGAGTGGTTGATGAGGTACAGAAATAATTAGTAACACATTTAAATTTGCTGACACTTCCTAACCACTTTCAGCTGGTTCTTTGGTGCACAATATAGGGAACTTGATCACTGGAACTTAAACTATATTAAGGGCACAATGTTTTTTGCCTGCTTTGATACTTTTGCTTAAACATCTTTGATAAATGAATAGAGGAATTAGAATGACAGGTGTTTAAAGACCTAACCTTCCCTCCAAGCAGGAAACAGCTTAACTTTAAATGATCTATCTATCTATCTATCTATCTATCTATCTATCTATCTATCTATCATCTATCTATCTATCTATCTATCTATCTATCTATCTATCTACCTATCTATCTATGTCTAGCTATCATCTGTGTCTGTCTATCTCTCTCTCTCTGTCTATATATCTATTATCTATCATCTGTATATCTATTTAGATATATAAGTCTGTCTATATCTATAATCTATGATATATTTATTATCCATTCCCTATCTATCTTTATCTATATTAATATATAAGGTAGACCAAACTTCTTTCTTAAAAATGGTCAATTTAGCTATGTGTGACTTGTATGCTTATCAAAATGGGAAATTTGTACACAGACCTACAGATAGGGAGAAGGCTTTATGGAGAGACAGAGGAAGATGGTTATTCGTGCACCAAAAGAAAGGCCCAGAGACCTTTCCTCACAGTTGGTGTCTACTCTCCAAAATCATGAGACATTTCCATTTCTCCTGTTTAAACCATCTACCCATCTTCTGACAGCTGCCTTAGCCAATGAATACAAATGGGAAACGAGATTAATTTTCAAATCTCAGTGAGCTAACTTAGAAAGAAGTATGTTATTCAGTATAATCAAAGTTTTAATCAAAATTTTTGCTATTCGCAGCACTAGAAATGCATTTAAAAAAGACGGGAAAAATATCAAGGGTAAAAGAGTTGTAACATGAATGAAAGAAGTGACTGAATACACTTGATATTCATAGCTGGTCTTGGGGAAGATTGCTTTTGGCAAAAGGATGAGTGACCATATTTTTAAGCATTTTTAAGATGTTCTGGTGAGATATCTAGAAAATTAATGCAATGCGATATGGCATTTCACGCTTACTTAAACATATTCCAGAGCTGATATCTTTTGCAAATCTTTTAGTTAAAGATCCAAGAAGTGAAAGGGTAGGCCCAAAGTTGACAAATTTTCATTGCTGCCATCTTCTGAAATCTGTCATATTATTCTCAATGGACATTTATACAATTGCATTAATAACAGGTAATTAATTTCAATTGTCCTAAACAACTTTATTTATAGGAGACAAAACTGAAGTTGAAAATTTCATTATGGCTACATTCTGGTATTCAAATTCAGGATTTAAGAAGTTGGCCAGTTATATGAAACAAAACAAACAAACATCAAAGCCATCCCTTGGTTTCTAGTGGAAAACTAGATATTCTTTACACATCTTTTGTATTTATATGTTCATTTACCCTCACACAGAGCATTATATAAATTCTACTTGGAAAGGAATTTCAATTTTAAAGTTCAAAGAAGTGTCTTGAAATATATGAAACTATCATAGATTTCACAGTAGACCTCCGAATTTTTAGGATAAAATTTTAAGTATGCTAGCCTATGTGAATAAGGTCTAAATGTAAAGCTTTGTTTTCTGTTTTGGAAGATAGTTTAGTCAATTGTAGATTGTTTTCTTAAACTTCTGACACACTCTTTGGCTGTCTGTCTAGTTAAAAGAGGGAACAAATGGAATGTTGCTTTTCAAAATAGTTGTATTTCTCTTTGTATATGATAGAGTAGAGGTTAATTACTGCCCTCTTGTCCATGTTTCACATAATGAAATTGTACCCATAAAGGAGTAAATTTAAAAAAATGTCATTCTTTGCCATTTTTTTTAACGTTAACTAATTTGTTTCACTACAGTGAAACAATGGTGAACTTGACTTTGTGGTGTTTTTCAAGTTGCTTTCTTCTAGAATATCTGTGGGAACTCAGGAGAAAATGTATAGAACAGAGTATGACGATTAGGCACTTGCAAATTTATAGAGAAAACTCTCATCAGAAAGCGACTAGTTTTCTTGGTGATTCTGCTTCCTGACTTGATGGCTGTCAGATCCCAATTTTCATTATGTCTGAAGTTCTGTACCAGACAGAAGCTAAACAGAGAAGGCAGAAAGCTGTGCAATTGGAAATCATCTTCCCAGCATTATACACACAGACTTTTCATTTCATGCAGTCATCTATTTTTATTTTTTTTTGCTTATGTGTGTGTCTGTGTCTGTGTATAGTTTATAGCTATTGATTTTGATTATTTCATCTGTTTTTTCTAATTAATCAACATGTGCAATTCTGATTTTGTCTTATGTCTTGCCTTCATTTTTGAAATTCTTAGCGCCAGAAAGGACATGGATCTTATCCAGCTGCAAACTTCAATAAGCTCTCCGTTTCTCTAGGTCACGGGTGGCAAATGTTAAACAAATTTACATTTGGGATTTTCTATTCATTTCCCGCCTGGCTGACTCTGAGCCAGTGATAACCACTTGATAGTTATGCGACTCTCCATCATCTGTGTGACCTGGGCTGTGCTTCTCGCCCGATGATGACTTTATCATGCAGCGTATTGCTAAAATCACGCGACATGCTGATTTTAGGTCCTCATGTCTCAAGAGCATCTTTAAGAACGGAAAGACTTTTCAGTGTAGTTTGTTTCAGTGCTGAAGAAAAATCTTTGTAGAAAACCTTTCTACAAAGTGGAATTTGAAGACCCTGTAGGGGGAAAGTATGGAGATGCATGTTCTCTTTTTGGTCACTTTGGGCTCATCTGGGAGTAGCAACTGCTCACTATTCTGTAGCTATGAGCATCTTCTCAAATGCTGAGAAGTTAAGGGATCCAGTTTTTGGTGAATTCCTAGTTATTTGTTAAACTGTAACTGATAAACTGACCAACTGATTCAATTCAATTCAGGGATTAACCTCTGACCCAGTAAAGCGACAACTTTTATCAGCCAAGGATACTGCCTGGTTGTTAGAATACCTGGCTTCTCTTTCCAGTCATCAAACAGAGCAACGTGTTTATGGCAAAAATCTTTTACTTCAGTCCCAGTTTCTGTACCTGAAGATGTAAAGTCAAATAATCAAATCAAGACTTATTTTAATTAATGTAAATGGCGCGCCTAACAATCACATGTACAAATTGTTTTAACTCTCAAAAAATTAACTGTGTGCTCATTATTAGTAAATGAAATGATATGCTGTGCAGCAATAAGCATTCCTAGGTTCCGAAAATTATAATTCTATTTTTTGTGGCTAAGGCAATAGCTAGAAATGTAAATGTTAATATTTAGTGTCACATATTGATGATAAATTAAGATTTTTCCCTCATCATTGGAATCGGGTCATAGAGAAATGATGTTGACTCAAATGATGTTGACTAATCTGATGGTGACTCAATACAAAAATTGTTTCCATACAAATTCCCCACATTTCTTTGGTGTTTGGAGGACCCCCCCAAAACTTTAATATCTCACATAAAGCATGAGATGATAACACGGTATTATACTACCTTTAAAAATATGTGTATCTAATTGTTCATATCATTAGATTTTTAAAAATTAATTTTTTAAAATTTTTGTCAAATTAGTGTGTTTATGTTGTACATAAATCCAGAGAATACATTTTCTCATTACTGCTTAGGGGTTATAGAGTAATGATACTATTTAGGTCTATTTTTTTCCAGTATTGCATTGGAAGAAATTATTTTTTTTTAACATTTTTTATTATTATTTCTGCTCATACAAACTTAATAGGTACACCGGTTCCCTTCCTCCTTCCCCCTCCCCTCACCCCTCCCTCCCCATCTCCCAGTGCCTTCCCCCCCAATCCCCAGAGAATCCTTTAATGTGCATGCCAGACTCTCCTCTGGGCCCCCCTCTCCGATGACGTACAAGGACCCACTGGCATTTCCCTGAACCCTTTCCTGTGTTCCCCTTAAGCATAGGAGCACTACCATGGCTGTCAATTCCTTGCCTCCAAGGATCTTGGTGCCTTTAGCAAATGCTAGACTTTATGGGGTCAATATGGTGTGGGACATTGCGGAGGGCATGTAAAGTCCAATTATGATTGCTTCGGCCCTAACTTGTGTGGAGTATCTTGCAATCATTGCTCCTCCCATCCTTGTGCTCTTACAATCTTACCACCCCCTCTTCCACAAATTTCCCTGAGCTTCAGGATGGGGACAGATTAGTCTGGCCTAGTTCTAGGTGGTTGATATAGAGTCTCTGAAGTTCTGGATTATGGTTTGTTGATTTTCTTTTGTGGTTTTGCTGCTCCTGCAATGCCCTTCACTCCATCCTGATGGGTATTGTATTTCATCCCCTGGCCAGAGATAAAAAGCTGTTAAACTAGAGTCTTGTTATAAGAGTCTATTCAAAGGTAGATGTAATAAAAGTATTAAAACACAGTAAGGGAGGGGTCAATCATCCATTAGCAAAATGGTTACTTCTTATCTGCCAGACTATATGCCCTCCCCTTCTGGTGAGATCACACCCCTTCAGTTGTAGATGATCAGGAACGAAAAGTCTGTGAACTTAACCAGATGTCTCATTGCTTACTTGCAGTCCTTGATGGAGGCCTATTATCTGTTGTAACAGGGTCCCCTCTCTCCTTGTTTGTGGTGTGGCCCTCCTACCCCATCCCTCCTGTTCATACTCCTTGCAACTACTGTATTACAGAGATTTATCGTTGAGTGTCTAAGTGGGCTGGGTGGGTTCAGTACTAGGAGCCACCTATTAGGGAGTACATATGGTGCTTAATTTTCTGGGTCTGGGATACTTTACTCAATATAATTGTTTCTAATGACATCCATTTCCCAGCAAATTCCAGTAATTCATCATTTTTGATGGCTGAGTAGTACTCCATTGTATAGATGTACCACTGTTTCCTTATCCACTCATCAACTGTTGGACATTTGGGTTGATTCCATGACTTTGCTAGTGTAAACAGTGCTGCTATGAACATGGTCGCACTTGTGCTATCGATGTGAACCTCTGCTGCATGGGGGGTTATTTCCAAAAGTGGAATCGCAGGGTCATATGGCATTTCAATCTTTAATTTCTTTAAGAATCTCCAGACGGCTCACCAGAGTGGTTGTATGAGCCTGCATTCCCACCAGCAATGTAGCAGAGTTCCTCTCTCTCCACATCCTCTCCAGCATTTGTTGTTCTTTGTATTGTGGATTTTTGCCATCCTAACCGGGGTGAGATGATATCTCAAAGAAGTTTTGATTTGCATTTCTCTGATGGCTAAGGAAGTGGAGCATTTTTTAAGATATTTCTTAGACATTTTAATTTCATCCCTGGTAAAGTTTCTTTTAAGTTCCAGGGCCCATTTTTTAATTGGGCCATTAGTTTCCTTGGTGTTTAGTTTTCTAAGTTCTTTGTGCACTTTGGACAGTAGAGCTCTATCAGATATGTGGTTAGTGAAGATTTGCCTTTGAGCTCATGTTACAATCTCTTTATCTGAACAGAAGCTCTTTAATTTCACAAGATCCCAACTGTTGAGAGTTAGTAGCAGTGACTGTGCCATTGGATGTCTGTTTAGGAACTGTTGGCCCAGCCCAATCATCTCGAGGGAGTTCCCTATCCTTTCAACTATGGTTTTTATAGTCTCTGGCCTGACATCAAGGTCTTTGATCCATTTGGAATTAAGTCTTGTACATGGTGACAAGTACGGGTCCAGCTTTAATCTTCTGCATGTGGAGATCCAGTTTTGCCAGCACCATTTGTTGAAGATACTGTTCTTTTTCCATTGGATTTTTTGGGCCCCTTTGTCAAAGACCAAATGGCTATAATTTTGTGGGCCTATATCTGGGTCTTCAACCCTTATCCATTGATCTGTATGTCTATTTTGGAGCCAGTACCAGGCTGTTTTTATAACTATGGATTTGTAGTATAGACTAAGGTTTGGTATGGTGATACCTCTAGCAGTGTTTTTGTTACTTAGGATTGTTTTTGCTATCCTGGGTCTTTTGTGCCTCCATATGAACTTTGAGATTGTTTGGTCACCTTCTTTGAAGAATTGCTTTGGGATTTTAATTGGTATAGCCTTGAATTTGTATATTGCGTTTGGTAGGATGGTCATTTTTACAATGTTGATTCTGGCAATCCAGGAACATGGGATGTCTTTCCACCTTCTGGTGTCTTCTGCAATTTGGAAGAAATTACTTTTTGAACAGAGAAAATACAAACAATGGGAAGTGTAGTTAAAATTTTAATTTTGGGGCTTAGTAGATGGCTCGACCACTGGAAAGCCTCACCTCCTATGAGCTGGGTCTTCCTTATCTGTTGCTGAATCCCTGCTGGGCCAGTGGGGGAGGGGGGTGGGGAGGGTGGATGGGGAGGTGGGGGGTGAAGTGTGAGGGAGAACAGCAGGGGCCTTGTGGGCACAAGGTGACTGGGTGAGCGAGCGATGGGGTCACCATCATCCAGACCCCAGGAGTCAGGTGAGAAGCAGCAGGCAGAGGACGAGTTGGCTGTAGACTCAGCTTTACTCAGGTTGGGCTTATATAGAGTCAGGGTCCAATGAGGTGTGACAACACCTCTGCTGGGGGGGAAGGGGGAGCAGCACCAATCATTTAGCTGTTTACCAGGTGTCCAGGTTAGATGGCCGCTTCCCATTGGTTGTTCATCCCTCCTTCCCATTGGCTGTTCATCCCTCTGCCCATTGTTGTCCATCCCTCTGCCTGTATGGTTTGGGCTTATCTGTAGCCAGACCTCCTGGATTGGGAGCCCGGGCTAGGGTCTCCCTGAATCTATAGTGCCACACTTATTGATTGATTAAATTGTAAGTCCTGCAGGTTTGTTCAAGGATTTTTCATTCCTGTTCCTCAGAGGAGCTCTAAGATAGAGCTACAGGGGAAGAAAGCCAAAATGCTTGTCTCCCTCTAGATCTTAGGACAGAAAGGCAACAAGGTCTATCTACTTAAGCTACTGTTATTTGGTTCGCTGCTATCCATAGTCCAAACTAACCATCCTTGATAGCAGTGCCTTGCTCATCTCAAACTGGACAAGGCAGAACAGGACTCCTGCCTTCCTCCTTGGCACTCAGCCCTTCACTAATTGTCTAATTGTCTAATTGTCTCTCTTTTCTCTATCATTCTGCATACTCTCACCTGCATCATTTTACTTCTACAGTGTGTGAAATGCTCATTCTACCAGATGCTGGGAATATTGGAGTCTTGTCCCAGTTTCATTACATATTACTGCAACAAAAATCCCTGACCCAAGCAATTTAGGGGAAAATGGTTTTATTGGCCTACGATCTCAGGATAGAGTCTATCATGGCAGGGAAATCACAGCAGCAGGGATCTGAGGGAACTGGTCATATTACAGCCAGGAGCAAAGGCAGATTGCAAGGATGGCTGCATGCTTGTTTGCTAAGCTTCATGGATTTGGGTTTAACATAACTACTGATTCTTTACCAATGTGTCCAGAGCTCAGCCCTCAATCATCAAGTTGACACATACCTGTGACAAACCATGTCTACCTTAGGTGGGATCTGGGGATCTAGCTCAAATCCTTTGGCTTGTGAGGCAAAGACTTTATCCCTTGAGCCATCTTTCCAGCCACACAGTTCCTTCTCCTCATCCAGAAAGGGAATGTTCTTGTCCACAAATGTGGACATTTCAAAACAACTAAGACAATTCTTCATCAGAATGCTCAGAAGGCAATCTTTTTTTTATATACAAGCAAAAATAGAATTGATATACTTTTCCCAAGGATAGAGAAAGAAGTAACTAACTATCCTTGCAGCTAAGGCTTAAATTGATTCTGGAGTACATAGTTGTCCTTGCCTTACCATAGATAGGCCTTCTTTAACAGGGGATCATTGGATACTTCACATTGGCTATGCTTTTTATTATGGGGGCTGTATTGTACACTATGGGAAGTTTAGCAGCATCCCTGGACCTTATTATTACGTGCCAGAAAATTCGTGACTTTAATCCCTAAGCCATGAACAGAAAAAAAATCTGCCTCTTAAAGGAGATGCATTGATAATATAAGGGAGATGATGGAAGGTAATGATGCTCCATCTTGATGTTGAAAAGTTCCCATAGCAGTTTAACTTTGGTTTCTGTGCTGGGATCAATCCATAAAAATAATTTAATGTGGCACTTAAAATGGAGTCTTATCACTGCTACTGTTTAGTTTTTAATCAACCCACAATGTTGGTATATATATTTAAGGGGTAGAGTGCCGTAGTTGGTGATCAAATCAGGGAAAATTACATGTTGCCTCCTCAAAGTAACTACTACAAATAGAGTTTGCTGACAGGATTTTCTGACTGTGAATGAAGTGCTGAGCAAAAGAAAGAAACTCACATGTCCTGTTTCGACTGGTGTGACTGGCTGAGGCTCCACAGCAGTTTGCAAAGTCTTGCCCAGGGGGAACTGAAGATTAAAGAAAGACCTGAGGAAGGAGAATTCAGCAACAAATTGCAGAATACTTTTCATCAAGGTAAATTATTCTTTCCTTTCCTTTAATCTTTTTGTATCAATTTATTCTCATTGAGCTTTCATACAATAGTCCTATTTTCTTACTATCATCCATACTTCCTTCTTTATTGATAAATCCATAAAGTAAAGGAATTAGTTTTCACACTATCTATGAAAAACACCAAAACTATGCTTCAGAATTATTCTGTCGCTTCTGCTGATGGTGATGGCCATACCACATAACCAACAGTCAAGTAACCATTACATCGTCCTTTAGTAGAATGAATTTCTCATGTTTCGGGTTTCAGTATAGCCCTCATTATCTATATGCAATGTGTTCTGTAGGAAGTTGTTGGAAAGAGATTTGGAGAAAAAATTGATATACTTTTCCCAAGGATAGAGAAAGAAGTAAGCCCTGTTTCATTACTCACAAGAAGTATGCTTCTTAACTACATGTCGTATTTCATTATTCACAATAAGTATGCCTTCTATCTATATGTCAATGAATAAATAAAACTGAGTTCTTTAATTTGGTGTTTGTTTCAGTTTTTCTTTCAACTTTGAAATTGGAATTGAAAAAAAAACTTTACTCTTGTGTTAAGCAGTTTTCTATTAAAGAACAAAGTACCTGAGATAATCAGCTGAGAAAGAGGAAAGGTTTATCTTGGCTCAAAGTTCTGGAGGTTACAATCTAAGGTTAGTTGGGCCTATCGCCTTGGGGCTTGCGGTGAGTTTGGTGGAGCATGTTGGCATCTTGGCAGTAGGGCGACAAATTGTGGAAGAGTAGGGATCTGAACATCCCTTCCAAGGCCGTATTTCCATATGAGAAGGATTCACAATAAGGTCTCACCTTTTAAAGTTCCACTACTTTTCCGAAGTGCCAAGGGTGGTTGACCAAGACTTTACCACCTGGGCCTATTGGAGATGCTTTTCCAAGACCTAGCCATTATGCTATTTGTATATACTTCCAAATTATACATGTAAAAACCTATGCTCCCAATTACAATAATATCTATAGGTGAGATATACAGAAGCATAGTTTCCTTTGTTCCTTATCAGTTGAATTTAATTTTAGTCATTTTACTGAATCAAACTAATATGTGTAATCTATTGAACAGGGATAATAATGGAGTTTTTTATGTAATTATGTTGAATATATGAAACATAGGTACTTAGAAAATTGCACACAGTACACATTCAATAAATCTACCTATTGCTAACATTATGGTCTTTTCTTCCTATACTTACAGAATGCCACAGCTTCAATCTATACAGTGAGTAGTCACTGAATGTTAATCATGTTTTCGATTATAGTTGAGCAGCCTTAGAAATATAGTGGTAGATAACTTCGATGTTATCTACAGTAGTAGACAAGTAACCTTGTCTGTTTACAGTTGACTTTGGTCCTAAGAATACAATAGTAGACCCGTTGACCTTGGTTCTACTCTTAAACAGCATAGTGTCCAATAAGGACAACTAATGAACAATATGACAAAAAGAATTACAAGTGAAACAGGGCAAAAGCTATAGGTGATCAAGAAAGGACAATGAGGGCATCAGTGGGGGAGTCTCTGAAGTGGGAAACCAGAACATTTTCTCTGAGAAAGTGGCTGATGTTCTGCAGCCTTAGGACAGTGGAGGAAGAATGTGGATGTGATGGATTTCCCTGCCTGTGTGCAAGTGGTATCTCCCATAGCTCTGATTATTCTCCAGATCTAGAAAATATGGCTCATGAATCTGTGCACTCTTCTACCTTTTGACTTAATCTGGCACTAATCATAAGGCAGTACATACTGCCACATTACTTCTAGTTAGATTTTTGAATTATTTTGAGTTAGGGCACATGGAAGTCATTTGGGATACGAAAATGATTTCAGGTATTTGACAGTGAAACCAGTGACTTGTAAATATGCTAAGCCTGGCAAAAATATGTCTTTGTCAGCAGCTGCAGCCGTGCAGGTCTCTGAAGTGCATCTTCATAAAAGTAGCTTTCAAACTTTAAAACAAGAAAACTAAAACACCAATATTTTGTGTGTGCATATGTATGTGTGCTTTGAATGTGGGTGAGTGTACACATGTGTGCAGACGTGTAAAGAAGAGGGCTCTTGAATGTGTGTGCCTGTGCAGGCCCAAAGGTGATATCAGAAACCATCCTGGATTTCTCTACCTCCTTATTGCTTCGTTCTGGGGGTTTCAGACTCTGCCTTCCAAGGCTGAAAGTGCAAACCACTGCCATTTCTGTCCCTCATTTTTAAAAAATTTTTAAATTTTTTTCTGCTCATACAAACATAATAGGAACCCCTGTCCCTCCCTCCCTCCACCCCTCCCTCGACCTCCCTGTTCCCTCTCTGCTTTGTCCCTTCCTTTCCCCCCTCCCTCCTTTTCTCCCAGTGCCCCCTCCCCCATCTCTGAAGCATCCTTTAATGAGTACATCAAACTTTCCTCTGGGTCCTCCTCTCTGATGAGGTGTAAGGACTCAGTGGCATTTCCTAGAACTCTTTCTTGTGTTCCCCTTAAGTATAGGAACAGTATTGTGACTGTTAATCTCTTGCTTCTAAGGATCCTAGTGCCTTTAGTCCATGCTAGAATTTGAGGGGTCAACGATATGTTGGTCATTGTGCAGATCGTGCAGAGTCCTGTTAAAATTGCTTCAGCCCTAACTTGTGTGGAGTATCTTGCATATCATTACTCTTCCCATCCTTGTGCTCTTACAATCTTACCGCCCCCTCTTCCGCAAATTTCCCTGAGCTTCAGGATGGGGAAAGATTAGGCAGGCCTGATTCAGGTGGTTGCTATAGAGTCTCTGATGTTCTGAATTATGGTTTGTTGATGATTTTGTTTCAGTTTTGCTGTTCCTGCAATGCCCTTGGTTCCATCCTGATGGGTATTGGATGTCACCCCCTGGCCAGAGATAAAAAACTGTTAAACTAGAGTCTTGTTATAAGAGTATATTCAAAGGTAGAGGAGTAGAAGTAGGAGACCGTGGTGAGAGAGGGGCCAATCACCTATTTGCAAAATAGTAACCTATCTGGCAGTCTATATGCCCTCCCCTTCTAGTAAGATCGTACCCGATCAGTTGGAAATGATCAGGAAGGAAAGTCTGTGAACTTAATCAGATGGCTCATTACTTACCTGCAGTCCTTGATGGAGGCCTATTTTCTCTGCTGCAACTTGGTCCCCACTGTTTCTGGTGGGGCCCTCCTTCCCCATCCCTCCTGTTTATAATCTTTACAATTACTGTAGGTATTACAGAGATTTGTCTTTGAGTGTCTTTAAGTGAGTTTGGTACTAGGATCCACCTATTAGGGAGTGTATATGGCGCTTAATTTTCCATGTCTGGGATACTTCACTCAATATAATTGTTTCTAATTCCATCCATTTCCCAGCAAATTGCATTAAATCATCATTTTTGATGGCTGAGTAGTATTCTATTGTATAAATATACCACAGTTTCCTTATTCATTTGTCAACTGTTTGACATTTTGGGCTGATTCCATGACTTTGCTATTGTAAACAGTGCTGCTATGAACATGGTCGCGCTTGTGCTATCAAGGTGAATTTTTGCTGTATGGGGGGTTATTCCCAAAAGTGGTATAACAGGGTCATATGGCATTTCAATCTTTAACTTCTTTAAGAATCGCCAGACGGCTCGCCAGAGTGGTTGTATGAGCCTGCATTCCCACCAGCAATGTAGGAGAGTTCCTCTCTCTCCACATCCTCTCCAGCATTTGGTGTTGCTTGTATTGTGGATTTTTGCCATCTTGACAGGGATGAAATGATATCTCAGGGAGGTTTTGATTTGCATTTCCCTGAGGCTAAGGATGTGCAGTACTTTTTAAGGTATTTGTTAGACATTTTAATTTCATCCTTGGTAAAGTTTCTTTTAAGTTCCAAGACCCATTTTTTAATTGGGCCATTAGTTTCCTTGGTGTTTAGTTTTCTAAGTTCTTTGTGCAGTCTGGATAAATAGAGCTGTATTAGATATGTGGTTAGTGAAGATTTTCTCCCATTCTGTGGGTTGCCTGTGTGCTCAAGTTACAATCTCTTTATCTGAACAGCAGCTCTTTAATTTCACAAGATCTCAACTGTTGAGTGTTGGTTGTAGTGACTGTGCTATTGGATGTCTGTTCAGGAAGTGTTGGCCTAGACCAATCAGCTCGAGTGTCCCTCATTTTTTACATGGGATCTGGGCATCCAAATTCAGGTCTTTGTGAGGCAAAGGCTTTAACCACTGAGCATCTCCCCAGCCCAGATTTTTTTTTTAAAGTTATCTTTTAAACGAAAATGAAAGCATTGCATGTGCAAAACCTATAGACAGTTCCACAGTGAGAACTAACATGCACTGCTCCTACCTGTCATCACAAGTCTCTTAACAGCAATTTCTCAGGTTCTTAAATACATATCTTTTGTAGAAAAATCAGCACTAATATTGACGTGCATATTTGTGTGTGTGTGAACGTGTTTAGTTGAAGTCTTCACAAATAACATTGTACTATAAACACTTTGTTCTTCCTTATTTGACTCACTATCTGTTTGAATCTTTAGAAATGTATTTTATTGTCTATCTTCTGTATCTTACTGTACAATCTTCTGATTGATGTCAGTGTCACAATATGTTTTGCCCTACTTTTATTAATAAATCTTTGGATTCTTTTCCTGGTTATTGCTAGTATAAATAATTCTGTAAGGATCATTTAACTAGCGAGAACATTTTTTTGTTCTAGACAATTCTTAACAATGGAATCACTATGTCAAAGGATGTTTATTCATTGTTGATTTTAATCATTGTTACTAAATTTCACTAGTAGGATTTCTATAGCTCAAAAATTCCCACTGAAAGTATTATGTTCTTCGTAACCTGTTTCTCCATAATTGTGTTGATATAGGATGGAATAAAAACTTGGAAAAAATACCTTAATAGTATGTGAGTCTGGGAGTTTATGACATACATGATAAACTTTTTGTTTGAGTTAGAGAATCTTTTGCAGGTCACTGGCTATTCATGCCATGGTTTATTCTCTTATTAATTATATGGAAATTACGTAAACTTAAAAATTAGTTCTTGATGGTCAAAATAGGACACATGTTCTTTCTATTTTTCTCTGATCTTTGTGCTTTGTCCACCTATTTGGTGTTTTTGTTAGCAGCTTCTTGATTTTGTGTCATATTTCGGAAGGCCTTTCACATTACAAAATTAAGGAACTATTTCCTCATGTTTAAAAACTTTTATGGAGTCATTTTGTAATTCAAAATTTTTGATCCATCTGGAATTTGCTTTGGCACATTTTCTTTTCTAAATAAGGAGGCAGATGTTGCCACACTGTTTACTGAAGATGTTAGTGAGTAGTAGTTACTCGAATAAAGAGATTAGAACCAGACATAATGAAACAGAAATGGTGAGAATATTCTTAGCCCCTTTTGAATGTCACAGACTCACAGTAGCTTACCTTGGTCCTTTATTAATGTCTTTCATTATGGCTGAGCACTTTCAAGAGTTCTGTCTGCGTGTCCAGAGTCCCTCATGCTTAGGGGGGTTTATACAGCGTCCGTGCATAGGCACCATCTTTGCCCCCGTTGGTATCCACTACGATACCTGATTTCTCTTGAGAAGGACTCATCTCTGTTCTGCCAGAATGAGACTCTGAAGAAACTTCCACATCTCTCTCATACATTTTCTCCTCAGAACTTCTACATAACCATCTTTATTCCTGTGTTTCCAGGGCTGGCCTGGAACCTAGGAATGCTCTGAGGATTTCCACAGCCCTTGACCTTTACCCACAGGACCCCTGCTTCTCAGGACCACCCAGGATAAGTGGTGGTCCCAACATTTGCTAGTTGCCTCTTATTCACATGGGCGGGCTGCTCATTTGCCCCTGCTTTCTCTAGAATGCTCCTTGTCTCCTTCAAAGGATCAAACTTCACCTTGTCTAGGAAAAAATGGCTCTGACTGAGCACTTAATATTCCAAGTATTTTTTTTTTCTCTAAGTCTGGACTTCAGCCTTTGACACTCCAAAGCCAAGGATTTGAATCTTCTGTTCTGTTTTCTGAAATGTCAACACTGCCCTAGGGCAAGGGATGTCCAGAAGTCTTTGAATGGGGCAGGGCCACAGCATGAGAAAGAATGACTGAACAGAAGCACATTACTTAACATCAGTGGCCCTTTGTTACTACTGTATTCAGCGTTACAGAGGAAAACCACCTATCAAAGTTAGTTATAGAAGATTAAACTAAGCAATAGTTTTTCTTTTTCCAGGCTTGACAAAGCAGTTTAGAAACTTCATAGTCACCAATAAAGGAAATATGTCATCCATGCAAAAAAATTTGCAGAACTTAAGGTAATCACTAGCTCACTGGTTAATTTCACAGCTGCTGAGAATGTTTTGTATTGTTCTCTTCTTGGTCTTTCTGTCTAAGGAATTGCAAATTCCTTTATCACCAACTCTAGATCTGCAGAAACTCTTTAGCCCATCCAATAGAAATATCTTAGATATATCATTTATATATATAGATAAATATATACATACATACTTTGTGAATACATATACACACATATACATATACATACATATATACATACATACATATATATATATATATATATATATATATATATATACTTTGCCAAGGAATCATGCACAAAAATGTTAACACCTGGGGTTAAGTTCCAAACTAAATTGGGAAGCGTGAATGTAAGTTCCTGGGAAGGAGTTGCACCTGGAAGACTGATTGTCACCACAGTGTAACACATGGAATTTGGAGCAACCTGAATCTGTGTTCCTGGGCGATGGTCACTTATATTTAGCTACAGAATAAGCCATTTTATTTCCTTTAACGTGACAGCTGTATTTCTTATGTCAAAACATGTGGTCTTTTCGAAATAATGAAACATATGTACAAAAAAACTAGTGAGAAGTCTGTAAAACTCCAAGACTTTACTAATATTTAAAATATCTTGGAACTGGTTTGAATCTGCAAGTGACATGCCTGCTTGCAAACCTAGCAACTTAGATGCCTGGAAACCCACATGGTGGAAGGAGAACTCCTGACCTCTGCCTATCTTGTGATATTCTCTTTCTCTCTCTCCCATGCCTTCCCTTGAAAAATGAATCAGTTGTTAAAAAAAATCACAGTCTCTCTGGAATGGGGAGATAGCTCAGAGGTTAAAGTCTTTGCTTAGAAAGCAAAAAATCCTGAGTTCTGATCCCCAGTTTTCACAGTAAAAAATGCTGGGCGGAAATGGCCCTGGAGAGTGAAATCTGTGAAACTCCAAAGCAAAGCACTAAGGAGGTAGAGCCATCCAGGACGATTCTTGACGTCATCCTTAGGCTTCCATAGGCACAAACTCAAGTACCTTCTTGTACACACACTCACACACACACACACACACACACACAACTCTAATCTTTCAATCTAAAGTTTGTATTTGGAGAAAGGAATTAAACAGCTGCATTATTCACATTTATTTTTTTCCCTTCAAATACATTTTGAAGTTTCAGAATCTTCAGAATAAGCCATTTCATAAACATTTGCTCTTAAATAATTTTGAAGGAACTAATTAAGGCATAATGCTGAATAAGAAATATTTTGAGTATTTCATTCTGTATCAAGATTTTTTAATGTAAGTTTTATGCTTTCTAAATTGTTAATTTTTAGGCACTAAAGTAAGATTATGTTCAGGTTTTCTAAAGCTAAGACAATTTCAGTAGACTGTTCCACCTACCATTTTGTTAGCAATCTGTGTAATTCCTGAATTTAAACTGTGGGTACGCAGTGTCTTGGTAGACAGGGTGCCTGAGCAAGTTTTGGGGGAGGTAATTTAATTTGTTAAATTAAATAATTAGATTTATTTCCCATGTGGCCTTGGGATACTGAGATACAGATATGAGAAAAAAGATGGTAAAATTGGTGCTTATTTTAAAATTGGACTGATGATGCATGAGCTGTGAATTAGGTTTATCTAAGGAGTTTTTGCAATTCAAGGAAATTGTCAGAAACAGAAGACCCATATCCACTGGAGACTGTTTCATGCTGTCAATTACAAGGAAAGGGTACTGCATGAAGTTTTATATTGGAGGCACCAACACAAAATCATGCTGGCAGTTGTCTGTCATAACATTTGTTATCACAAAAGTATGATACTACTAAGACGACTATTCTTAAGAAGTTATTGCTTCTCAGATGGCAGGGAACATATGCACACATATACATACATCACACAGGTTTATGCAAAACTTTTTATTCCTTGTGATATTTTTCATTTTTAGTGAGTGGGACAGGTATATATGTTATTTATATGTATGTTATTTACATATATGTATAAACAAGGTAAAGAAATTTATATATATATATAGTGAGTGGGACATATATTGTTTATATATATATAAACAAGGTAAAGAAATCTAAATGGCAAATGTTAAATGGTTTTTCTAGACGATTTAGCTAAAAGAAAAACCTCATAAAACACTTAAGCTTAAAAAATTTGCAATATTGCTTAATTCAATTAATTCATATTCAGTTAAGAAACTTGAGAAATGAAAGGAGAGAACTGGGTATAATTTTTGAGTAATAAACTGTACATTCTGTTTGTAAAGATAAAAAAGAATGCAATGATGAAAATGACAGAGGAAGACTGTGCTTTTTAATTATCTGTAAATTTTTCAATAAAAGTTTCTTTGCAAAAATCTATATTGCTTAGATAGCAGATATCATATAGTGTCAAAAACGGATTCTTTTTTTATGTCAAATTTACAATGTAAAATTTTGCCAAACTCTTCAAAATCTTGAGAAAGTTTGCTGCTTTCAGCTGCTCCTGTGATAAGGAAAGTGACTGAAGGGGGGAGTGAGCCCCCTCCTTACAGACAATGTTTTCTTAGCTCATTCACATACCTAAGGAAATTCTGATATGCAAATCAAATCGATTAATAGCTTTGCTAGGTTTTAGTAGAAATTAGAAATGGGGAGAAATTCCCCTCCAATTCATCCTATTTTAAGTACACCATTAAAGAGTCAATTGATACCTTTTTGAGAGTTTAAGGAGCAGAACACAATATGTTTATCTGTGGCTATTCTCCAAGGGCAGAGGGAAGAGGCCATACAGGGAAGGTGGCTGGGAAGCAAGCTGAGCAGTCTGGGGCACACATCTGGGCCCCATTCACAGCCCCTGCAATCCACTGTGAGAATTCCCAAAGAGTTGCATAGGGTAACAATTACACCCAGAGAAGCAGTACAGTGCTTTCCTAACGTGACGTTTTTATAGTCGTCTTTCCCACCATGCACGCTCTTTTAAGTAGTCATTGGCAGGTTTAGCAGTGAGGACTTTAAGTATTTGAATATGTTGAATTAAGTGTTCAGTTATGATAGCTAAGTAAATAAAGCTGTCGAGGTCTGTCTTGAATGTATTTTCCCCCCTCCCCCCCATTTTCAGAATCATTCAGCAGACTCCTGCTTATTTAAAGGACTTTCACCGGTGAGGTTTGTTTGGTGCTGAAAGTTCAGAAAAATCTTAAGATAGAAAGTGTTTGGGACAGGGAGGCGAGTTTTCCTCGCCTACTTGAAAGAAAAGAAAAAGAAAGGAGAGAGAGAGAGAGAGAGAGAAAGGAAGGAAGGAAGAAAAAGAAGGAAAGCAGGAAGAAAAGAAGGGAAGGAATGAGTGAGTGGATGAATGACGGAGTATATCATCTTGATATCTGCCCTGTGTCAAATGGTGCCTGAGACAGCAATTCTGCCAGTCTCCCCCCAGGGTATCATACTTGTATGACCCAGGAGCATAAACAACTGCTATTTACTCTATATGGAAAGACAGGTATAAGCAACAAATGCAGAACAATAATTCTACTTTTCTGATGGTTTTGGTTAGCAGTCAGAGACAATTAGAGGATTTCCAGCTCAGTTAGCTTTGAAGAATGTGTAGAATTGTTTGGAATGTTGAGGGAAGGTCATTTCCAGTGGAAGGAAGAACACGAGCAAATGTACCCTAGCTTCTGCTCTTCTGTGTGCCAAAGTGATGTAAACTGGCATGGCCACAGAGACCAGAGAGCATGGGGCAGAGAGCCAGTAGTCCTGGCCTAAGGACTTGTCTGCAGGTGGAGAGGCCTGAGGAAGGAGCTCCACTCCCAACAAATACCTTTTTTTTTTTTTTTATTGAAGACTGGAATCGTGGAGGGAGATTACAGAATGACACAGAAGTTGAGGCCTTGGGAATGAGACCCAAGACTTGGCTGATTCCAGGGCACAGCGCATCAGCAACATTGGGACCAGCTGGAAGCTGGTGGGGATGCAGAGCCTCAGCCAAGTCCACACCGACTTGATCTAAAGTCAATACAAGCCAACGACCTGTTTCAACAGGCTCTTGGTGTATGCTCGAGCCTGAGAATTTCAAGCATGGAAAAAGCGATCATTATATTTCCAGGAAAGCTTAAGTGGTATATGGAGATTCTTCTAACCGGGATCCAGGTTAAGAACATCCCTCTGGGCAGTGAGAGTGACTGATTTTCTTTTTCTTTTTTCTTTTCTCCCCTCCCCTCCTCTCCCCTGCCCTCCCCTCCCCTCCCCTCCCCTCCCCTCTCCTCTCTTCTTGTCTCTTCTCTTTTCTCTTTTTCTTTCTTTCTTTCTTTCTTTCTTTCTTTCTTTCTTTCTTTCTTTCTTTCTTTCTTTCTTTGCTTTCTTTCTTTTTCCTTTCTTTCTTCCTTCCTTCCTTCCTTCCTTCCGTTCCTTCGTTCCTTCCTTCCTTCCGTCCTTCCTTCCGTCCTTCCCTCCTTCCTTTCTCTCTCTCTCTCTCTCTCTCTCTCCTCCCCCTTTCTTTCATGTATGTGTATATGAGGTACATGTGCGCACACAAGTATTTAATGTGAGCACCTGTGGAGGTCTCCAGGAGAGACATCAGGAATCATTCTCAATCAATCTTCCACCTTATTGTTGTGAGCCTGGGCCTCTAATTAAACACAGAGCATGTCATTAGGGCTACTTTAATTAGCCAGCTAGCTCTGGGGATTCCCAGGGCCCAACTTCCAGAGTTAGACCTACAGGAAGGTATCATACCCTCTTGGGATTTTTTTCTCCCACATTTTATTTTTTTTTCCCAATCATACAAGCTCAATAAGTACCCTGTCCTCTCCTCCCTTCACCCCTCCCCAGTCCCCCCTTGCACTCTCCCCTTTTTCCCTTCCTTTCAACGCCTCCCTTCCTCCCCTTCTCCCAGTGCATCTTCCTTCTCCCCTCCCATCCCCTGGAGCATTCTTTTGTGTGAATGCCAAACCTCACTCTGAATTCTCCACCCTAGTGAGGTGCAAGGACTCAGTGGCATAGCCCAGAGCCCTTTCTTGGGCTCCCTGTTAGTATGGGAACTCTATTATGACTGTTAATCCCTTGCCTCTAAGGATCCTACAGCCAGTGATCCGTGCTAGACTTTAGGGGTCATTGACATGTCAGCTATTGCACAGATCATGCAAAGTCTGATTATGGCTACTGCAGTCCTAACTTGTGTGGAATATCTTGCATATCATTGGTCCTCCCCATCTTACAATCTTGCTGCCCCCTCTTCAGCAAGTTTCCCTGAGCTTTAGGATGGGGAGAGATTTGGCTCGTCTGTTTCCAGGTGATTAAATTAGGGTCTTTGGTGTTCTGAATTATGGTTGTTGTTGTATTTAGTTTTGCTTTCCTGCACTGCCCTTGGCTCCATTCTGATTGGTATCAAAGGGTACCTCCTAACCAGAGGTAAAAGACTGTTTAAATGAAGATCTTAATATAAGAGGAGACTCAAAGGTAGATGGAATAGGAGTAGGAGACCGCAGTGAGGGGGGGTCAGTGTCTCATTTGCAGGATGGTTACCATCTATCTGCCAGTCCCTATATCCTCCCTGAATGGTAAGATCAAACCTCTTGTCGCAAGTGACCAGGAAGGGAAGTGAGAGTAAGCTGCACCAGATGTCTACTTACATGCAATACTTGACAGTGACCTATTTTCTCTACTGACCTCCTGGGATTTTTATGTGGGATCTGGAGATCTGAACTCAAGTTGTCTTGCCTTTCAAAGCAAGGGCTTTAGCCACTGAGCCATCTCCTAGCCCTAATAAAATTTTTTTTTAAGTAAAGCAAGGGTATGATGAATTTTGGCTGTAGACTGGGTGCCATAAAGGATGGAATAGCTTGGGAGGAATGGGGCTCAGCTGTTCACCACAGAGACTTTTGTGTTAAAATGAAATAGAACGGGTGACAAAAGGCATGTGTAGCCAGGGTGAGGATGCAGGACATGACAGCAAGGTTTCCAAGGAGCTTCAAGAGCATGAACTCTTTTTTGTGAGAGGGGCTACAAAAGGGACATTTTGGAAGCAAACAATAATGACTAGACATACAAGAGAGAAATATTTTAAGATAAGTCTAGTTTAACTTAGAGTATCTGACTGCAATGATTTCCATATTATAGACAGCTAGGCTATTAATATGCAAAGTCATCTACATTTCATTTTGTATTTTTCTTCACCAACAGGCCAGGAAGTCTTTTCACTGAAGGGTTGTCATATGTGCTGCATAGCATTTAGGGGTGTTATTGTCTTTTGTCAGTGGCCCAACACTGGCTCTCCACCCCTGCTATTGTGACAATCAAAAATGTCTGCAGATATTGACTAAAGTCTTCTGATGACTAAATCATTCCTGATGAGAAGGGCAGGGTTGGGTGGAGAGGGGTGAGGATGTTGTGGTTTAAGTGGAGTAGACTCTGAAGGAGGATCCTAGGAGAGCTGGAGAAAAATGCTCTTTGAGGTTGGGCGATGTGAAACCCTGGGACCTCTCTGAAGAGCGGCTGCAGCTCTCCTGTGAGAGATGAGAACTGGCAGGGACTCTTTGGACCCGGTGATGTCTGGGCTGCTAGAAACAGTCAGCAGCGAGCTGTTCAGGAGGGACGGCAGGTGACTCCAAAACAGGAGGAAAAGTTTATGTGAAGGCATGATCCAGAGTTTTTTGGAAAGGGTTGGCCAGGGAGGTATAAACAAGAAGAGATGTGGTTTGCTTGGGGTTAGGAGACATGCAAACGTGGTGGTTTGAAAGAGAAATGTTGGTAAATCCAGACAGATCTTAGACAGAATAGAATCGTTTATCTTTTCCTCCCCCCTCCTCTCCTCCCTTCCTTCCCCTCCCCTTCCCCTCCCTTTCCTTTCCTCCCCTCCCCGTCCCCCCCTTCCCCTTCCCCTCCCTTTCCTCCCCTCCTTCCTCCCTTCTCCCCTCCTCTCCCCCTCCCTCCCCTTCCTTCCCCCTCCTCCCCTCCCCCTCCCCTCCCCTTCTCTTCCCTTCCTCTTCTATGCTTCTTTTCCCTTCAATTTCTTCTTCCCTCTTGTTGTCTCCCTCTTTGCTCTTGTCCTTTTCCTTTCTTTTTTCCTCTTCTTCTGTTTCCCTTCCCCTCACCTCCCCTGTCCTCCCTCCCATCCCCTACCTTCCCTTTCCTCTTTTCCTTACCTTTCCTCCTTCTCCAATCCTCTACCAAGAGATCTTTCCTTCCTTCTTCTCTCCATCCCTCATATCATCCTTCCTTCTTCCTTTTTTCTATCCCTTCCTTCTCTCCCTCCCTCCCTCCTTCCCTTCCTCCCTCTCTCCTTCCCTCACTCCTTCCTTCCCTCCTTCCCTCCCTCCTTCCCTCCCTCACTTCCCTTCTCCCTCCTTCTTTCCCTCCCTCCCTCCTCCTTCTCTCCCTCCCCCCTCCCTCTCCCTCTTTCCCTCCTTTTCTTCTTCTTTCCTTCCTTCTAATTGTCATGAGACAAATTGGTAAGTAGGAAATGCATTTTATAATATCTCAGTCTTGATTGGCTATGCAGCCAGGATCGTCTCCTCTGTGTTTCATCTCCTTCTTCACCCCTTTGCTTCTTTTTGGCCAGCATGGGGTCAGGAGACACACGCCAGCAGGACAACCCTGTTTAATTTACCCTGGGGACCAGAACCATAAACATGGGAAACTGAGAGAAAAAGGTTTTAACTGTGCATTATTGTTTAGTGACTTTTTTGATGCACAGACCTTTGCCTTGGAAGAAATGGTCCTTCCTCAGTGCACATGGGCGATGCCTCAGTTTCCAGGCTGGCTTCACAGCTGCCTCACGTGGCTGCGTGACTCCGCGTATCTTGTTTGTTCTTTCCAGATCTCAAGCTCATCATTTACAAGATGAGCGGATGGGAATCAGTAAGCGCTGAGGTTGTTTCTGGCTTTAGAATTCTATAATTGTATGATTTCCCTCCCGCATTATCTTTGTTTGGTAAGAGCTTCCCTTAATCTGGTGCATTCCTGACAAAATCTCTCAGATTGACTTGAAGCTCCAGTTTCCACTCTGGTTCTCACACCTTTGTGTTTATTAGGTCATAAGTAATGAGCTCTGAAGGCTTAAGGACTTGCCCAAGTTCACATAGTTAGTACAGCAGGGGTATAGACAGAAAAGGAAAAAAATAAATGCAGGTTTCCTAAATCTCCCATTGCAGCATGCAAGACAGCAGACTGCCAATCAGCAAGGAGAGTCTTCCCACATCTGGCCTTTCTTCAATAGATCACAGAGCGCATTCCTCAAACAGAATAAATGAATGAATGCATTCATTCTGAATCTCATTTGTACCAGCTAAATCATTGGCAGAAATTAATGTACCCATCTATTTTGACCACTAAATATGATATCAGCTCCCTCTGGCAGGGTGAGCCCTAGAATGTATTCAATTTTATTAGGATGATTTTATTGGCACTTTTAACTTTAAAATTCATCATTGCTTCCTTGGTACCTGATTCTCAGTGGATGGGAAGGATTACCACTGTGGCATGATTGGATAGATAATGGATTGTCCTAAATAATGGAGTTTGTCTTATGATAAAGAAGTTGGGAGTTAATTGAAGTGGAGTTTTTTAACCTAAGAATAAATTATTCCCCCACATGAAGTAGCATCCATTGCAGTAAAGACAGGCACTTGTATATAATCTGAAGGTAATTGTTTTCATCCTTTGTGTGGCATTCTGTCCATTAACATTGAGCTAATTGTTTTTAGTTATAAAACATTTGCTCTTGGGCCAGTAACATGGCTCAGTTCAGTGGTTAAAGGCACTTGCTGCTAAAGCCCAGAAACCTGAGTTTGATCCCTAGAACCTATATGATAGAAAGAGCAAATCAATTCTCACAAGTTGTCCTCTGACTTACATAGACTTACCATGGTGTGTACGTACATGCATGCGTGCACGCGCGCGCACACACACACACACACACACACAAATGTAGAAAAGAATCATTCTTCAAGGCATACTGTCAAAATTATTGTTGTGCAAACAGTTCAAGGCATTAACAGATTCATGCTCACATGCAAAATCAGAGGTAGGGTTTCTTTGAGATAGAAGAAACTGCTCAGAGTGGCTTTTCCATTCTCTGAAAGTGCAGAGGACGCACTGAAAATTTAAATTGGACAAGGGAAATAAGGAATGGATGCTGGTGTGCTGGTGTCTAAGAAGGAAGAGGAGGATGAGGATAAGGATCATAATGATGATGATGAGAGAGAGGAGAGAGAGAGACAGAGAGACAGAAAGACAGAGAGACAGAGAGAGATTTCCAGTTACCAAGAAGGAACTGGGGTGGGGTCCTCCCCCCAGCATCTGGGAAGAGGAATGGATTTAATCACTTGAAGCAAACACATTAAGCAGGGCCAGGACTCTAGTGAACACATCTACTGGGCTAGCTGCTGCTGTTTCTGGTCAGTTCTGTTGATAGGACTTAACACGGCTTCACACTTTTTGGAGAATGACTTAAGTGTTCTCTAGCGACCTTACTGTTTGCCAGATCTAAAACATTTTAACGTTGAGAAGATGAACCTGTAGAGTTGAAGCTTCACTGTCTTGTGGAGGATCTCTGGAGCACTTTTTAGTCTCGTTAGCACACTTGCCTTTGCTTCCTTGTTTTTTTTCCTGTTATCAAGAAATTTATATAGCACCAAAAAAGTATGATTTAGCACAAAATAGTTCATATATTTTTAATACTTTTTTTATTTCTGCTCATACAAACTTAATAGGTAGACCAGTTCCCTCCCTCCCTCCTCCTCCCCCCGAACCTCCTGCTCCCCTTCCCTTCCTCCCTCCCCATTCCCCAGCGCCTCCCCCCCCAATTACCAGAGAGTCCTTTATTGTGTATGCCTTGTAAACAAATTATTTATTTATTTATTTATTTAGACAGACAGACAGACAGACAGACACAACACACACACACACACACACACACACACACACACACACACACATACACACACACACACGAAATGCTTTCCTGATAGGCATTGTTCAAAACACAGTTCCCAATTTCCATTCCATGTGAACCCCTTGACACTATGCTAAATGCACACGTATCTTTGTCTCTGTCTTCATTAGCCCCTTTGCCCTGGTGAGTTCTGTTTATTTCATCAAGTGATGGTTTTCTTTTGGATTGTCTAAGTGTGCCATGAAAACACATTTCAAGCAGGGAGCACCGTGCTGGGGCCTCACACACTTTCAGGATGAATCACACCTCACGGAAGCCTGCAAAAAAAAAAAAAAAAAAAAAGAGGGCGGTCATCCCGAATTTCTGGTGAATGCTCAGTTGAAATTATGACAAATGTCAGTGGTCAAAGACGAGATATGGATGTTGTTCTCAGATTTTAAAGGGACAGGATACCTGGGCAGGGAAATGAGAGCAATCGTTGTGTATTCTGAACAGCCTGGGGACAATACTGAATGATGCACGTGATTGGCAGAGTGCTTGCTTTGAATTGGTGGATAGCATTATGACATTAGCATACAAATCTATAACTGCATTCTTGCAGTTTGATTGAGACTATTGGCCCAGATAATCAGGATGATATTTAGCACCATGCTCTACAATTTTTTAAGAAGACACGAACAGGAAAGTCAGGGATTGAAATCACACTCTGGAAAAGGGATATTCCCAATGACATGCCCAGTGGGGAAAAATCCTTTGAAATTTAGACTTCTTTCAGTCTTTCCTGCTCGGGCTGTGTTCCCGGTACTGCCCACTCCACTGAGCTTGAAAATTACAAGAGAAAGTCCCACCACCCCCACCCCCAGCTGCTCTGTTTATAGATAGTTTGCTTCCCTGGATCTTGTGTTTTAACACATGCTGTAGTGTTCAGATTGCAAACACAGCGGAGGGATGTTTAAATCCTAAAAACAAACTGTTTTCATTGCAATGTGCAAAACAGCATTCCACGAAGACATTTCAATTAATATTAGCTGAGTGAGGGGCGTCCTCTTGCTGCGGCCTGCTCAGTGTTTGGCCTCTCTCTGCCGAGGCTGCCAACCGGGGTGCTGCCAATTAATGCCAGCTGTGATCCATTGTTTGCTTCTGACACCTGGGAAGTCCCAGATCATCCAGAATTCTACAAACAGCAGCTGGTTTCATAGAGGCTGCCAGACTTCGGGGATTCTGAGACCTCTCAGGGAAGGTAGGGGGCCGCCTTGTTTCAGTTAACGGAATAGTCCAGAATGGCCAGTTTAAAACCCAAGAAGACTTACGTTAAACAACCCCCAAATTTGGGGAGGATCAACTCAGATCTGTAAGCCTCATCGCCCACTCTAGGTTCCCATGGGGGTGGTCTTTGAAAACATCAACACATGTTCCTAATCCTGTCTTGTAAGGTCTCAACAAGACCCAGTGATGGGTGATGTGGTAAAAGTATTTTCAGGGCTCAAGTTACCTCTAGAAGCATCTCCCATTGCTCCATTTATGCTATAATCCAATTTGACATACCTTAAAATATGAATAAAATCCAGTGTATCTTTTCATTTTGTTTATTTTCCAGCTTTCATGTGTATGTGTGTGTAGGATATGTGTATGTGTGTAGCATACTTACATGTGTTTTTTTGTGTGTGTATGTATATACATGCACACACATGCATGTGGACACCTGAGGTTGATAGAGGGAATTATCTTCCATGGCTTTTCTACCATTACTCTTTTTGAGATAGGGTCTTTGAAGTAACTCAGAGTTTGCTAATAGGGCCAGTCTTTCTAGCCAGCTTACTGTGGGTATTCCTGTTCTCTGCCTTCTGAGGCTGGAATTAGAATCAGGCTTCTACAACCACCTAACATCTTGTAGGGATCTGGAGACTTAAGTCCTTTTGCTTGTGTGGCAGGCACTTCAACTGCTGAGCCATCTCCCCACTCCCAAATCCATGCTTTCTATGACAATGCTTAACCTAATTTTTGCTCTCAGCAATTTTTCTTTTCCTGTGTGTAAATATGTATGTATGTGTGTTTTCACGTGTGTGCTGGTGCAAGTGCACATGGAAGCCAGACAGTGATCAGGAATCATCCTCAATCACTCTTTTACCTTACTGTTTGAGTAAGGTCTCTAATAAAACCCAGAGTGACCCATTATGGCTAGTAGCTAGCAAGCTTGTTCTGGTAATTCCCAGGCTCTACCTTCTGGAGATAGAATTAAAGATGGACCATGTGACTTGTCTGGAATTTGGGGATCTGGGATCCAAACTCTGGTTCTTTGGCTTACATGGTAAGCACTTTAACTGCTGACACATTTCCCTAGGCCTACTCACAACATTGCCAAGGGTTAACATTTATTGAGTACTCATCATATGACAGACACTAAGCCCTTGGCAAGTGTCGCCACTTGATTTCATTTATCTTTTAACAAGAGCATTTCGCTGTAATGTTATATCAAGCAGAGGGGAAGTCAGTAAGATGCATGAGTTTCTTTTCCCATCATTAGGTGTTATTGTTCTTTAATGGTAATCAGGTTTTATTCTGAACATAAGCACACCTTGAGGAAGAACTGGGGCAGGTGTAGTTGCCTGGCTGCTTGCCACTGCGCTGGGGTGGTTGGGTGAGGTCCTCTTTCCTCCTTCTTTGTCTCACTGTTTAGGGAGAGTTTGATGCTTCCTTTGAGTCATCTTGTACCATAATGCCAGAGGGACAGAAACTGTCATCTGTGTCTCTGTTGTGCACTCTACATGCAACTAGTCAGGAAATCTGGCCCCCAAATGTGACTAGATATTCTGCCTGTGGATGCCTTCTTTGTGTCCTGAATCCTTCACATGCAGAAAGCTTTCAGAGTTGGCTGGTGACCTGTCTCTTCTGGATGTCTCCATGACCACACTGAAGACTGCTGAACACATCACTTATGTAGTTTCTGTCTGGGGTTGATCAGGGAAAGCTGAGATGCAACCAATCACACTCGATTTACTCAGCCCATGATTCTGTCTCCAGAAGCAAAAATCCAGTGAACCCAAGCCTTCCCCACCTTCCATCACTGACCCCATCCAAGTCCACTGGAAACATCTAGCCTTGAAGTGCTCAGAATGACAAAACCTTGTTTCAGCATTCCCCAGATTACTACTAGATCTCTTGCAAATCCATCTATGGTTTCAATCAAGTGGCTGAGATACATTTTACAACAGTGGACTATACAAATAGTCAGAAGATGACGACATTTCCAGATTCAATGTGCAAAACTGCAGAGTTGGTACACATGCTTCTTTGAAATCAGGCATGTAAAAATCAAGAAAATGAGAAGCAGAAATTACTAAGAAAAGATATCATGGATGACTTCTTTCAGATAGATCACACTTGTTCTCAACTTCTCTGAGAGATGGGGTATATCAATGCTGACTGTCTTGTTTGGAAGCCAGCCTTCTCTGTGTCTGACCGGTTGGGCTGGGGCACTCAGGGCGGAAGAGGATGTGTTGGCAGTGCTGTTCAAGCTATGCTACTTTGTGCAGAACTTTATCCAGGGAGGAATTAAAACCATACTTTGCTCTCCCTCCCATGCACTCACAGAGAGTTGGCAGTTGGCTTCTATAAACAAAGGGCTATCACCACTTCTTCTACTGCTCTTCAGATCTTTGAAAAATCAAGTCAAATCACAGAGGCACCACAGTTCATTTTCACAGCCTAACAACAAGCCAGCGATATCCCTGTCCCTTCCCAAGAGGTTTAGAATAGATTCAGCATTAGGTAGCATCTGGGAAACTGTCCTTACAGTAACTATAGTTCTGTGTTCTCTCTGTTCTTTGGCTGAGCCTTATTATGTAAGTGGGAACATTATGATTTTAAGGGAAGCCAATAGCTACAGTACTAAGATACATGGTTCTTCTGGTGACAGATCTGTGGGGGTCAGACTAACATTCCAAAGCACTAGCCAAGTCTTGGAGATCTTTTAGGCTTTGACCAATTCCAAGTGGCTGCTGGTGCCTTGGAATAAGACCAAAGTGTTATTCACCTGGGAAGAAATATCGAATGTGTCAAATACAGATTCAAAAGAATCTTCCCTTAAGTTTAGCAGTTGTATGGCAGACATAGTAAGCTTACACTAGGACTAAATTTAACTGAAATGTCCTGACTTGCTCTTTGAAGATGCTGGCAAGCTTCTGACAGTGAAGGTGATGAGTGGTGTGTAACAGCCGTCTCAGGTCTGTATCAGACAGCTCAGGAAACTCCTACGTACAAATCCCAGGACACCAGGGCAGCTCTTAACAGCTCTGACTTTCCTGAGGAAGGGGAAATGGTTACCTAAAAGGCCAGAAGAGAAAGTGATGCCTAAATAAAGAATAAGAGAGAAAACCCCTAAGGAAGATACTCTAAAGATTGACTTGATGCAATGTGAGGGATTCCCACTTAATTCTGAATTATACTAACTTCTTATTCCTTTCTTTTGCATGGTGAATAGTCTGGATGAAGAATGCAGTTTGTAGAGCATTCAAATGGTTAATTTTCCAGCCAAAAACAGACATGGCAATGGAGACTTTATGTGTGTGTGTGTGTGTGTGTGCGCGTGTGCGTGTGTGTGTGTATGCATGTATGTATACATACACATTTGTACATATATGCATACATGTGTATGGTTTTTAAAAGTCACATTTCTATTTTCCTTTTTCATTAGGCCTTCTTGAGGCAATTAGTAATTAATGATAAATAGTCATTGAGTACCACTACTATTATAAAACCTTCAGAGTCATGCATTGGTAAGGAAAAAGAACGAACAGGAAAATAAACTTAGGAAGCATGTATGCTCATGTGTGAAGCAGTGTGTCTCAGTAGTAGGAATTGTACATAAACAAGAGAGGCTTAGGTAAAAGATGGGCTGGTTTAGGTCACAGAGATGGTAGAAGCTGCCACTTGGGGGACCCTGTAGAGGTCTCCTAATACCAAGTAGGTATAAGAATAATTTTCACATCTGTATTTGGACTTTGGTCACATCCCTTAAATCAGAGTTATAAATCCCATGAGCTGAATTAATCTTGTTTTATGGGTGGCTATAAAGTGAGAAAGGCTATCTTTTGGCTTTCCTTAAGGAAAAACAAGAGACTCTTTCAAAATGGGGGTTGGGAAGGGATGTTCAGGAGACTGAGACTCCAGGACATCCTGGATTTTGTCTTACTACTCGGAGAGCAGTCCAGAAGTGTTTTGCCAAGCAGGGACAATAAAAAGAGCTTTGGCTTCCAGGTCAGGTGGCTCTGACTGTGGATCTGGCTGGGCTGCTGACTAGCTTCCTAACGTTGGATATGTTGGCAATCCCTCTGACCCCAGATTTCATTTGTGAAAAGTGGAGCCAAGACCACATCGTCTTGTCTGTGAGAGAAATGATGTCAGGAGACCTCTCTTCTTTTTCCTTTTCTATTCATTTTGAAAGCTAGCATCCAAATTAATATATATCATTATAACATTTCTGTAATCCTTTGTTCTTATTTCTTCCTCTGAAGTCCTCTCCTCCCTATTGCTATGGTAGACATATTTAAGAGCACGGAGTCTAACACTTCACAGATTAAACTTTAGGTGGGTTTCATGGGGCATGCTGGTTTATATATACTTGTAATTTTGCTTTTTCTCATGAGGGATTCTAATCTCTGGAATAAACCCTACCTGAATTTATCAAAGAAGGACATCTCCAAGTGTGAGCCGCATAGCATCGATCATATGTTCCCGTCAGTAGAGTTTTTCTTCTTGTTTGGAACAAAATCTCCCTGGCTTCCTGAAAGGAATGCTCTCCCTTGAAGATGTGCTAGATTCTGAGGTGACCTAGTAATTTAAAGATAGACTTACTCTGAGCTTCCCCAAAAGCAAAGCAACCGGGTGTCCATTAGACAATGTCAGGCCCAATTCATTTGTGCAGCCCTAGCATTTTCTGCTGTTTATATTTCTTCGTCCCCCAACCAACCTCAAAAAGCATGTTAACAAGACGACTTGTGACGAATGCCCTGCTATTAGCATGCGCACAGATGGGCTCTCTTGCGTCCTGCCGTAGCGCTGTCGCGAAGTCCGCGGATTCCTAGAAGACACGCGTGCTCCTGCTAATGAGCTGCATCAGGCTTGGCCTTGCGCCAGGACCATGTTTTCTTGGACTCCTTACAGGACCTTGTCCATATTTTTTTTTTATTAGTTCTTACCACTTTAATTTCTCTCACGGGTACATTTTTCATTCGTTCAGACTCTCGGTGGTCTTTTTTTTTTAAAGCCCACTTAAAAAAATAAACAAAAACAATCAAGTGAGAACAGGAGTGATTTCCCCAACTCCCTGCACAAATTTGATCATCCACCGAAGGCCAGAAGAGGTCCCTCCAGTTGGCGTTTAAATACGGCCAGGTTTGGAGTCCTTGTGTTTGGGCATTTCTGTGGACCCATTTGATGGATGTGGCGCAGAGTGCTTAAGCAGAGACACAGGAGGCACGGGCTGGGCTTCAGCTCCTACACCCTCAGCTGCTCCCAGCCATTCACCCACACAATGTTGGTGAGGAAGACTGCTGTGAAAGTTAATGGTTATAAAAAGCATTTGTTTACATCTGTTTCAGTGTAGCCATGAAGAGTGCAATTAATTAAGAAGTTTCTGGTGTGGTAAGAATAATCATACAGCAGGAATGCAAACACGTGATTTCCAAAGAGCATTTTATTCCATATGGAATTTTTCCCCTAACTAAGAATTAATTGCAACTTTAAAGAAGGTTTGATTGTGTCTATGAAAAACATTTCAAACTACTGAGGAATTCTAAATGACTTCAATTTAGAATTTTCTTTCTTTACATTGTTCGAGTTAAGAGAGAAGGGCTTTGATCAAGCTCCGAGTTCTAGAATTTATTAGAGTCAAGGGAAGAGGATAACCTTCAGATGTTTTCTGTGGTGAAATGTTGAAGTTAAAAATTTTAAATGTTTGCAGACTAAAGACATGCTCGACTGTGAGGCCTGAAAGAATAAACAAAATGTGACATGTTTTATTTTGTTACTTAACCCTTGTTTAAAAAAGCACAACAAAAATGTATATAAATCATATTTTTATGCCTTTCTGCAAACATGGACAAGGAGTTTTGGTGTTTATCCTCCATGCTGCGGCAGCAGGCCATAGGGTATGTCATGGTTAGTATCTATGCAAATAGCTTTCATTTTGGTGTGCCAGTTTCCTAGAGCTGAGAGCATTTAAGCATGTACAACGTCAGTCCACCATAGGGATGCCTGTCTTTCCCTTGCCATCTGCTGTACATTCCGATAGTTTGAATAATTCAGAGAAAGAGCAACAGCAACAACAACAACACAAATCATATAGCAAGCTTGGTGGGAAACTACTGCTGGCAGTAGTGAAGCAAGGGAAGAGGAAAGGAAGGGCCCATATGCAGTCAGAGCACCTATTTCTATCAACTGCAGCTATAATAGTTGCTGGGGGAAAAATTTCAATCAATCACGAAGAGCTCTTATCGCGTGCAACTTTAATTTGATTGGCACGGCATTTCCATTATATGCTAATGAATTACGGATGATGAGAATTGCCATGGCCTTCTGAGTGCAATTGAACATTCATCAATCAGTTACTTAAATGCCAGACTGTCTGAAATATTAAACGAAGTTGTTGCTATTTTGGAGATGAAAGTAAACAAACTTGAAATCTTGAATTAATTGAGAAAAGGATACACGTTGATAAGAAGGATTTGCCAAGTTATTACTTCTCTGTGTGGATGTCAGCACAGGTATCCTGGTCTCAGTGGAGTAAGTACCTCTGCAAAGCTAACAGAAAAACAAGTTCTCTTAAGTGAATCCTGTTTTTCTGTTGACTAGTATTGTATGATTATTGACTACAACTCTTGGGGACCCAAACTGCCCATCCTAGACTATAACAAGATCACTCTTGAGTATGCAGCCCTTTTGCCAATACGTGTTTTAAGGAAAATACCTGTGTACTAAAATAAAGTGTGAGCAAGAATCCTCCAAATAGCAGCAACACTAAAACTGTCAAAATTGAGTAGCAGTGCACATATCGTTGCAAAATGAAAATGTGAGAGGAAAAAACCCATACAAAGAATACCTAATATAAATTCACTAAATTTTCTACCTTGTTTTCATCAAAAAGGCAACAAACATTTGGAATTTCAGAGTATTGGCTAGGCTTTTTGTCAATTTCAAAACTGTAAGGGTATCTAAATTGATTTTCCATTGTCCTGTGCACTTTCACTTTACTTAGCCATTTTTTGGAGATATTTTAAATAATAATTTGTAGTAGTGGCTATTGCCACTTTGCATTAATAGAAATGGTGCATTAAAGTAAGGGCTAAAAATCTTTGCTCTTCAGAAGACAGAATTTGGTCCTGGTATGGGCTGAGACTTGGTCATGTTGGGTTCATGGTAATAGCAGGCAGTATCAATTTGCAACCTTTTTCTAGTATAAATAGGATTTGTGATCACTGCATCACAGAAAGAACAGGTGTTGGCAAGGAAGCTGAGAAATTGGAACCACGTGGAACATGGAAAAGATCTCAGCTGCTGTGAAAAACAGTATAGTGGCTCTTCAAAACATTAAAAATAGAATGATCATAGACATAGAACCCACTATGTCCATCTTTGGCTTCTATCCCAAAGAACTGAAAATAGAGTTGCATATATAGAGAAAAACTTGCAGAAGTCAGTTTTGGGTTCTGGGATTGGAACTCAAGCTGTTGGGTTTGCCCTTCAAATGCCTTTTCCTAGTGTGCCATCTCACTGGTCCCAACCAGGGTCCTGATGAAATATTTGCACGTGTATTTCCACAACAGAATTATTCGTCAGCACAACCCAAGCATCCCTAGATGGGTGAATAGATAAACCCTAGATGGGTGAATAAATAAAGCCAGTGCATGCACATGGATATCAGTGCCATTCAACAATAAATGTTATGCTAAGTGGAATAAGACCAGTACAAGAGAGATGCTGCATGATACCTTTATGAATATCTAGAGCATGACATCCTATGACAGGAAGTGATAATGAGAGTTATCCATTGTTTTATGGATATGAAGTTCTCATTTGGGAAGATAAAGATAGTTTTAGAGATGAACGGTGGTGATAATTGCATTAGAATATTAATGTACTGAATAACACTGCTTTGAGCTGTACATAAAATAGTTAATATATATATTTATATTTTTATGTAACATTTAAAAAATTTAAATTAACTGATCAATTAATTGAGGCAGGGTACTTATATGTAGCCCATTCTGGTTTGTTACTGTAATCCTCTTGCCTCAGCCTCCAAAGTGTTGGGATTATAGGCATGTGCCATTACACCCAGATTAATATTGTAAATTTTATGTTACGTATTTATCATAATTAAAATAAGATTTTAAAATGAAATCAAAGTTGATTCATTTCAGCAACTATGTTTTTTTCTTTAAAGAATATGCCTCTTAGGATGGTTTTACTGAATCCATACAGTTTCTTGAGGGTAATTCAGTTTTCCCACAAGAAAAGAGAGAAGGAAGGTGTTAAATATACATGGCTGCTGCAATGTGAGCAAGGTGGACAAAATGCTCAAGTTTTATTTATATGAACATGCTTTTCTTAAAAGACAGAAAGATATTTTGCTTGATTCCAGTTTTATAGCTCTCCTGGTAAATTTTTCAGAGTAATTGAAAGTTGGAGTGAAAGCCTAGAGTGTTTGAGAACCAGCAAGCCAGAGTCTAGGTGAGGGGAGTGAGGTTGAGAGAGAGGTAGAGGGAAGACATGATGTCACTGAAATGATCTCACAGAGTGTTCATGTGTGTGCAGGTGGACATGTTCGTGGAGGACAGAGAACACTTAGATGTTGTGCATCTTTTTTTTTTAAAGTCAACTCTCTCATTTGTTCTTTTGCTAACCAAGTAACTTTTTTTGTTTTTGTTTTTGTTTTAAATACACATTTGAGTACTAATCTATGCTTCCCTCCATCTCCCCTCCCTCTCATCTCTATCCTTTCCCTTCATCAATTCATTCCACTCCCTCCCACTCTCATGCCTGGCTGCTTCTATGGACCCCAGGGTTCTCTCTGGTGTGTTTTACCCCTGTGGGCATTCAGGTCTCTGTGACATACCATCCTTGGGTTACCCCAATGATAGG
This sequence comes from Typhlomys cinereus, assembly GCA_023101885.1. Lineage (NCBI taxonomy): Eukaryota > Metazoa > Chordata > Mammalia > Rodentia > Platacanthomyidae > Typhlomys > Typhlomys cinereus. The sequence goes on from JALPQD010000127.1 coordinate 5,122,766, forward strand.
GGCATTTCCCTTCACTCATCCAGCTCTAGTCCCTAAGTTTTCCACTGTATGTTCTTATCTCTCTTGAGTTCCTCATAGTCTATGGGAGCATGTTGGTATGTCAACCATTATGCTGGTCTGGTAAGGGCAAATCTCACTGCTGTGAGTTCCTGGATATAGCAGCCTGCCTTGATGGAATGTCTTGTCCAACGACAGACCTTCCTATATTTAGGTTCTTACAATCTCACTGTCCCCTCTTCTGCAACTTTCTTTAAACATTAGGATGGGAGAGATTTGGATGCCCTTATTCTGGGTGAGCATTGCCAGGTCACCGGTATTCTGCATTATGGCTGGTCATTGTTGACCATTTCACTGCTCTTCTATTGGACTAGGTTTCATCCTGTCAGGGTGTTGAGATTCTCTACCTCTGTTGTGGAAGAAGACTTCTAGGCTGAGTGTTAAGTGCTATTTAAATCTATGAATATAATAGTATATATAGAGAAATTTGATGTATTGTCTCTCTACCTATAGGTTCATTGATTGTATTTCCCTATTAATCTAATTCCCTCCCCTTTTTAGGTTCTTGTTCTAGTTAACAGTAACAGGGATGTGTTCCTTTCTGACAAGTGGTCTAGCGTCCCATCAGAAAGCTGTTGGTTGTCTTCTTATAATCATGCCACTATTACACTGGTGGGTACTTGTTGCCATGGTGATTTTTATTGCAACTTGCAGATCTCATGAATTGATGAGGACTTTGATTATTTCTCTTCCCCAGTAGCTTCTACAGTATTTCTTAATACTGTGCAAGCTATCCAGCAAGGAGGAAGTTCTCAGACCTGTTCCATTGGTATATTTTTCCCGTGTTCTGCATCCATTTGTGTTGCATTTTCAGTAATAAGGTCTTTTGACTTCTTTGTTTTGAAGAGCAACTAAGAGCAATGGCAAAATCTTATATTGTTTGGGGGTCTTTGAGAATTCTCTGACCAACATTTTATCAGAAAGTGTCACATTCTTGTTACTTCTAATATATTTCTAATTGTCACTGGGTACTAAGTGGATCACCTTCAGGTTTTTTTTTTTTTGTTTTGTTTTGTTTTGCTCTGTTTTCCTCACTCTGTGCTCCTTTAAATAAGGGCTGCCTATTCTTGTTCCTTTCTTTAAAACACCTTTTTTTTGATATATCATTAGCATGTGAGGTTCCTATGGGGTTACCACCTCCCACAATCTTAGGGCTTTTCTATTAAGTCCCTCTGTCTCTCTTATATCCTATCCTTTCATTCCCCTCTAGGTATTTTTTCCCAATTATTCCCTCCTTTACTCTACTTGCCATAGTATCCTAATTTTCACTTTTAAAAAGTTTCACCCTAACCACTCCTTCTTACCTTCCCATTCATTGGTCCCTTTTGAATTTTCTGGCTCTTACAGTAATTCTAAACCAAATACATTGACAAAGATATCAGCACTGGCATTTGCATATATTGGAGAACATGTAGAGCTTATCTGTCTATATCTGGGATACTTTACTCAATATTAGATTTTCTAGTTTCATCTATTTACCAGGAAATTCCATAATTTCATCCTTTCTGATGGCTGAATAGTATATGTACCACATTTTCATTACCCTGTTGATGGGCATGTTACCTAATTCCATTTTCTTGCTATTATGTATAGGGCTGCAATAAACATGGACGAACAAGTGTCTTTGCAATAAAATATAGAGACTTTTGGGAATATTCTTAGAAGTGGTATAGCTGGTTCATATGGCAATTCCATTTTTAAGTTTCTGAGGAACTGCCACACTGATTTCCAAAGAGGATCTATTAGCTAATAATTCCACCAGCAATGAATAAGTGATCCCTTTTTTCCACATCTTCTCCAGCATTCTCTGTTGTTTGTGTTCTTGATATTAACCATTCTGACTGTGGTAAGATGGTATCACAGGGCAGTTTTAATTTGCATTTCTGCGATGGACCAGGGAAGTTGACCATCTTTTAAAATATTTGTTTGACATTTTAATTTCTTGTTGTATGAAGTCCTTGTTTAGTTTCAGGGCCTATTTTTTAATTGGAATGTTTGCTGTCTTAGTGTTTAGTTATTTGAACTCTTTGTATACTCTGGAGATTAATCCTTCGTCAGATTCATAGCTAGCAAAGATTTTTTTCCCATTCTGTGGGCTGTGTTTTTGTACAATTAAGAGTGTCTTTTGCAAAACAGAATTCTTTTAATGTTGTTAAGTCCCATTTGTTTACTATTGATCTTAGTTCCTGGGCATTTGTGGTTCTGTTTAGAAATCTTTACCTAGGCTTCTCAATTCAAGAGTACTCCCTACTCTTTCTTCTACCAGTTTCAGGGCTTGGGTTTTAATATCTAGGTTGCTGATGCATTTGGAGTTGATTTTTGTGCAAGGAGAGAGTTAATGGTCAATTTTTATTCTTCTACATGTAGAAGTCCAATTTTTCCAACACCATTTGTTGAAGATGCTGTCTTTTCCTCAGAGCGTGTGTTTGGCACTTTTGTCAAAAATCAAGTTGCTGCATGTGTGAAGCTTACATGTGGGTTCTCTGTTCTAATCCACTGGTTGATATACCTGTCTTTGTGCCAGTACCAAGCTGTTTTTATTACCATATCTCTGTAATATAGCTTGAAATCTGGTATGGTGATATCTCTACTAGTCTTTTTATTGCTCAAAATTTTTGGCTAATTCTGGTGTTTTGTCCTTCCATACGAATTATGAGATTATTTTTTCCATTTCTGTGAATTGTATTGGGACCTTCATTGGAATTGCATTGACTCTGTATATTACCTTGGATAGAATGGTCATTTTCACAATATTGATCCTACTGATACATGAGCAAGGAAGGTCTTTCAACTTTCTAGTATCCTCTTTAATTTTTTTAAGCAGTGTAGTTTCCATTATCTAGGTCTTTTATTTCTTTGGTTAAATTTATTACAAAGTATTTTATTTTCTTTGTAACTATGGTGAATGTGATGTTTCTCTCTTTTCTTTCTCAGCTTGTTTGTCTCTGCTGTAAAAGAAGGTTATTGATTTTCCTATGTTGATTTTATAGCCTGCCATTTTACTGAAATTGTTTATTAATTTGAGTAGTTTCTTTTTTGTTTGTTTGTTTGTTTACATTTTATTTTATTTATTTTTATTTTTTTTATTTCCGCTCATACAGACTTAACAGGTACACTGGTCCCCTCCCTCCCTCTATCTTTCCCCACACTCCTACTCCCCTCTTCCCCTCCCCCCTTACTCCCCCTCCCCCAGTGCCTCCCCCCCAGTACCTCACCCCCCCAAACCCCGGAGCATTTTTTAATGTGCATGCCAAACTCTCTGATGAGGAGCAAGGACCCAGGGGCATTTCCCAGAACCCTTTCCTGTGTTCCTGTTAAGCATAGGAATACTACTGTGACTGTCAGTCCCTAGCCTCCAAGGATCCTAGTGTCTTTAGTCCATGCTAGACTTTGTGGGATCAATAACGTGTTGGACATTGCGCAGGGCATGCAAAGTCCTATTATGATTGCTTCAGCCCTAACTTGTGTGGAGTATCTTGCATATCATGACTTCTCCCATCCTTTTGCTCTTACAATTTTACCACCCCCTCTTCCACAAATTTCCCTGAGCGTCAGGATGGGGAGAGATTAGGCAGCCCTGTTTCCAGGTGGTTGATATAGAGTCTCTGATGTTCTGGATTATGGTTTGTTGATTTTTTTTTCTTAGTTTTGCTGCTCCTGCAATGCCCTTCACTCCATCCTGATGGGTATTGGATGTCATCCCCTGGCCAGAGATAAAAAACCTGTTAAATTAGAGTCTTGTTATAAGAGTATATTCAAAGTTAAATGGAATAAAAGTGGGAGACTGCAGTGAGAGAAGGGTTGATCACCCATTTGCAAAATGGTTACTTTTCTATTTTTTTCTTTTTTTATTATTTATTAAATTGTGCATTTGCATGTGTGCGTATGTGTGTGTATGTATGTGTGTGTGTAGAACCACGGACGAATTCAGGAACTACTCCGCCCTACCAGGACCAGAAACGCAGGCCACCTCATGCTTCCGCCTGGCATCTATCTATACATGGGGTCTAGGATCCGAACTCAGGACCTTCTGCCTGCAAGGCAGAGGCTTAACCGCTGAGCCACCTCTCCAGCCCCAAAATGGTTACTTTTCTATCTGGAAGCCTATATGCCTTCCCCATCTGGTGAGATCATACATCATCAGTTGCAAATGATCAGGAACAAAAGTCTGTGAATTTAACCATATGTCTCATTATTTACTTGCAGTCCTTAATGGTGGCCTATTTTCTGTGCTGTAACATGGTCCCCTCTCTCCTTGTTTCTGGTGGGGCCCTCCTTCCCCATCCTTCCTGTTTATAATCTTTGCAATTACTGTAGATATTACAGAGATTTATCTTTGAGTGTCTCTAAGTGGGTTTGGTACTAGGATTCACCTATTAGGGAGTACATACAGCACTTAATTTTCTGTGTCTGGGATACTTCACTCAATATAATTCTTTCTAATTCCATCCATTTCCCAGCAAATTGCATTAAATCATCATTTTTGATGGCTGAGTAGTATTCCATTGTATAAATGTAACGCATTTTCCTTATCCACTCGTCAACTGTTGGACATTTGGGCTGATTCCATGACTTTGCTATTGTAAACAGTGCTGCTATGAGCATGGTTGTGTTTGTGCTATCGAGGTGAATTTTTGATGTATGGGAGGTTATTCCCAAAAGTGGAATCACAGGATCATACGGCATTTCAATCTTTAATTTCTTTAAGAATCTCCAGACGGTCTTAAAGAAATTAAAGATTTAAATGCCGTATGACCCTGCAATTTCACTTTTGGGAATAACCCCCCATACAGCAGAGGTTCACCTCGATAGCACAAGCACGACCATGTTCATAGCAGCACTGTTTACAATAGCAAAGTCATGGAATCAACCCAAATGTCCAACAGTTGACGAGTGGATAAGGAAACTGTGGTACGTCTATACAAAGGAGTACTACTCAGCCATCAAAAATGATGAATTACTGGAATTTGCCGGGAAATGAATGTCATTAAAAACAATTATATTAAGTGAAGTATCCCAAACCCAGAAAATTAAGCACCATATGTACTCTGTAATAAGTGGATCCTAGTACCAAACCCACCCAGCCCACCTTGAGACACTCATAGGTAAATCTATGTATTACCTACAGTAATTGCAAGGATTATGAACAGGAGGGATGGGGTTGAAGGGCCACACCAGAAACAAGGAGAGAAGTGACCATGTTACAGTAGAGAGAATAGGCCTCCATCAAGGACTGCAAGTAAGTAATGTGACACCTGGTTAAGTTCACAGACGTTGGTTTTTGATCATTTACAACTAAGGGGGTATGATCTCACCAGAAGGGGAGGGCATATAGTCTGGCAGATAAAAAGTAACCATTTTGCAAATGGGGGATTGACCCCTGCCTCACTAAGGTTTCCTACTTTTATTATATCTACCCTTGAATGTGCTCTTATAATAAGACTCCAGTTTAACAGCTTTTTGTCTCTGGCCAGGGGGTGACATACAGTGCCCAGCAGGATGGAGTGAAGGGCATTGCAGGAGCAGCAGAACTGCAAAAGAAAATCAGCAAACCATAATTCAGAACTTCAGAGACTCTAGACTCTATATCAACCACCTAGAACTAGGCCAGACTAATCTCTCCCCATCCTGAATCTCAGGGACATTTGCAGAAGAGGGGGCGGTAAGAGTGTAAGAGCAAAAGGATGGGAGGAGCAATGATTTGCAAGATATTTCACACAAGTTAGGGCCCAAGCAATCATAATTGGACTTTGCATGCCCTGAAATGTTCAACACACTATTGATCTCCCAAAGTCTAGCATCTGCTAAAGGCACCAAGATCCTTGGAGGCAAGAGATTGGCAGCCACAGTAGTGTTCCTATGCTTAAGGGGAACACGGGAAAGGGTTCAGGGAAATGCCACTGGGTCCTTGTATGTCATTGGAGAGGAGGGCCCAGAGGAGAGTCAGTCATGCACAAGAAAGGACTCTCTGGGAATTGGGGCGGGAGGCACTGGGGGAGCGGAGGGGGAACAGGGGGTTGGGGGGAGGAGGAGGGAGGGAGGGAACTGGTGTACCTATTAAGTTTGTATGAGCTGAAATAATAATAAAAAATGTATATAAAATTTAAAAAAAGAATCTCCAGACGGCTTGCCAGAGGGGTTGTATGAGCCTGCATTCCCACCAGCAATGTAGGAGAGTTGCCCTCTCTACATCCTTTCCAGCATTTGGTGTTGTTTGTATTGTGGATTTTTGCCATCCTGATCGGGTGAGATGATATCTCAGGGAAGTTTTGATTTGCATTTCCCTGATGGCTAAGGATGTGGAACATTTTTTAAGATATTTGTTAGACATTTTAATTTCGTCCCTGGTAAATATCTTTTAAGTTCCAAGGCCCTTTTTTTTTTTTAATTTCCTCTCATACAACTTTAACAGGTACATCGGTCCCCTCCCTCCCTCCAACCTCCCACCGCCTGATACCCTCCTCCCCTCCCCCTCCCTCTCCATCCCCCAGTGCCTCCTTCTCCCACCCCGGAGCATCCTTTAATGTGTATGCCAGACTCTCCTCTGGGTCTTCCTCTCCGATGAGGTGCAAGAACCCAGTGGCATTTCCCAGAACCTTTTCCTGTGTTCCCCTTAACCATAGGAACACTACTGTGGCTGTCAATCCCTTGCTTCCAAAGATCTTAGTGCCTTTAGCAAACGCTAGAATTTGAGCGGTCAATAGTGTGTTGGACATTGCGCAGGGCTTGAAAAGTCCAATTATGATTGCTTCAGCCCTAACTTGTGTGGAGTATCTTGCATATCATTGCTCCTCCCATCCTTGTGCTCTTACAATCTTACCGCCCCCCTCTTCCGCAAATTTCCCTGAGTTTCAGGATGGGGAGAGATTAGGCTGGCCTAGTTCCAGGTGGTTGATATAGAGTCGCTGATGTTCTGGATTATAGTTTGTTGATTTTTTTTTCCAGTTTTGCTGTTCCTGCAATGCCCTTCACTCCATCCTGATGGGTATTGGATGTCACCCCCTGGCCAGAGATAAAATGCTGTTAAACTAGAGTCTTGTTATAAGAATATCTTCAAATGTAGATGTAATAAAAGTAGGAAACCGCAGTGAGGGAGAGGTCAGTCACCCATTTGCAAAATGGTTACTTTTTTTATCTGCCAGATTATATGCCCTCCCCTTCTGGTGAGAACATATCCCATCAGTTGCATGATCAGGAAAGAAAGTCTGTGAACTTAATCAGATGTCTCATTACTCACTTGCAGTCCTTGATGGAGACCTATTTTCTCTGCTGTAACATGGTCCCCTCTCTCCTTGTTTCTGGTGTGGCTCTCCTACCCCATCCCTCCTGTTTATAATCCTTGCAATTACTGTATTACAGAGATTTATCCTTGAGTGTATCTAAGTGGGTTTGGTACTAGGAGCCACCTCTTAGGGAGTACATACGACACTTAATTTTCTGTGTCTGGGATACTTCACTCAATATAATTGTTTCTAATCCCATCCATTTCCCGGCAAATTCCAGTAATTCATCATTTTTTATGGCTGAGTAGTACTCCGTTGTATAGATGTACCACATTTTTCTCATCCACTCGTCAACTGTTGGACATTTGGGCTGATTCCATGACTTTGCTATTGTAAACAGTGCTGCTATGAACATGGTCGTGCTTCTGCTATCGATGTGAACCTCTGCTGCATGGGGGGTTATTCCCAAAAGTGGAATCACAGGGTCATATGGCATTTCAATCTTTAATTTCTTTAAGAATCTCCAGATGGCTCGCCAGAGTAGTTGTATGAGCCTGTATTCCCACCAGCAGTGTAGCAGAGTTCCCCTCTCTCCACATCCTCTCCCGCATTTGGTGTTTGTCCAGCATTTTTTGTATTGTGGATTTTTGCCATCCTGATCGGGGTGAGATGATATCTCAAGGAAGTTTTGATTTGCATTTCCCTGATGGCTAAAGAAGTGGAGCATTTTTTAAGATATTTGTTAGACATTTTAATTTCATCCCTGGTAAAGTTTCTTTTATGTTCCAGGGCCCATTTTTTAATTGGGCCATTTGTTTCCTTGGTGTTTAGTTTTCTAAGTTCTTTATGAAGTCTGGATAATAGAGCTCTATCAGATATGTGGTTAGTGAAGATTTTCTCCCATTCTGTGGGTTGCCTTTGTGCTCATGTTACAATCTCTTTATCTGAACAGAAGCTCTTTAATTTCACCAGATCCCAACTGTTGAGAATTGGTAGCAGTGACTGTGCCATTGGATGTCTGTTTAGGAACTGTTGGCCTAGCCCAATCAGCTCGAGGGTTCCCTACCCTTTCACCTATGGTTTTTATAGTCTCTGGCCTGATATCAAGGTCCTTGATCCATTTGGAATTAAGTCTTGTACATGGTGACAAGTACGGGTCCAGTTTTAATCTTCTTCATGTGGATATCCAGTTTTGCCAGCACTATTTGTTGAAGATACTATTCTTTTTCCATTGGATTTTGTGGGCCATGAATTTTACTTTTTTATTGCTTTTTTGCCTAATGATACAAGCTCAATAGTTACTCCCCTTCTCCCTCCTCACTCCCTTCCCTTGTTGTCCCCCATTCCACTTCCCCCTTTCCATTCTTCCCCTCTCACCCCTTTTTCTTCCCCCCTTCTCTCTTGGTGCTTCCTGCTTTCTCCCTCTCACCCTCCAGAGCATCTGTTTATATGGGCACTGAATTTCCCTCAGAGTCGTCTTACTAATGAGGGTTCAGGACTCAGTGGGATAGCTTGGGGCCTCTTCTTGGGCTGCCTGCTAGTATAGTAACTCAATATGACTGTTTAACCCCTTTCCTTAGGGATCCTACTGCCTGAAGCCTTCTCCCCTGTAATTTGTGCTAGACTTTGGGAGTTATTGACATGTCAGCCATTGTGCAGGTCAGGCAAGTGCAGTCACATGTGACTATATCCAGGCTGTTGCTGCCCTGACTTGTGTGGAGAATCTTGCATATCATTGTTCTCTCCATCTTTTGTGCTCTTACAATCTTGCCACCCCCTCTTCCACAAGGTTCCCTGAGTTTTAGGATGGGATGGTTCCCATCCTAAAGAGATTCGGCTGGTCTGGTTCCCAGTGAATATTGTAGAGTCTTTGATATTCTGAATTATGGTTTGTTGTTGTTTCAGTTTTGCTGTTCCTGCACTGCTCGTGGCTGCATCCCAATTGGTATCGAAGTTCATCTTCTAATTAAAGATAAAAGACTGTTTAAACAAAGATCTTAATATAAGAAGAAACTCAAAGGTAGATGGAAGAATAGGAGTAGGACACGGCAGTGAGAGGGGTCAGTCTCCTGTTTGCCAGTGGTTACCATCTAACTGCCAGTCCCTATACCCTCCCTGAATGCGGAGATCAAACCTGTTCAGTCCCAAGTGAACAGGAAGGGAAGTGAGAGTGCACTGCCTCAGATGTCTTGCTACCACATGACAGTGGCTTAATTTTTCTATTGAAGTGTGTATATGTCATTAAGTGGGTTTGGAACTAGGATCCACTTATTAGGGAGTGTATACGTGTATACACGTATTGTATACATGTACCAAATTTTGCTTTTTGACAGTTTCATATTGTGTCCCACTAAAGAAAACGCAAGGACCTGAATATGGAACAGGAAAACTTGTAGAGAAGGGGGCCTGGCAGGCCCTTTACCTTTTCTCATTTTTCAGTTTAATATTTATGTTCAAGTAGGGCTTTACACATGTATGTGTGTCTTTTTCACCCCTTATTAACTAATCCAATCTCCTACATTTTCCCACTACAAGCTTCCTTCTTTTCCACATGTCTTCTTCCTGCTCTCCTGTTCTTCTGTGTGTGTATGGCTTACTAAGTCCCATCTGGGTTACCATTAATGGCATATGTCTGGGTACTGGCAGGATTGAGGGCAATATACTAGTGAGCATAGTCCTGAAGAGTGTAACTCCCCTTCACTCTTATTCAGGATTAACTCCCGTTAGTCTCTGAAGGTGGTGGGTCTCGAAGTCCATTAGTCTCTGAAGGTGGTGGGTCTCGAAGTCTTTCTCCTTTCATGACACAGTGACCCTATACCTTTTCTTATCTTCCTCCTCTTCCCCTGCCAGGCCCCCTTCTCTACAAGTTTTCCTGTTCCATATTCAGGTCCTTGCGTTTTCTTTAGTGAGACACAATAGAAAAATGCAAGGACTCTTAGTATGACAACCTACTTTCAGTTACAGCACTGAAGAGAATGAAGTGCAGGAACTTTGCATTACTTTCCTTAGTCAAACACAAGTCTCACATCTGTATACTTGGTAATTATTGCATGCACATAGCTATGTACTGGGAAACAGATATGAAAATGACTGGGCTGTGGCTTAACAAGTTTGCAGCATAGTAAAATGGTTCAACCCAAGGGTTTGGAGTTATAGTGTCTGAGTTTGGATACTTGTTCCCCTACATGTTGTCTCTAAGTTTTGGTTCCCTTAGCTGTAAAATGAGGATAATAATAAAATTATATAAAAAGTAAGTGATATAGCATATATAAAGCTTCTGGCATGACGCCTTGAAGTAGGTAAGTGCTCAGTAAATGTCATTATCATAGTTATGGTAATGACCACTATATTGCTCCTCTACTATTGGATACCATGTAAACTACTAAGTGCCTGTTAACCTCCAGCTCACCCTTCTCAGGAAGCTAGGTGGTGTTGTCATCTGCTGTAAATGTTGCCATGTGGCACTACCCTCCTGAGCACAACTCACTGAATAGGGAATTGGTATGCAGAACTAATGGGTCTGAGTTGTTTTCTCTATAATGTGCGCTTGAATAGTTGAACTTTAATCAGCCAAGAAATTGAAGTCCACTGACAATGACATCACTGGAGACTAGATTCCCCCTTTTGCCATGTGGTTGTCTAATTATTTGCCACATGAATCCCACCTATTTGTTCTCATGTCATACCTAGTTCCAGTACTGCAATTGTTCCTCCATGCCTTCTACACAGTGATTGAAGCTAAGTGGACTCCCAACCCTACCTTTATGACACATTGATCTCTCTCTCTCTCCTGGGCACTGCTTTGGTAATGTGCTCCTCAGGTGTCCTTATAGATCTGGGAGGGTTCAAAGCTCATAGCGGGATTATTGCTTATTGCTTGAAAACAGCAGCCTTAGGAAAGCCATGCATCTCACTGCTGTGTGTATGTATGTGGGTGTGCGGGACAGAGTGGTGATAAACATGTTGGAATCACTTCCACTTCCAAGACATTCTTTTTACTTTAAGAAATTATTATTTGACACCTTTATACATAAATACAACAAATTTATATGTTTTCAACCCTTACTATCAAGTCCCATCCCTCCTCCTGTGCCATTTCTTCCTTCCAGTCAGTTTCCTTTGCATCTTTTTGTATGTGTGGCCCACTTGGTTTCACCTGGGATGTCTGTACTGGCAAGTGCCCAATTGCTTGGGCATGGATGACTTACTGTTGGACTTACTGAGGAAAGTAACTCCCTTTCTCCTATCTGGTATTAGACTTCAGTAGTCTCTAGGGAGATATACTGTTTCTTGAAATTTTCCTCAACTACTGTGTAAGCCAACAAGACATTCTTTAAATACCACACAGACAGGACAGCAAATTACCCAACTGTGACTCTTTATATTCCTCTTTATAAAAGTTCAAGATTATTCCCAGCACTGGAAGAAAAAATTACACTGGCATAGAGATTAATGAATATTTATTATTAGAAATAGAGCAAGGTTGCTGAAATACAGTGATTTAACACAGTGGCTTCAAAACTAGAACTTCTGCTTTTGTTTTCCCTTCATAGAGGAGTCCTAAGATGGCAGGAGCATTGAGGTCCTTGTATTTTACCATCTTTTAGGACCAGTCATTACATTCACCGTCTGTGCTGGTTTATATTCACCCTCCTATCTGGACTTAAGCTAGTAGCCAGAGCAACATGAACAAAACAAGCTCAGTGCTGGGGACAAGCTATGTTTTAGTTCTAGAAGTATCTTTTCCATCCCATTGTTGAGAATGTATATGCAACTGCTCATAAATGGAAGAGAGGCTAGAAAATGGAACCAGCTTGGTGAGCAGGTAGGAGTGTCACTATGATACTTGTTGAAAAACACAAGGCACTATGTGATCAAAGAACATTGTTTCTCACTGAATTCTTGATAACAAGTTTGATTCTTTATGACTATGAAAACATTATATGTCATAAGACCTGGTGGGATTTGTCCTATCCACATTTCACCGTGGAAGGGGGAAGAAACTAATGAGGGCTAATGCTGATGGCAGTGAATGGGGGGAACAGAAGATGCCTTTCTCAATGGTACCCACTGATATATAACTCATGTTCCAGCAAGTACTCCAGCACATGCCATCAAAAGTAACCCTGATGAAACTCGGTGGGACACACATGGGAAAAGACATGAAAATAGGAGGGAGACTGGAAAAGAAGAAAAAAGGGTTGTAATAGGAAAAGAAGAGTGGATGGGATTAGGGATCAATGTGTAAAACTATATTTATATGTGAAACACTTAAAGAATAAAAAAATTAAAAAACCTTTATGACCAAGTGATTAGCTCAAAAATATACTTATATTCATAAATGTGTCTTGTTTTCATTCCCAGGGTTGATAGTTCAATAAGTGTAATGCTGGGACCTATATGAGATACTGCAACAGGCAGGACACAGGTCATTTAGGCTGATGATATGGGACATCTGAAATGTAGTATCCACACTGCTGTTAGGTGTGACTCTGCACAATATATTTAACATTTATATTTTCTGAGTTTTTAAGGTTTTATCATACTCTTTTCATGTCTGAATCTACACATCTCCAAAAGTGTAGATCTTCAGGCTATCTTTTCTCCTTTGATTGCTTCCAGCCTCTCTGCGATGCTTTCAGCTTCCGGGCCAATTCCTTTCCCATCTCATCTGCCCTTTCAGATCTTCTCAGGTTTATCCCAGAGATGCTCTTTCAGTTTAGACTACTGTAAACCCTTCTGTCCTGTCAAATCCAGGTCTGATCTATTTCCTGTGCCACTTTGCATGGATAAGGCCCCCTTTCTTTCAGGCTCCAACTTAACATCATTTCTTTAGGGAGTCTACCTTGAGCTTTCTTTCTATGCCAGTTAGGTACAAGTGTATCAACTAGCACATTGAAAGATGAATCTTTTGGTTGTGTGAAGAATTATTCATTTAAAGACAGCCTTGAACAAGCCAGTGGGAGATTATCTGACTGATGTGGGAATACCCAGGCTATGCTGGGTGGGACTACTTTCTTAAGCAATGGGACTAAGATGGAAAGAGCTGGTATGGTAATTTATGAACATATAGGCATGAAGGCAGTGAGAAAGTATGTCCTTTTTTCAGTAATTACTATGGATATGGGCGGTCAGTTCCTGGGCTCCTGATACTGGTGTGAATTTTTCTGCCTTGCTGACTACTGAGCTTAGAGGAACCTCTTGTTCCCCCAAGTAGTTTGGGTCCTGTATTGGTTCAACCATGGGAAAGTGAAGCTAACACACCCTCTTACACAGATTTCTAATACTATTATCTATTGTCTGCTCAGCTAGCTTTCTTCAGTCATATTTGGTGATCATCTTTGTCCATTTGTTTTCTTCCTTGCTTTCTTAGTATTCCTTAGGATGCTGGGTTTATTCAGGTAAGAGAAAAATGTCTTGATTATTCATTCCTTGAATCCTGTCACCTAAAACAGTGTCCACAGCTAATGGGTGCTCCATAAATGGTTGCAGAATAAATTAGTAGAGGACATCATCAAAGTATTATCTGACAATTATAACATAATTTAATGTAATTAAAATTAAGAATAAATTTGTCTTTTAAAGTTTGCAAGAAAGCCTCTGAAAATATTTTAGTGAACCTTATGATAAAACAAACTACTTAAAAGGCAAGTTACTATTTCTTCTTTTTTTTCAGATGTGCTGTGCTATCTTTAAATGGTTGCTTTTGTATTTTTTCTCAACCCCGTCAAGAAGGGAGAGCTGGGGGAGGTCTTCAGCATTCTTAAAATCTCATTTTCTTTTGTATATTTTTAATCATGACTGTCTTTATCAAATCCATGTTTATTTAAATATTTATTTCCTTTTGCATATGTTGGGATTGCATATGTTGTTTTAATTAGCGGCATTGCTTTCTTGCTCTTAGATGTAGTGTTTTGGCATTGGACCAAAAACCAAACAGAATCAACCCAGGGCAATCTGTGGACGGGGAATGGGATCTTACTGTTCTTTGCCATTCATCACGTTTGGGCCACGGGATGGCAGTCTGTGCACCAGTCAGGCAGGGACACAGCTGCCATTTCTGGTTATAAGAAGGTACATGAAAAAAAAATCATTGTTGTTATTTAGGGGAACAATGAAATGAAATCAAATTGGAAGCAAAAGCAGTTGTTAATGGACTTCGTTACTGGGACTGGAGATGTAATTCAATTGGCAGAGTGTTTGCTTAGCAGGAACAAAATTCTGGGTTTGATCCCTTTTGCCACCTGAACCAGGCATATGCACTCCTGTGATCCCAGCCCTTAGGAGATTCAGAAGTCCAAGATCATCCTTGTGATAGACAGTCTGACACTAGCCTGGGCTACATGAAACCCTGTCACCCCTCCCTCCCAGTACCACCCTCTCTCCCAACCCCAATGAGAAACCTCTGACTTTAACAAACTTCCGTCCAATGTTTCATAAGGGGCTGACTTCATCATGTAAACGTAGAAAGAATGAAATGAATCATGGAGGATCAAGAGAAAACAGCAAATGTGGGGTCAGTGAAGTGGCTCAGGAGATGAAGGCACTTGCATGCAAACTTTGTGATCTGAGCTTGGTGCCCAGGGCCTGCACAGTGGAAGGAAAAAACTGCTAAAAGTTGTCCTTTGAGCCACTACTTGACCTGTACCTTGTGCACCCCCCTTTCTCAATCACCCCCTTTTTCGTTCCTTCTCTTAATAACAAATAAACAATAAATAAATAGAAAAATTGCCTTTTTATGAGAGATAATCTTACCAGAAGTTAATATATATCAGGAGCTAATTATATCATAGCTAATTATCATTGTTTTTTACTTATTAATTTACTTCTCACAGTTACCTTCTTTTTCACAGGAAGAAGGAGGATTTTTTTCCCCATGTAGGAAACAGTTGCAAAACACATTTGTGTTTTATTTACTGTGAAACAAGTGAGTACTATGTGTGTTGGTTTCATCTTCTGGTGGCTGAAGGAATACAAGACACAAACCACTTATGGGAATCAGGAGTTATTCTTGCTTACAATTCTTGGTTATACTTCAGCAGCACGGAGGGAGTGTTCCTACCAACATCAGGAGTGGAGGGAACTGGCCACGTGAAAGCTATGGAAGTTTCTGAGAGAGTTATACTTTCTCAGTTGCTAGTCTGTCAAAATATTGAACCAGTGCTCTTCCAACCTCTCCACCTCCTCAGGGAACGGTCCCGTCCTCATGGGCTGGGTCTTCCCACAGACACTTAGATGATCTCCCATAGGCTCTCTCTCATCTTTCCTTAACCAAATATCTCTTCTCAGATGCGCCCAAAGTCTTGGCCTTCAATTGTCAAGATGACATCTGCATCTAAACACACTATGTAATAATCTTCAGAAATAAATCCTGAATATTTCTTGTATATATTAGCATCACACATGTGTCTTACGAACTGTCTCTTTGTTTTTCTTATTTATGAAGCCTTCTGGCAATATGGTCCAGACTGGCCTCCAACTGAGGATTCTCTTGTCTCATCTTCCTGAGTGCTGGATTACAGGCATGTGCCAAAACATCCTGACCCATTAAAGAAGACAGTTAAAAGCTGAGAAGTGAGGGAGATGGGGCTGTTGCAACAGCTCAAATAGAGGTTGGCTTCAGCCGGCAGTGAGGTTTCTTTTGGCTCAACTCATAGGAGACAAGTGTACACTTATCATGTACAAAGGCAAATGGCCCACAGACTTCACGGGGATACTAGTCTTTCTGAGGTACAGTTGGGTCCAAGGTAGGGCCAAGGTCTGATTTGTGAAGGTTTCCACCTAAAAGATATCAACATATATCTCTAGGCATGGAGTCCCACAGACAGGAACTTTCCCTGAAACTAAGAAAGCCACAGCCATTTTTACAGATTGCTTCTGAACTGTAGAGGTTTTCCCCCTTTTAAATACATGACACATACTACTACAATGCATATACATGAAATCTTCAAAGCTCAAGATATTTCTAAGAAGCTGATCAGTTTCCTAAGACAATAGCTTCATGCTTCCATGTGTAATGTGTCTGCATATCTCTTCTGCTAGAGTTACTTTGTCATGTGACAGAAGGGTGAGTTGTAAAACTATTTGCAAATGTGAAAGTCATGGATTTCACACTGTGGATTTAGGAAGGGGGTTTATGTTAAGGTTTTCAGACATGAAGTGATTTTAGAAAAAAAAATCTAAGAAATAAATAAAGAGACAAATACTTAGGATGCAAAAATCAATTAAGATTTTAGGCTTTGGAGACAAAATTGTACAAACAAAATTATTAAAAATAGCTTACTGGTGAATTCAGCAATGATTTATAACCCATCCTCCCTCATCAGAGTATACATATTGTTAATTGTAACATTCTGTTCATATTAAAACAAATCAGACACTTGGAGGAGTTATTGTAATTGAAAAGCATTTCAAGACAATATGTTTGTTACTTATTATTCATTTACAATAGCAATTAGAGCTCAAATTTATAAACCTGCAGCTTGTAAAATGCCATTTGGATGTAATATGGTGAATTTAAAAAATCACAAAATCTTAGCTTTAAAACACATTCTCATAACTAAATGCCCAAGCTGTGGCTTAGTATATACTATCATCAGCTTTGGGGGATCTGTACGCAATGAGTTTGGTTAGCTCAATTTATATTGAAAATGGCTTAAAATGAACAACAAAGCAACCATTGCCATTACAGTGATGGAGTTTCTAATAATACAGAGTTTGGGTGTGCGAGAGAAAGACTATGAAACATCTGTGAGATATTTCTACGTATCTGGAGGATGATGAAATCTTTTTTATTTATTTTATTGTGTATTTTTGAAATTTTGTATTGATCTGTCATAATTCCATGCACATGAATGAACACTATTGTCACTCTTTTCCTCATCACTTCATCTTTCCTGGCTACATGGGACACTGTATCTTCTAAGAAATGGACCAAGAGGAATCATAACTCTTAAGTCTGATTGGAGTTTGAAGGAAACTTGCGATTCTGAGCATCCATCAACATCACCATAAACATGCTACCAAGCAGTCACTACTGCAGGTGACACATTGCTAAATCGGGTTAGATTTCTAGGTCTCTGTCATGGCTCATCAGCATGTACAGCCAGATATGCAAGGTCTCCACCCTGCATTAAAAGGCATACTAAGAAAGTCAGAGACATTAAATGAAAACTCACACAACAGGCTGGGCATCACTGTCAGGAGCTAACCGAGAGACTACGGAAAGTGCTTTGTCCTTGCTCAGGGTGAAGTCAGGGCATGGCCTTTCAGTGCATCAAGAAAAGTGAGATGAAGAGAGGATTCCACGATGGGAGTGGAGTTCCTAAGTTTGCAGAGAGAGATTGCTTCAGGTGTGAGGTCGGCATTCACGTCCGTGCTTGCTGAGATGACAGTAAGAACACTAAGCAGACAGGGTTTGTTTCAGAGATGTGCATTCAGAATAAAGCTTCTGCGTGGGCAGCAAGACTGTGGGATAGAAGAACAGTATTTGCAAGGCAGGCAGGGCCAGTGGAGGGAAGGAAAGTCTAGGGTTACAGCCAGGCTCTTGGAGGTTGAAAGGAAGAGATACAGAAGACCCAGAGAACATTGAAGATTCGGTCTGAAATTCTAGAAGGTGCCCTGAGGTATCTGAAACATCAAACAAGTAGCTAGAGAGCAAAACTCAAGGAAAAAAAAAGATATGACTTGCATCCTTTCTGTATTGGGAGAGAATGAGTGAACTTTTATGAGAAGGTGTGTGAATCCTGATGACTTGGTCTTTGAGAAAGTAGTTTGAAAAGAACTTCTGAAGTTTTCATCGTACAATTCAGTTGATTCCTTCATATCTTTTGAAGCTATTGTGAGTGAGATTTTTTCTTTTTTTCATGATTTCTTTCTTGGAAAGTTATTATTGATACATAGATGGGCTTCTGATACTTAGTGCTGATTTTATATCCTGCTACTTGATGGAATTTTTTTAATCTAAGATTTAAGAGTTTTCTGGTAGAGTCATTAGGGTCTTTTAAATCCAGAATTGTGACATCTGCAAATTGAGATACCTTTCCAATGTATATGCTTTAGTTTCTTTCTTTTTCTTGTCATTACTTATTACTATGTACAAGAACGGTGAGAGTAGGCATCCTTGCCCTGTCCCTGATTTTAGAGGGAACGTTCCATTTGTTCCCCTTTATAGTGTAGTGTTGGCTGTGGGTTTATCATATATAGTATTCACTATCATGAGACACATTCTTCCTATACCTAGTTGCTTCAGGACTTTTATCAGAAAGGAATATTAAACTTTGTCAAAGACCTTTCTCAACCTATTGAGATTATCATGTAATTTCTCTTGTTTTCTGTTTCTCTCTTGCTCTATATCTGTCTCTCTCTCTGTTCTCTCTCTCTATCTGTGTGTTTGTGTGCACGTGTGTGCATGCACGTGCACGCATGTGTGTGTGTGTGTATGTTATGAAAACAGAAAGGAAACTGTGGAGGGAGGAAAAGATCATAAAGGGGGAGGAGAAACAAGGAAATAATGGAAAACATATGACAAGAAAGCAGATGGAGAACTCGCTGGGGGAGTTGGGGACCAGCAAGAAGGATGGTGGAGAGATCAGTGAAGGAAGAATTAACAAAATGACAAATATGAATGAATATGCAGAAAAAAGTTTTTGAAAAATGTTTTCCTTGCTGATGCACTGCAGGCCATGGAGAACAGATAATGTCCCTCAAAGTTGTAATTTGCTTATCTTTGCAAGAAACACCTACCTGTAGACCATAGCACTTACCATTGTGTAAAATCCACCTAGGTGTTCACTGGCTTAGTCTTGTTCTAAGTTTGATGCTGCCAAACTTTAAAAACATAGTTTTAAGAATTAGATGACCATTTTCTTGAGGCACATCAATCCTGGAATCTGGTTGAAGAATTTCATTACTGAGACAAATGATGTCTCCAGTACCATAAACCTGGCTATGTTAGAATGAGTGGTATTTTTTTGATAGGCTCGACAAGCTTAAAAAGTACTCAGGCCTGTTGACAAAGCAAAGAAATGGTGTCAAAAATAATTTTAAAACCTTTTGACCTATAAGGTTTAAAAGAATTAGGCACAGATTCTTTGCTTTAAGCCTCTTGGTGACAAGAAATATGGTACTCTGCCAGACTCTGTGATTGACAGTAGCGTTTGTAGTTTCAGCTGCTAATACAGTATGCTTGTTGTATATTCTGTGTGGGTAAATATAGAAGACTATTTGTCACCTGGGCTGATGGATTACAAATAAGTGAAACAATGTGGTTAGGATTCCGAGGCATAAATGAAAAGTCAAAAACTTGATATTATTTACAATATGCAACACTTGTGATTTTGCATTTGTTGTTCCTCTGAGCTCCGTAGAAATGGAGGCATTGTGGAAGAAACACACCACTCTTGTTTCAACCTTTTTTCAGTTACAGAGTTGCTACAAGAATGCATCAATTAAATAGATCCCAAAACCAATTAGAATGAAGGACTTATTTTAGATAGCTGCGTTTAGTTTTAAATATCATGATTCAAGTATCCTAACATTTTTTTCCACTCACAAGACTTGGGGCTATGACACGTTTTCTCTACCCCGATGAAGCTTGTTGCTTTTGCGACCTAATTAATGTTCCAGCTTCTCCCATGCACTTCAGGTTGGAACATGGTGATTCTGAAAAAGCTTTCTTGGTCAACAGCCCTCTAATAATATTGATTTCTCTTCGTATAACATTTTGAATTTGCTAAAGTGTTACAAGTGGTATAACATCATTTTGAAATGATATCATGAATGGCTCAGTAATTAATATTTTTGAAGAATCGTGCCATTCGAGATGAAAAGATTATTAAGGTGATTTTACTGAGTCTTTGGATTTAGGAAAGAAAATTTGCTTTGAAAAGCACATTATCACCTTTCGAGACAAGAAGCAAAATTGGCATTTTTAGCATGCTACCCTTATCTTTATTTGCTGATAAAGAAAGAAGCCAGAGTTTTTCAAAACCTTAAATGAAAGGTTGTGGCAAGGTTCACATTACCCAATCTTTCTAAAAATAAAATAAAAAACAACAAACAACTGCAGACATAAAAGGATGGGAACGAAGTGGAAACAATGGCATTTAGAACATTTTATTTTAGAGCTTTAGAAATATTTCCATTCTAAACAAAACAAAACGTATGAAGTCTGTTTATTTTCATCTTTACAATTAGCACAGTATTATGTTCAAGACATGAAAGCCAGTGCTAGTGTTCTATATTGTAACTCATGTACAACCCTATAATGGACACTTTGCTGTTTTTTGAATTGCTTATTTTGCTAAGGTCTATATTTGAAATGAGAGGGTGCATGCTCAGTTGATTTTGTTGGATTTAAAGACCTATTTTGAGAGGTAAGGATATTATCTCTTTTATTTTGTGTCTCTATTGTGATATGTTTGCTACTTAATACTACCCACTTCTGATTATGTGTGCTGTCAGCATAAGGAGGAATGAATTGCTTCAGTTTTACAAATAAATAATAATTTAATACAAGTGATATAACAATTTCTAAATGATAGTATTTATAGCTCAGTAATTAATATTATCAAAGAGTCGTGCCATTCAATTTACAATATATAATGTTCTAAAAACATTCCATATATTTAATACCATTTTAATATGTATTAAGTTAAGGATTCTTTAAATGTGATTTTTTAGCTTTTCTATTTTTATGTCCTACAAAAATTCTTTTAGAGTTTTATTTCACAAGTATAATATCATCATCTAGACAGAATCAACTGATTGCTACATTACTCAAACATCTGTCTTATATTTACATGTTAGGGAAAATCTCAAATTAGTTTATAAGTCTAAGTCATGATGCTAGCATTAAATATATATGTTTTACTGAAAGTTGGAGCCAAAGTCTGAGGACTCAAGTTCAAACACTAGGATTTACATGGTGAAAGGAGAAAACTTACTCCCTCAAGTTGTCTTCTAACTTTCACCCACGTGCTGTAGCAGGGAACCTCCACCCTAAGAAGATAAATGAGTAAATGTAAAAAAATGGAGGAAGAATAACTCATAAAAACTCAAGTATTAATGGATTATTTTACTTTTTATAAAGAGCAAGTGATTAATAAAGATATTAAAAGCAGTTTTCAATATCCTGTAGTCCAGCCTCCAGTTCTGTGGATGAAGAATGGCGATAGAATGTGGAGAACTGCTATGGTGGAGAGCATGCTGCGACCCTGGGACTCCAGGCCAGAGCCGCTTTTCCCACATCGCATGGCTACCAGTGGATCAGGGTAACCTGACCCAGCATTTTCCTAGAACTTGTTATTAAGACTCCTTGACTCATGCCATGAAGACAGTAACTACATGTTGGTTTGACATATTACTTCTTTTTTTTTTAATTTTTATTATTATTTATTCAACTGTGTGCATGTGCGTGTGTATGTGCGCACACGTGTGTGTGTGTCTGTGTGTGTGTGTCTGTGTGTGTGTGTCTGTGTGTGTGTGTGTCTGTGTGTGTGTGTGTCTGTGTATGTGTAGAACCACGGATGAATTCGCGAACCACCATGGACGCCTCCACCTCCTTCTGCCCCGGGATTCACAGGCTCCGCCCTACCAGGACCGGAAACGCAGGCTGCCCCCGCTTCCGCCTGGCGTCTATACGTGGGGTCTGGGATCCGAACTCAGGACCTTCCGTCTGCAAGGCGGAGGCTTAACCCCTGAGCCACCTCTCCAGCCCTGACATATTACTTCTATATATTTATAGCAACAAAAAAGAAAAATAGATAACTGTTAATGGAAAGCCTACAGATTCTAAATCTTGAAGAGACGTGAGGCTGTAGGTAATAAGGGAGACACCTCTTTCATTGCTGTTGGCACATTTATGGTAAAAAGAATACAGGAGGGAATGGGCATCGCTAGTCATGTTCATTCTTTGGTCTTTGAGGAGAGTATAGTATGCTTCTCATTTTTGCCCTTTGAGGATATCTAAAGAAGACAAGAATTCATGTTTCATGTTGATGTGGAGCTTTTGTATAAATCATTTGAAGGGGTGCAAACATCACTTACTTTAATGGTTTCCACAATTTGAGACTATTCTTCTGAAAAATAACAGAGCAAGCTGAGGAGTTTGGAGTCAACACTTATTCATAGCATGTACTTTTTCCACGTATCCACCCAGAATCTAAGAACTGGAATCCAAGGCCACCTGAATGATATACATTTTATCCTTCATGACAGACTTGAAAATGGTTTTAGTCTTTAGCTGCCCTTGTTGGTGCTTCTTGAAAACATGGACAGAATTTTCCAGAACCTTATTTGGTCTTATTTTGTCATGATTTTGGATACTTGCTGTTTTAAGTCAAATGTGTCGACTCTGAAAATATGAAGTGCAAGCAACTTCTATTTTAATATGTTATCTTAAAATTATTATCACCTGTGGTACAGATTTACAGAGATAGATGGCTTTTATGGTTTAAACAGGAAATCTCTCCCTAGCCCAGGTGTGGGAAACTATGGTCGCAGCTGGTGGCAATGCTAGGGGTGTGTTCTTGCCGTATCTTACCTTGGACCCTTCCTTTCTCTACTTCTTGTCTTCTCTGAGGTGGGCTGGCTTTCTTTCAGGTGGATTCCCATCTTTGCTGCTCAGCCTCACCTCAGGCCCCAGCAGTAGAACCAGACCACTGTGAAGTGACACATTGGAAATTGTGAATCAAATTAAATCTTTCCTCCTTTCAGATTCTTTCTGTTGGGTATTTTATCACAGGGAGGTGAAGTTATGATTAAGACAGTGGCAAGTCAAGAGGTAATCTGTGATTCTAGACGTCTGGCATATGATTCTCCTCACTAATTCCAATTTCAAGTGCAACATGGTCAAGTAAAAGTATAATAAAGTTAGAAGATGAAAAGCCATCATGTGCCATGTTATCAAATATATAAAAGAAGACCGGAACAAGGCAGTTATTCTGTTGCTAAATTCATTGAGGGCACAGATATCCATCATAGCAGTAACATTGTCATTGTAAGTATTTCTGTGTGTGACAAGAAGTAATGAGGCTTCAATTGAATTTGAAAATGTAATTGTATGAAGCTATCCATGTGTGATGATTTTGTTTTGATCATGAGAATTACTTTAAATGAACATGGCACAATTCATTTAATGAATTGTTAATTAAACTAATATACTTATTATTGTTCATGCAAAATATAAACCCATAAGAACAGACTTGTTTTTCTATTTATATAAATATAAAGCCTATAAAGTTAATGAATTAAGGCAGAGGAAATTGGAACCCAAGTTAACTTAGCTCCAGCAAGTAATTTACTGCTTCTGATAAGTACAGCTAAGTGTAATCACTTATACCTACTTTCCAAGTCTGCAGGTAAATGTATCCCAATTTGTCTCATTAAATCTAATTTATCAAAGTCAGATTTAAGAAATACATGACAACTAAATAAGTGTGCGTTTTGAGAACATTTGTATCACTAAAGAAAAAAAAATCTAGTAGCTTGTTGACTAGGCAGCTAAGTTGGCACAGGCTGATTTCAATGTATTTTTGTCCTGCATGGGACACTACATGTATGACACTACATGTATGGCAGCGTATCTTAGATGGAGGGGCTTATCAAGATTTATAAAGTATCTTTAAGGGAAGCTTAGTAAAGTTACCATGAATAAATCACTATATTTAAATCTTAAAGACAACACTCTGAAGGAGTTGATTTTACTGTTCACTGCACTTGAAAGTGAGGAAATGAAGTCAAAGAACAGTTGAAGTTATTTTTCCCAGTTATGAAATTCTGTGCACAGCCAGGATTGTGACTGCTGTATCATGTTCTTCTGCTGCATTGTGGATTTATTAAAAACTCATATATATATATATATATAATATATATTATATATATAAAAGAGAGAGATTGAGAGAGGGGGAGACAGAGAAAGAGAGAGAGAGAGAGAGAGAGAGAGAGAGAGAGAGAGAGAGAGAGAGAGAGTCATGGTACATGGGTGGTGGTCAGAGAAAGACTTTTATTTGTAAGTCAGTCCTCGCCATCCACCATGTGGTCTGTGTGCTTCTGGGACTTGAACTCAGGTCTCCAGCTCACCATGTTTGTTAGCAGGTGCTTAACCCACTGAGTCATCTTGCCGGCCCTGAAAATTCATTTTTCTGAAATGTTACAGATTTTGTGCCAAATCCCTCCCATCTACAAATAGAAAGCAAAAAAATTTGTTACTTTGGTTAATGAGCTCTCCTAGGAACATTTTTTTATGACAATAAAGTCTTTTTTTTTTTTTTAACCCTCCTTGAATGTTTTGGAAGTGCCACAGCAGATAGTGCAGCTGTGAGTGCCAAAAATACCTCCCTGTGAGGTTTCTATTTGTCTTTGCTCAGCGGAAGAGAAACAGGGCCAGCTGGGAGCCTAGCCGAGATATCCTGAAAGTTATTTTCCAATTTTAATCTACCAATTGAGACGTTACTTTGTGCCAGCCAGCATGTTAGATACTGTGCACCATTTTTTAACTTTATCAACTCCTATTTTTTTGCCATTTAAAAAAAAATTTCTTCCTATCCCTCTCCATGCTCCCTTGGCCTGTTCCCTCTTTCCCTCTACTCAACCAGTGAGCACTCAACTCCTGAACCATTGTGCTCGTTGACTCAGAGACAACGGCGTCTCCTTTTGAAGATGGCTCTTCTGGGGACCTCAAGTGTATTTGTGCATTTGTGAGTTGGGTGTGGCATCGGCATGGCAAGCATGCTCCTAGGCACCACCGAGCTATTTTAAATCACTGCATTTCTTAATTAGCCTCCCTGTCCCCATGCTGAATGAATCTGTCTCTTGATGACATAGTCTTTTCCATGAATGGAGTGGAAGGGCATATGGGGCATCTGGGAGAGAGTCACCAGCAGAATCATGGTTTTATATAATTGACTAGATTTTTCAATCTCCAGAGGGATGCTTTTCCTTTTCTTCTTCCACTCATTCTTTGATCCCTTCACTCTTCAGGTGTTTGTGATTGGCTACAACACTGACTAAGAAACAGGCTTTGCTATAAGAAACTCATTGTCTAGTGAGATGATACACGTAACATCTACATTCATAGCTTCCAATTCACACCCAAGCCTGAGGGGCTTCTTTCTTGGCCTATGTGCATTTGAAAGCTTCAGCTGGTCTTGTTTGTGATTGTGCCCCTGGGTAAGGGACTCGGAGAGCTACAGGCCATAACCAAATGCAGTTTGCTTTCTGAGAGCAGAAGTCTCTGATCCTGGATGAATCATGTAGACTTGAGGTAGATGTTGAATAACAGACAGTTGGAAGTTATTTAGTCAAGATGGATAGAGGGATGAAGCTGAGAGATGTCAAGGCAAGGCTCAAAATGGACAAGCACATTTAATGCATGAACACAGAGAAAGTGATAGCAGATTTGCTTAGAATAGGCATCTTGAATTATAAGCAAATCAGAAATTACTAGAAGGTTAGTGACATTCAGTCTTTATATTATCCCAAAATAAGGTTCTCTGATGAAGTCTGTGGTTGCTAAAAATCAAATGAAATCTATCATCTATCTATCTATCTATCTATCTATCTATCTATCTATCTATCTATCTATCTATCATCTATCTATCTATCTATCTATCTATCTATCTATCTATCTATCTATCATCTATCTATCTATCTATCTATCTCTAATCAGTCTATCTATTTCTAAACTCTCTTTCTATCTATATGTTTGTCAGTTTCAGTTTATCTTCATTGTTGATGATAAAATCACCATCAAACAGCTTAAAGGAACAAGGGGTTTATTTTATCTTATGATTCCTGATTATAGTTGTTTGTCCATTTTGGCAGGAGAGCTCACACCAATGCCAGGGCTGAAGGAACTGTTACATAATATCCACATAAGGGCTGAGAGAGGGAAGACCCTTACTTGCTAGACCAGCATGTCTAGCCAAATATACACAAGGATGCCAACTTCCTTAACCAACTCTGTGGTTTGGGCTTTTTCCATCAACTAGACATTCTCCTATGGGTTTGCTCTGGACTTAACTCAACTACTAATTATATACAAATGTGCCTAGAGTGCAAACCCTCAACCATCAAGTAGACACCTGTGCCTAACTGTGACATCTATCTATCTATCTATCTATCTATCTATCTATCTTCTATCTATATAATTTCTTCATCTATCATCTATATATATTATCATTTATCTATGTATGTCTCTAGTATCTATCTATCTATCTATCTATCTATATCTGTCTATCAGTCTTTCTATCTCTATTGTCATCATCTGTCTGTCAATTATCAATCTATTAATCTAGTAATCATTATCATCTGTGTGTCTTCAGATGGAGAGAGGCTTGACTATTTCAGAGTGGTCCATGGGAGTAAAATCCTGAAGTTAGGCGTGATTCAAGAGACTTTGAGGGAATCGGTACCAGGTGTGACTGAAGGACTTGAAGTGCTGTTCATCATGGTGAAGTGAAAAGGTTGGTAGACGCTGCTCCAGCTTTGCTACATACAGTGAGATGTTGTACCCGCGGTAAACAGCAATAAATCTCCTTGGGATGATTTTCATGGAAGAACTCAATCCCTGGCACGGATGAAGTCAGGCATCTGATTTTCTTGTGGAAGAACAATAGAAGTTTTTGAGTGCAAGAAATGAAGGGTTCCAGAGCCAGAACTGGAGTGATGGGGATTGAAATAGGGGAGGGAGAGAGGAACAGAAATGGAGGGCTAGCGCTTGAAGGAAGTCAGCAGAGAAGTTGGAATAGAGAGTACAAGTCTGGTGCATCGTTAAGTTATTGCCATATCAGTTTATGTACTATTATTGGATTATTCATATGACCATTGGATGACCGTTGATATTTCACTTAGTCTCTTTGCTTGACTTGTAGTATATGTGCTAGAATTAGTGAGGAACTTAGAATAAAAAGATTGATTTAATTCCTGCTGTTAGTTCTGTGACCTAAAGACAGCCATTACAGGTTTGGTGTGTTTCTAATCTATAAAAGTATTATTTTTTTAGCTTTATTATATTACAAAGAAAAGTTTAAAATAGGATTAGACTTTACAACATTGTAGTTATAGGAAACAATTTTTTATATTATTTCTTTTAAAGATAAGGTTTGGAAAGCTATTTTTTTGTTGTTGTTAAACAAAACTGTGATTATTAGATTTTGTGTTGTTGTGGTGGTCTAGAAAAAGGAAGACCTCACTGTTTGTGTGTTATTATGAAACTGTGTTATAGAAAATATGCTGTGGAAAAATTTTGACCTCAGACTAACTGCTCCTTGGCATCTGTAAACTGCCTATGTGTAAAGAGAGTCATTGCTTACATATGAAGATAGACAAAACTTGCTCTCGCTATCTGCTGATCACTTGGTTTCATAGTTACAACCTTGGGTCAGCAGGACCACCACTCAAGGTTTCCACCCCTCCCCTCACCCCATCCAAATTCCAGCTGCGACCACTATCTGAAACTGCCAGCTTGAGTCACTAGCTGGATGGCACATAGAAACTGCTATAAGATCTGCCCCCCTGCCCTTACTCGATGGAGTCCTGGAGTCCTAGGCTCCATCTAACTTAGATGGAATCTTGAGGCTTCAGTTCTGTTCCACCCACTTTCAAAAAACATCCTTTTCAGTCAAGCTCATTGTCTGTGCCTCACTGAGTGGACTTCTGAACCCCGTAACATTGTTAATATTCATGTCTCCTGTAGTTCACAGTTGAACTGGTTACTTTTGGGCTGAGCAGATGTGTAGTTAAGCAGTACAGCACTCACTTTGCATGTATAATGTTCTGGGTTTGATCCTTAGCATCACAAAGCAAAACAAAACATCAAAACAAAAAACACCCTGTTAATTCTGGTTGCATCTTTTAAAAACTTTATTTATTTACTCATTTATTTATTGTGTGTGTGGGGGGGGCACTTTGTGTCCCTAAGAAGGACCAAGGGTGACTTCTGGAATCATCCTAGATTGCTTCTACCTCTTTTTGCTTCTCTCTGAGATTTCTCAGGCTCTGCCCACCAGGTTGGAAATGCAGGCCACCCACCATTTCCACTTGACATTTTCATGCAGGATCTGGTCGGAACTCAGGACCTTAAGCTTAAGAGGCAGAATCTTAACTCCTGAGCCATCTCTCCAGCCTTGGTTCCATCTTTTAAGAGATAAGCTGAAATCTTTTAAAAATATTCTTGTACAATTAAGCAGGCTGTTAGTTTGCTAGTAATAGTTTTTATTATTCACATTATTTGAGTAACTATCACAAAATTTATTTAAAAAGTTAATTAGTTGTAAATAAAGTGTCAGAAAGTCTTCAATTTGGAAAAAAAGATTGCAAAAATTTCATCAGGCTGGTGAAATGATTCAGTAGGTAAGACACTTGCTCCCAAACCTTGTGATTTGAGTTTGGTTTCTGGAAACCCTGTGGTGGGAAGGGAGAACTGATTTCCACAAGCTATTTTCTGGCCTCTGAATATGTGCTGTGACTTCTCCCTTGCTTAGACAAATAAATAAATAAATGTCCAATTTTTAAATGCATTTCTGTGATGTCACTTTGTAGCACAATCATTCTTTTTCCCCATTTTCCCTCAAGTGGATGATGAGAAGGGAGATGATGTAAAAGGGGAAAGTAGAAAGATCAACCAGAGCTTTCCTCAGTTTGGTGCAGGACTTGTGGAATTCCAGTTTCGATTGTATTAGAAGTCAGATAGCTACCCGCCATGAAGGGTAGGTACTTGAGGAGTAGATACACGTTCCAGGTTCTCATGTTAGAGATAATGGCACAGGAAGCAAAGAGGTTAAGCAGCTCAGACCTCAACTGAAGGGCAAGTGTTGCGAAGTATGACACCAGGTGGAGCTGCAGAAGCTGGGATGTATGTTCACGACAAGCAAGTTAAAGAATTATATTATGTTGAATTTATACTAATGAGTAAGCAAAGTCAAAATCGAGTCAAATTCTAGATCCGTCATTTAACACCTGGGTAATCTTGGATAGGTTAGTTAACCACACAGTGTCTGAATCTCTTTATCTGTTACAAAATTAGGAGTCTTCCTTCCTGCATCAAATTGCTGCCACCAGGACAAGGTGAGCCTGTGTGCGTGAAAGCTTATATCCACATTTCCAGATACAAGGGAGGGTTAAAACAGAATGTTTATTTGTTTCTGGCATTATCTGTTGTTTCTTTCTTGTGGTAAACTTGATCTAAGAGTTTAAAACATCTGGTTGTAATTAAAAAAAACTATTGTATCCTACTGCTAAGTTTAATTGTACCCAGACTCCTCCTTCTTTTGATTTTTTTTTGTAAAGGGAGACTATTTATCTATAATTTGTATTTTTGTGGACTCAGCAAACATCAGTAAAGAGTATCCTTAGGGTCCGTGAACCATAGATGCTTACCAGAATGGCAGTATGCTCTTGCAAGCACACCAGTTCCAGGGAGGGAAGAATGTCTGTAATGTGCAGCATTTTAGCTTGAAAATTCAATTTGGAAAAAGAACAGTAGCAACACAGAATCAAGGTTAACAGGAATCCCTGGTATCAACAAATGGAAACAATAACTGGATTGTTGGGGGACCAGGTACACAAAGCCTGTTACCTCCCCTCCCCTCTTCACACTTTTTATGGTTTTGAAATCATGAGAGTCTCAGAATTGTGACTATATAATGGAATCATGAATACGTTTTTCCATAAAAATGCCTTAATTCCCTAGAGAGACACAGCAGTCATTTTCACAAAAAGTAAATAACATATTTCACTGGCTGGACATAAAACAAACACAAAAGATCCCTGCACACCGAAATGAATGAAGTGCCATGTGGCTCACAACATTAAATGCATCATTTACTATTAATGGTGAGCTTACATGTATAAAGCAAGACCTCCTATAGTCTGACAGGGGTGTATTAGAGTCAGACACCATTAAATTTCTAAGGGCGGGGAATTTGATTCATTTTACATAGGCACCCAGAAATTCTGAGGTTCTTTTAGAGCTTATCTGAACTGCCCACACATCTGCACAGATCTAAAAGGAGCAGACTTGTATGGGAGACAGTTGGCATTTGTGCAGCTAAATCAGGCACGAGTATTGAGAAAGGAGTCCTTGGCCAGCACACGATGTTATCTCTTGATCTAATTATTGTCGTCAAATAAAAAAAGTCAGAAGCAAAATTCTTCGGCCAGTTAAGAACAGAGAACAGATAGATTCTTCCCTAGTCTGCAAAAATGGTCGTTTTCTTTGTTCACTTTCACAATCAATTGCTGAATGAGAGACAGGTTGGAGGAATGCTCAGTGTTCTGTTTTGACGTGTTAATTGTCAAGGTAAACACAAAAGAGCAGAGTATAACAGCTTCACCAGTCCTAAGCTTTAAGAAGGTCAGTCAGCAGGTTAGTGTTAAGGACTCTTGGACTATAATAATCCCACCTTGCCCTTGGAAACCTCCAAATACAGTTCCTCCGCAGTGTTTATTCCAAAACCAAAGACTTTTTGGAAGGGATTACAAAGCAGTAAAAAGAGAAACACTGAGATGACTCAGTTCATGGCAGGATTATTAGGAACTATTAACACATGGTCTACAATATGTTCACAGTCCTGTATTTATTAGATCAAAAACTTCCTTCAGTCATACACTAGAGAGGACTACAACCGACATTAATATTCAATATCTATGTGATAATATAGGAATGCTAATCGCTGTATATTAAGGGTAGCTGACTGTGACTTAAATTAATTCTTTATGGCCAAATTAAAGGCAAAATATATGACTCATAATGTTTTTAGCAGGAAATATTTGATCTGATGGCGGTTTCATCTTAATATGCTCAACATAATGTTTAATCTTAATATGTTTAATATAATGTAGATTAGGTGTTTCAAAAAATTCCTTGATTTGAACAGAAATGAGAAAATCCCAATTTAAGAAAAAGATATATAAACATATAGAAATATACTGTATTTTAAAACATACATTTATTTATTTATTTATTTATTTATTTATTTATTTATTTATTTATATGCATGTATGCATTCCATGAAATGAATGTAGGGGTCAGAAATAAGCCCCTACACATATAGTCATCTGATTTTTGACATAGGAGCCCAGAAAAATCAATGGCAAAAGAACAGTATTTTTTTTTTTGAGAGTATAAAAGAGAGTTTATTTGACCAAAGTAATAACATCTCAAATTTATAAGCATAAACACAATTATCTAGAAGACAATTTGATAGACACAGTATGATCATTAGCGAAAGCAAAAGCATTTACTTCTTCCTTACGGACACCGGGGCCAGGGTGACATCAGGAATTGACCTAGATGGCTGTCTTCCTTATTACTTTGTTCTAGGGTTTCCCATGCTCTGCCTTCTAGAGCTTCAGGATGGGGAGAGATTAGGCTGCCATATGCCCCATTGCCATACGTACTCAACAATAGATTGTTCATCCATATGTAGAAGGTTGGAACTGGACCCTGGCTTTTCACCATGCATGAAAATCAACTCCAAATGGATCAAAGACCCTAATATTAGACTAGAGACTATGAAAGTCCTAGAAGAAAGAGTAGGTAATTTCTTTGAACTGCTTGGCATAGATCAACACTTTCTAAACAGGACCTCAACAGCTCAAGAAATAGAACCAACTCTCAACAAATGGGACCTCATGGAATTAAAAAGCTTTTGTTGAGCTAAAGATATTGTCAACCAAGCAGAAAGACAACCCACAGAAAGGGAGAGAATCTTCACTATCTTATCTGATAGAGGACTAATATCTAATAGAAGACTAGTATCTAGAGTATACAGAGAATTCAAAAGATTAAATACCAAGGAGTTGGCAGCCCAATTGATCTCACCAGAAGGGAAGGGCATATAGTCTGGCAGATAGAAAGTAACCATTTGGCAGATGGGAGACTGACCCCTCCCTCACTACAGTCTTCTACTTTTATTTCATCTACCTTTGAGTACACTCTTATAACAAGACTCTAATTTAACAGGTTTTTATCTCTGGCCAGGGGGGCGACATCCAATACCCATCAGGATGGAGCGAAGGGCATTGCAGGAGCAGCAAAACTGAAAAAAAAATCAACAAACCATAATTCAGAACATCAGAGACTCTACATCAACCACCAGGAACTAAGGCAGCCTAATCTCTCCCCATCCTGAAGCTCAAGGAAATTTGCAGAAGAAGGGGTGGTAAGATTGTAAGAGCACAAGGATGGGAGGAGTAATGATATGCAAGATACTCCACACAAGTTAGGGCTGAAGCAATCATAATAGGACTTTGCATGACCTGCGCTATGTCCAACACATTATTGACCCTACAAAGTCTAGCATGGACTAAAGGCACCAAGATCCTTGGAGGCTAGGGATTGACAGCTACAGTAGTGTTCCTATGCTTAAGGGGAACACAGGAAAGAGTTCTAGGAAATGCCTCTGGGTTCTTGCACCTCATCGGAGAGGAGGACCTAGAGGAGAGTTTGGCATGCACATTAAAGGATGCTCCAGGGATGGGGGGGGTCCTGGGGGACGGGGAGGGAAGGGGAGAGAAAAAGGAGGAGCAGGGGCATGGGGAGGTGGAGGAAGGGAGGGGATCGGTGTACCTGTTAAGTTTGCATGATTGGAAATAAAAAAAATAAGAAAGTGGGACATGGAACTTAAAAGAAATTTTTCCCAGGAAGAAATTAAAATGTCCAACAAATAACCTTAAAAAAGTTTCTGCTTCTCTAGTCATCAAGGAAACGCAAATCAAAATTACCATGAGATATCATCTCACCTGTCAGAATGACAAAAGTCCAAAAGACATGTACCAACACATGTTGGAGAGGACATGGGGAGAAGGGAACCCTCAACATTGCTAGTGTATAGGCTTGTACAACCATTATGGTGATCAATATGCCAGTTCCTAAAAAAGTTAAAAATTGAAATGCCATGAAAAGCTATAACACTTATGGGGATCTTCTCAAAAAATACTGCATTGTACTACAGTGACACATGTACATCCATGTTCATTGTAGCACTATTCACAATAGCAAAGTCATGGAATCAACCTAGATGTCTGCCAGTGTATACATGGCACATATACATGATGGAATATTACACAGCTATCACAAAAATGAATTAATAAAGTTTGCTACTAAATGGATGCAGCTGGAAGAAATCATACTGAGTGAAGTATCCCAAGCACAGGAAACCAGACTTCCCATGTTCTCCCTTATAACTGGAACCTAATTCCAAGATGTCATATGACATACTCAAGGAAAAATTAGGGAGATATCTGATCCAATCCATGGTCAGTCTCCTTTCTAATCACTGGTGTTTGGATTGGTTTGAAGCACTGGTTGAGTGTTCCCTGTCATGGGGGAAGGGTTAGTAATTAATTGACAGCCAGATGATGTCCTGGAGGTTGATCCCACCCACTACTGTGCCTTACTCCTGATCCTCCCTCCCCTCCAAGCCTTTTCTTATATAAAGGCCTCTCTTTTACAGTTTTTGTATTGTTGGATAGGAGAGGAGCTGGACACTCAGACAGGATGCTTGTGCAGTGCAAGAATACAAAATGGACAACAACAAATCTTAATACAGAACATGGCAACCCTACAATGATCACCTGAAACAGGCCAGCCAAATTTCTCTCCATCCAGAGGGTCAGGGAACTTTGTGGAAGAAGGGGGCATAAGACCATAAGGGCCTAAAATGGAGATTTCCATTGCTGGACAGGTCACTCCACTCGAGATAGGGCAGCCACAGCCAAGAACTCATGTTAGTGGGACTTAATCTTATCAGATTTGCACAATGATGAACATGGACTGGCATGTACTTAAGGAGAAATAGTTTCAGGCAGTAGGATCTGTAGGCGTGAGGGGTCAGACAGAGGAAGGGCTTCTCTGTCTGCCACAAAGGCCTGAACACCCATAAGAATAGAAGATACAGAGGGGACCCCAGGACCCATAGAACCAAAGGACAGGAGAACAGGAAAAAGTAGACTGGGCCCACATAGGGATGAGAAGAAAGGGTAGTGGGATGGGGATGGGAGGGGAGAAAAGGAGGAAAGGAGGGAGGCAGAGAGCATGTACATAAAAATATTGATTTAATAGAATTGTTAAAAACATTTATCTATCTATCTATCATCTATCTATCTATCTATCTATCTATCTATCTATCTATCTATTTATTTATTTATATGTATGCATTCCAAGGCACACATGTGGGGGGCAGAGAACAACTTGTGGGAGTTAGTGTTTTCCATCATGTGGGATCTGGGGCTTGAACTCTGGTTGTCAGCCTTGGTGGCAAGCACATTTTCCCACTGATCATCCCACTAGCTCTATACTGGAAAGATTTGTTGAGTGTTTTCATGTTCAACAGCTACAAGTATCAGATTGTTAGTCAGGGATGGAGTCTATAATTATTTGACTATTTCTAATTAGCATTGGGTTTAAAATTTGTGGTGGATTTGTATTTGCTATTTTATTCCATCTTTTGTATACTGTTTCCATTTCTTTCTTTAGATTTATATACACTAGTAAGCAACTCTTCCTTATTTATATTATCCAATAATATTTATTTTCTGGACAGAGAATACAAAGAAAGCACACGTCCTTTATGCTAGAAAGTCTTTAATACACTGTATATTTGTTCTCAGGAAGAGGAAAGGATTAGTTAACCTTGCTGTTGAAAAAGATCATAAAGGTTGTTAAACATATTGTGGGTAACAGTGACTTGTGGTGATATGCCTTCTTAAATTTTCCTGGTTTTTAGAATCATTTTAGGATTTTGTTGAAAAAAAATTTCTTGGATCCCTCTCATGATTGACTTAACCTGCTTTTGCAGGGGAGAGACCTAGCAGTTGAATATCACGGGCTTATTCTTCTATTCAGCCTTATTTGATAAACATGACATTACCTCTGACTTCTCAGAGAATGTGGTTATTTGGTCCAAACATTGGAAATTCTCATGGCTTTGATGAGCTGTTGTATTTGGTCAGTTTTGCTGCTTGGAGCATGTTTGCTATGTGATTGATGGCTAGTTGGCACCTGTTTTGTGTTTGTGAGTTGTTCCGTTCACCTCTATTTGTCAAAGATAAGGAAGAAGAAATTAAAGACTTAACTGGCATAAATAAGTCAATAAAGTGGGAGAAAAACACAAACATCTTTTAAAACTTGAAAGAATCTTAACTTTAAGCTTCTTTCATCTTGTTAGAAAATCCTTTGTCATACATTTAAAAACAGACTTCAGTTCCCCAAAACAGAGAT
The DNA here is from genome assembly GCA_023101885.1 of Typhlomys cinereus. Taxonomy (NCBI): domain Eukaryota; kingdom Metazoa; phylum Chordata; class Mammalia; order Rodentia; family Platacanthomyidae; genus Typhlomys; species Typhlomys cinereus. The sequence goes on from JALPQD010000127.1 coordinate 5,158,271, forward strand.
TTTGTATATATCTATATCTCTCTGTCTCTCTCCATTTTTTATCATATGACATTAGAAATATTTATCAACACAAAAAACTGAATCTAATGATTATTACTGAAGAAAGGAAATAAGAAAAATTTGAGAATATGTAAAAACCTCTTCACAATATGATTGTTATTTTATAAGGGAAGATAAGATTGTATAAAGTTAGGAACTATAATAAGAGATATCAAAGGGAAGAAGGATCTCAGAAAAAAAGGAAAACCATAAATAATAATTGTCTCATTATCTCGCTAATAAGCCTTCTTATTTCCAAGTTGTATTAGCTTCTTTTCTTGTTGACATGACAGAATGCCTGACCACAGCAATTTAAAGAGAAAGGCTTATTTGGGTTCAGATTTTGAGGATATAGTCCATCATGGGAGGGAAGTCATGGTGGCAGGAGCAGGAGGCAGTTGGTCAGTGCAGCTGGAAGCAGAGAGAGATGAGTTCCAGTACTCAAATCACTATCTCCTTTTTATTCATTTTGTGCTGCCCACATTTCATGTGGGTCTTCCTAACTCAGTTAAACAAATATAGAAAATTCAGCACAGATGTGCTCAGAGGTCTGTCTCTTCTGTGATTCTACAGCTGTTGAGGTGGCGATCAGTATTAACGGTTGCATAGTTTGATAGGAAGAGACAGATCTATCTTCTTTTGGAGAATTTGATGTAGACCTTTCTTCCCAAAAATCCCCTCTGTCATATATTCTCAGTTCTTTATCAACTTCCATTCATGTGCACCCATGAACACATATCACAGAAACACACACACAGAGGCATACACAGGCATACACACATGCACACACATACACACCAATAACATAAAGTGCAAAATGTTGGAATGTAGGACAGTTCAGTCTCATGAGTGCATCATTTGCACAAAGAAATCTTCCTCTTTGGCATGGAAACCTGTTGTTCACACTGTCATGGAGACAACGTGCCTAGCCTCACAGAAGGCTTCCTAACTTTTATAAGGAATACCAAAGACCCAGCAAATTCAGGGGCACCTACCTTTAGAGCAATTGAAGAAGCAGTGCAATTGTATGTAGATAATATATTTTCAACACTTAACGGTAGAAACTTTTTGAAGAAGGGAACTCTTAAGACCAATCAGCAAAACCAATACTTTATACAGTGCTCTGCTATGATATATAGATATTGCTATTATATCAGCCACAATACAGTATAGGAAAAGAAGATTATGATGATGACATGTGATGGCTTTTATTTTTATTTATTTATTTATTTTTGAGACTTTAACATTTTTTATCTCCGCTCATACAAACTTAATAGGTACACCAGTGCCCTCCCTCCCTCCTCCTCTCCCACCCCTCTGCTCGCCCTCCCCTCACCCCTCCCTCCCCATCCCCCAGTGCCTCCCCTCCCCCGATCCCCGGAGAATCCTTTAATGTGCATGCCTGACTGTCCTCTGGGTCCTCTTCTCTAACATACAAGGACCACAGCGGCATTTCCCTGAACCCTTTCCTGTGTTCCCCTTAAGCATAAGAACACTATTTCAGCTGTCAATCCTGTGACTCCAAGGATCTTGGTGCTTTTAGCAAATGCTAGACTTTGTGGGGACAATAGTGTATGGGACATTGCGCAGGGCATGTAAAGTCCAATTATGATTGCTTCGGCCCTAACTTGTGTGGAGTATCTTGCATATCATTACTCCTCCCATCCTTGTGCTCTTACAATCTTACTGCCCCCTCTTCTGCAAATTTCCCTGAACTTCAGGATGGGGAGAGATTAGGCTGGCCTAGTTCTAGGTGGTTGATATAGAGTCTCTGAAGTTCTGGATTATGGTTTGTTGATTTTCTTTTGTGGTTTTGCTGTTCCTGCAATGTCCTTGGTTCCATCTTGATGGGTATTGGATGTCACCCCCTGGCCAGAGATAAAAAACTGTTAAACTAGAGTCTTGTTATAAGAGTATATTCAAAGGTAGATGCAATAAAAGTAGGAAACCACAGTGAGGGAGGGGTCAATCACCCATTTGCAAAATGGTTACTTATTATCTGCCAGATTATATGCCCTCCCCTTCTGATGAGATCATACCCCATCAGTTGGAAATGATCAGGAATGAAAAGTCTGTGAACTTAACCAGATGTCTCATTGCTTACTCGCAGTCCTTGATGGAGGCCTATATTCTCTGCTGTAACATGGTCCCCTCTCTCCTTGTTTCTGGTGTGGCCCTCCTACCCCATCCCACCTGTTCAAACTCCTTGCAATTACTGTATTACAGAGATTTATCGTCGAGTCTCTCCAGGTGGGCTGGGTGGGTTTGGTACTAGAAGCCACCTATTAGGGAGTACATACGGCGCTTAATTTTCTGGGTCTGGAATACTTCACTTAATATAATTGTCTCTAATGACATCCATTTCCCAGCAAATTCCAGTACTTCATCATTTTTTGTGGCTGAGTAGTACTCCATTGTATAGATGTACCACATTTTCCTTATCCACTCATCAACTGTTGGACATTTGGGTTGATTCCATAACTTTGCTATTGTAAACAGTGCTGCTGTGAACATGGTCGCACTTGTGCTATCGAGGTGGACCTCTGCTGCATGGGGAATTATTCCCAAAAGTGGAATCGCAGGGTCATACGACATTTCAATCTTTAATTTCTTTAAGATAATCTCCAGATGGCTAGCCAGAGTGGCTGTATGAACCTGCATTCCCACCAGCAATGTAGGAGAGTTCCCCTCTCTCCACATCCTCTCCAGCATTTGTTGTTGTTTGTATTGTGGATTTTTGCCACATGTGATGGCTTTTATAGAAATATAAAATGTGACTTTGCTCTTGAGCCATGGTCACGTGACATACTGCAGGCCCCTCTGGGTCACATGACCCACACCAGCTATTATTTCAAAAAATCCTTTTTCCCAGATCACTATTCCAAAACTTCAGAAATTTTAATTTACAAGACAATTTTTGGGATTAGGAAATAGAAAGTAAAATTAACGGTATATTTTTTAAAACAATCATTTGCATCTTTATTAAAGTAGTGCATTATAGAAATTTGAATGGAAAATTCGGGAGCAAATTTTCACTGAAAAAGGGCGCTATTACCTATGGGCCAAAAACAGAAGCGTGGCCTTGACCAGCTGTTCTTTTCCTAGGTGACTGGTCTACGACAGGTGAAGTTATAGTGACCCTGATTCATACTAATGGGATCATTAATGACCGATATATAAAACATCCTGTTTTAATATATAAGCCATGAGTGCTAGTATGCTATTTTTAATAAATGAAAATTTCACAGTTTTTCTGCATTGCTTAGAACTTAGTGCAACAACTAATTCTTTGCAAATGTGTCCAGAACTACAGCCTTCAATTGCTAAGGCAACACCTGCAGATATCTGAGGTCAGTTATTTGAGAAATAGCAGAGAAAGTTGTTTTGTTTTTCCACGATACACATAAGTCTGCCTTTGTGCCTCTTTTTGATATGTCCTCACTGACTTTAGTACCATCCCACTGACCGGCCAGTTCTACCCTGTTTAGACAAACACTATGGTTAGGCTGTAGCCATGTCTCAGCATTGTTCTAATCAGATTCACATATGTTAGTTGTTGTCTCTTCAGGATGCAAACTGGTTTCCATGACTGCAGGGTGAGGAGGGAGTAATAATGGTGAAGATGGTCATCTTAACTGTTTTCTATTATCCATGGGCCACTCTGACAAGTGTATGTGGATGTCCTTTAATTAAATGTCCAAATAGTTGCTTAGTTCCTGTGAGATCAGATGGGGGAAATATGCAAAGAAAAAAAAGGGAATCCAATAACATCTGTCATTTTATTTTAAAACTAATAACATTGGAAATATAACTTACCCTGTACTGACCATGTTAGGGAATGAGACCTTTTTGCTTAGGTTGAATTTTTTAGTTGACTGGATTTTTAATAGCTCCTGTTCAAAATTTTTGATGAGCAAAACAAAGCATTTTTTAAGAGCCACACAAATATAGTTATTTAAAACTGTGTTAAAAATGGCCTCGTATTCATTTTCATGCTTATGAAACTAAGCTGGTGACATCTGGTGCCGGTGAAGAATTTCATTTGGGCCAAGCTAGGTACCATGACAAAAACTGTTAAGAGACTCGGTCATTAAATGCAGGTCAGATTTCCTATTTTTGTTTGAACTGGGCCTGGAAAACAAAAGGCAGGGCAATAATTTGTTGAATTACTAAGTGTGCACCATGGCAAATATGTGCGGCATTTTAAGTTGTAAACGCAGATGACCGTGTGGGTGCCATCCCTCAACATATATATTTCAGTTTTAGAGACTTGAGTTTAAATAATAACTATGTTATGAATGCAATGAGTGTTCTGTGCTTAATCACTTCTCATAATAAAAACACTTTAAGTAGGATTAAGGACCTTAGATTAAGAGGGTCCATTACCAGCAAGTTTCACACTGCTAAATTGCATATAGAGTGCATTCCACATCTCCCAAGAAACTTTAGTTATAAAGTAACAACTATATCAACAGTAGAGCTAGCTGTGTTTTGAAGATTAATGCCTTGATTTGCCTATTAAAAGTACCACATCAAATAAAATACTTTGAATATTCTAAATTTATTTCATTTTTTCCTCTCTAGGCAGATTCTATTAAATACTTATGAAACCAAATTCACGACTTCTGTGTAATGTATTTTTTTTCTTAGAAAATGTTTATTTTCTCTATTTTTCATATGTAGGCATGTGTTGTAAGTACATATGTGTACATGAATGTTCTCATGTGGGTGGGTGCATGTGTGTGTGTGTGTGCACATACATGGGTGTACTTGCATGTGGAGGCCTGAGGGCAATATCAGGAATAATCCTCTATCACTTCCACCTCCCTGTTTTGAGGCTGGGTTTCTAAACTCACAGTGTAATATTAGGACCAGTCTAACTAACCAGCTTACTCTGCAGATGCCCAGGCTTTACCTTCTAGGGCCATAATTACAGGTGACTGCTTCTTCTGCTTGGCATTTGACTTGGGATCTGGGGAATCTGAATTCCTGCCCCAATTGCTTGCCTGGCAAGGGCCTTTACCCACCGAGCCATATCCCTAGCTCCAGCATAATCTTCTATAAACGACAGTAGCAGCAGCAGCAGCAGCAACAGCAACAACAAAACCAAAAGTTAGTTATCTCTTGGCTTTTTTTGAGATACAAAAGAAAACAGACATACCTGGAGTTCTGAGGTAATTGAAACATTGCATCAACTTCTGGACTCATGGGTCTTGCTGCTTGTGGAGCACAGAGTTTCATCTTTTAAGTACTTGGGACGCTTAAGTGGAGTGGGTTCCATTGAGCAAGACATAGAACTCTTTAATCAAGGCAACTTTGTCTTCTGGCTCTGTTCATTTGAAGATACATTTGTTTAGAAGGTAGCTAGTTTAAAATTCATTCAATGAGAGTGAAGTACCCCAGACACGGAAAATTAAGCGCCTATGTACTCCCTAATAGGTGGATCCTAATACTAAACTCACTTAGAGACACTCAAAGACAAATCTCTGTAACACCTACAGTAATTGTAAAGATTATAAACAGGAGGGATGGGGAAGGAGGGCCCCACCAGAAACAGAGGGGACCAAGTTACAGCAAATAGGCCACCATCAAGGACTGCAAGTAAGTAATGAGACATCTGATTAAGTTCACAGACTTTTCTTCCTGATCATTTCCAACTGATGGGGTATGATCTTACTAGAAGGGGAGGGCATGTAGGCTGCCAGATAGAAGGTAACTATTTTGCAAATGGGTGATTGACCTCTCACTCACCGCAGTCTCCTACTTCTATTCCATCTACTTTTGAATATACTCTTATAACAAGACTCTAAGTTAGCAGGTTTTTATCTCTGGCCAGGGGGTGACATCCAATACCCATCAAGATGGAACCAAGGACATTGCAGGAACAGCAAAACTGAAAAAAAATCATCAACAAACCATAATTCAGAACATCAGAGACTCTATAGCAACCAGCTGGAACCGGGCCAGCCTAATCTCTCCCATCCTGAAGCTCAGGGAAATTTGCAGAAGAGGGGGTGGTAAGATTGTAAGAGCACAAGGATGGGATGAATCATGATATGCAAGATACTCCACACAAGTTAGGGCCGAAGCAATTATAACAGAACTCTGCACGATCTGTGCAATGACCAACATATCGTTGACACCTCAAATTCTAGCATGGACTAAAGGCACTAGGATCCTTAGAAGCAAGGGATTAACAATCACAATAGTGTTCCTATACTTAAGGGGAACACAAGAAAGAGTTCTAGGAAATGCCACTGAATCCTTACACCTCATCAGAGAGGAGGACGCAGAGGAAAGTTTGATATACTCATTAAAGGATGCTTCAGAGATGGAGGGAGGGGACACTGGGAGAAAGGGAGGGGGAATGAAGGGACAAAGTGGGGAGGGAACAGGGAGGTCGAGGGAGGGGTGGAGGGAGGGAGGGGACAGGGGTTCCTATTACGTTTGTATGAGCAGAAAAAAATAAAAAGAAAAAAAATTTGTTCAATGAGTCATTAATGAGAGAGAAATCAGTTTTCTTCTGAAAGAAGATGTGATGGCATTCAGGTGTGTGTGTGTGTGTGTGTGTGTGTGTGTGTGTGTGTGTGTGTGTCTGTGTGTGTGTGTGTGTGTGTGTGTGTATCTGCACACATAGGGACTTGCGTATGTTGTAGAAGCACTTGGAGATCTGAAAAGTGAGGGATTAATATATTTCAAAGAAAAGATGGGTGTGAAGTGGTAGGTTATCACTCTAGGTAACATTTGCTGGTACTTTTTACATTTTAGAAAGTGATATTGTGGACAAGTGAGATAGCTCAACAGATAAGACACCTGCTAGCAAATCTGATGACCAGGGTTCAATCCCTGGAAGTTTGAACGATAGAAAGTGATAGAAGTTAGAAATTGCTTCTAAAAGCAATCATAATTGGATGCCCTTCGCAATGTCTAAAACACTATTGACCCCACAAAGCCTAGCATTTGCTAAAGGCACTAGGAGGCAAGGGATTGACAGCCACCGTAGTGTTCCTATGCTTAAGTGGGACACAGGAAAGGGTTCTGGGAAATGCCACTGGGTCCTTGCACTTCATCAGAGAGGAGGACCCAGAGAAGAGTTTGGCATGCACATTAAAGGATGCTCCAGGGATGGGAGGGAGAGGCACTCGGGGATGGGGGGGTGGGGGGTTGGAGGGAGGGAGGAGACCAGTGTACCTGTTAAGTTTGTATGAGTGGAAATAAAAAAAATGAAAAAAAAAAGAAATTGCTTCTAAAAGTTGCCCTTTGATTTCCACCTATGTGCTATAGCATGCATGTGATCTCTCAACTCTCTCTCTCTCTCTCTCTCTCTCTCTCTCTCACACACACACACACACACACGGAAAGAAAATGATGTCACATATAACATCTCTGTCTCCACCAATGATCCTGAGAAGGCAAATTTATCTGCATTTTACAAATAGCAAAATCCTATCTGAGAGAAGTTGAAAAATATGTTCCCTTCTTTGTCTATATCTCAAAACATTTACACTAGTCAGTTTTAAAAAACTTTTTCTTTGTCTCCTGTATGCCTTCTCACTTAACTATTTGGGTTCACTTTATCCTATCAAATATTTACTTTCTCTTCCCTGTAGTTTTTACGAATGAAATCAGCTCATGTTTTTAGCAGTAGTAGCATCACTTGATAGTACAGAACATTTGAACAGAAAGTCTATGAGTGCAAGAGACTGTCAACTCCTCATACTCTGTATGGATTTCATTGAACAGTGCCTGGCATAACAGAAGATCTTAATGAATAATTACTGAATGAGAGAATATGTGAATGAGTGACAACTAGATGTCTGGTGCCTAGTGGAAAAGAGGTTCTGAGGACCTAGCAGCTCCTCACAGCTTAACTTGTAGCACATGAGTGATTTGAAGATTCTGTGCTTCTAGTTTGTTGCTGTTTCAACTTATTATTTTCCCTTCTTGCCTTCCGCACTCTTATCTATCTCTGTAGTCCACTTTGCTCTGAGGTTCTGTATGGAAAGAGAAGTGTTTTATTTTTCCTTTCTCAGGTTCCAGGGGCCCTGCCCGCTGTCAGCAGGGACTTCAAAGTTCCCCTTGGATTGGTTGTCTTTCTCTGAGAGCTACAGCAACATCCTCTGAAATTTGGATGACTGGAAAATAGGAAAAAAATGGTTTCTGTCTTTAAAATTTGTGTGTGTGTGTGTGTGTGTGTGTGTGTGTGTGTGTGTGTGTGTGTCAGAGGGCACTGCATGTCCCTGTGGAGGGCCAAGAGTTTCTTCGAGAATCATCCTGGATTGCTTCTATCTCCCAGGCTCTGCCCACTAGGGCTGGAAGTGTAAGTGGCTGCCATTTTCAGCCTGGTGTTTTTACCTGGGGTCTGAGCTCAGACCTTCTGCTTGGGAGGGAGAGTCTTAACCCCTAAGCCATCTTTCCGGCCCTACTTAATCATTTCTGTAGGTTGGATGGTCCAGAGCATAGACGGTCTTCCTCAGGTCAAATGGGGCAGGCAACAGAAGGCTGGCATGTTCTCAGTGTCCTAAGTCACTCCTATATGTGTGGCAGTCCAAAAAGACAAGTTAGAACATTCACTGTTTGCTAAATGAGATAATATATTTATATTTGTTTAGTGTTCACTTTTACGGGTCTAAAGCTGACCAAATTGAACAATGGTTGCCATTGGGATGGGTGTCAATATCTAAAATACGGGTTGCTAGAAGTTCAGTGCTTTTTGACCAACTTCTTGGGTGGGTTGAACCTGTATTCCCCATGTTTAGAATGGGCTCATAAGTGCACCAAGCATGGGACTGCTGGGAGGAGCAAGCCAAGTGATGAGTGTGGTCAGGCACCTTTGCATATCATTTCTGATCTCTTCCTCCTCACTGCTCCTTCCCTTGATGATCTTCCTGCCTGGTTGTGATTTGTTCTGGATAAGCTCAGTAGCTGGAACGAAATGGGCTTTATGACACACAGCGCTTCACCCTTCAAGCCTGCCACAGGTTGCTTGACTGCCAGCTTAGCTCTCTGTTCCTGATGTCGGAAGCGATGTTGAAGTGGGGCTGCTCAGGAGCTGCTGTGCATAGCTCAGACACATGGGGGAATGAAAGAACTTTGTGGCAATCTTGTGGGTTTCAGAAGATGGGGACAAGGAGCATATCGTGTCTCGTCTTCCTCAGTAGACTCTGCTGGGAGGCAGTGGTATTATGCCATGGGTACCGCCTAGCAGTGACCAGTCTATGATGTGCTTTGTCATTTCTTTACTTCCTCATTATCTTTGTCCCCATCTGATGGTCTTTAACTTTGCACTACCAAATGAATCATCACCTCCTAACCCTTTCCCCAGGTCTTACTTTCTGACAGAGCAGAATGGGCTCTGTCAGACGCTGGTTTCGGAAGGGTTACATTGGTTTTCAGCTAAGCTGATTTGTGGAGGATTTCCTATAAATGTCAAACATAGATATCAGTGGATATATGCCATAATGTTGCTTAGTTGAATAATTTTTATTTTCAAAACTCTATAGTTACTTCCAGGAGAGCATACCATCTCACAGAAAAGATGACTTTAGGTAATGTTATAGAGACCTAGATTAAGCTGATGACCACTAAGAAACTTCCAGTTCCACCTTAACAGTGGTAGATTATATTTAACTTGTGGTCACAGTAGGTCGGAAACCATGATGTACCATGGCCACGCTCTTCCAGACATGTCACAAGAGTGGAAAGTATTTGTCTTTTGAGTGTCTCAAGTGGAACGTCCTGTCTACAAAATGAAGCGTCTGTATTTGAGTGATGTGTGCGTCTATCGGTTCTGCTTGGGCTGTAGACATGAGAGACCAGGAAGAGTTCTTACTTAGTAAGTTTCGGGGGTGCTCGTATTATATGAGAATTGTTGTTTTTCTACTTTGACTGCTTAGCTGGAGGGCTTAGGTGTAAACTGAAACAGTACCTTTTATTTGTTCCCATTCCTGAATCTCCGTCTAAGACTCTCAACGTGAGATCCTGCCTCTCAGGACTCTTTGAATTTATTTGTACAACCATTAATTGTTTTGAATATTGATACTTTCTGGTTATAGAAATGCATTTGAGAATCAAACAGGGCAAACAGATGTGTGAAATTTCTTCCCTTGTGGTCAAATATATACTGTTTTTTTTTTCTCCAAAATCCTCTTTCAGTTCAAAGTCCATACACCTTTCCTTTTTGTCAGAGTTGTATATTTAATTGAGAGAGTGTTGCTTACTCTCATTGTAAATATGCTCCAGATCATGTGGTTGCCTTTTTTCACATTTGCTCTTCAGATTAGGACAGTGCCTTCTTTAAGCTCATGAATGCCATTTGTTTTTATGAAGGTCTCACTAGGACCTTTAAGTTTTTGTAAATGAACAAAAGAGCTCATAGCTCAGTATTTCTGTTGCAGGCGACATAATTGTGTTCTAATGCAAAAAGTGTGTAAGCCAGCCTTGAGCTCAGCGATTGTTCTTTAAAGCTCTGTGACAAAGTGCAAAGATGGCGCTGGGAGGAGCTGAGCATTGTCAGAAATCATGGAGGAATCAAGCTTTGCTGATGTGGGCAACAGAAAGGCTGGCAAAGCTGCAACGTACCTGGCTAGGTTTTAAAGGGCAGGAATACAATACTCTTACTAAGACATGCTTTATAGAGTTCAATTCACAGCCAAGGAAAACAGCTTTTGGAGCTTTCGGGTGCCCATAAACAGCTAGATGAATGCAAGGAAGCCAAAACCAGGGATGAGTCGGGTATTTAAATGCTCAACTTGCCCAGCTGCCACATGCCCTCCCTAAACACAAATGTATTGGCATGGGGAGGCTGAACACTGTGTGTGTGTGTGTGTGTGTGTGTGTGTGTGTGTGTGTGTGTGTGTGTGTTGTGTATGCATGTGATTTGTGGAAAATCTGCACACGAGGGATAGGCAGAGAAAATGAATAAAGCATTTCACCAGTTGTTCTATGATAACTGGGGAAAAACAAGCATCTGGCTCACTCTCTCAAGGTGATCATATAACATGATGCTAGAGAGGGGGGGAGCAGTCTGGCTCTTCAGATAATGTCTTGTGGTCACTCAAGTTCTAGGCAACAACTGCCCGTTGATAAGCCAGTTGAAGCGTCTCCTTAGCCAAGGCACTTCATAAACCTTGCCAAGAGAAGAGGGTATGTGGCAGGAAGTTGCAAAGTGATAAAAAGCAGACATGGGTGGAAAATATTTTATCAAGAAAGATAAAAAAAGAAATTATAGGAATATGATAACAGCACACCAAAGAGTATTTTATTGCAAAAGATTTTGTAGTGTTGCCAACCACTGAGGCAAAATGAATGAAGAGCAAATGGGTTGTATTTCAAACACATACCATGACAGTGAGCGGCAGGCACGATTTTACTATCCCAGGCACATTTTTTGGCGGATGCAATAAAATTTGCAAAATTCAAAGAAAAACATGGGATTTATCTCTTTCTCTCTTCTTGTAGCTTCGAATTTGAGATGGGTTTTATGGTTAACCATGTGATAAAAAGTTTTTGAAATGTTTCGAATCGTGTTAGAATTCTAGGGATCCTCCTTGTTTATTACCAGGGAGTTCCTATGGTTGTTAGGCTTCTGGATAATCCTAGCAAGTTTTTAATGGCAAGATTTCATGCTATAATGCTCTAATAATTATTGTATTTAAATGGTTCACTGTGATTAGAAGTGTCTAGTAGGGCTTCGTGGATCATAAATTGTGAATGCTTTTTATGATTTGGCAAATGCCTTCTACAGAATAAGCTAGTTCTAGTTTACATTTTTCTTTTGGATTCAACTTCTGATGATATACTTTACTGAATATGAGGTAAAATTATTTTCTCTAAATGTTTCTTCTACCTTTGTCTTTGCTTTGCTTGGGACTATTTTGGTCAGAGAAACTGGCAAAGCCAACTTTGATTCTCCTGAGTAAGTCGAATTTTTCTTTTCCTTGTTTTTCAGCAGCTACCAGCTTGAAACTAGTAGCATAAACTTACTGCCATGAGTAAATTGTCTTAATCCAAAGGATCATTGCTTTTCTTCAAGTATTTGCACAATAATTTTAGATGGAATATAATAATCTGTTACACAGTAGAGCTCTCCCTTGATCATCATTTCTCTATAAGCTGAGAAGAAATTGATGAAAATATCAAGTTTGTAAAAATTGCAGTCTTTAGAAATGCTTCTGAATCCACACAGCTGTCTTGGCATTGGGAAATTATCTTTGTTTTCAGAATTATTTCAGGTAGCCTTCATCTCATTAAGCAGAATTTTATACTGGAGCATGTCCCAAAAGTTGCCCACTGTATTCACAGTTCCAGAATTTTCTAAGGGTTCTTCAGGAAGAACCTGGAGCATCAATTCAGCATGACTCTAGGTGGGTATTTGTTCCTGCACAGAGTTGTTTGGAAACAAAGACCAAAGTACACTGTTACTGGTCCCCAATAATGTCTATTCTAAAAACTTTTATTAGCACTTGAAGATCTCTTACATTTTTGTCTTTCAAATGAATCAAGCAGACCAATGTGAAGTAATTTATGCAGCATTAAAGAGCTCTGTCTGTGTGGTGAAGAACAGATTAATGTTAATTCAAAAATTTGAAATCTTATGAAGCTTCTTCACTTTTATTAGACTTGGGGAGAAACTAGTGTTCTCTTCTGACCTAGAGTCAAAGATTTTGAGCTATCAAGGTCTTGGAAATTCTCATAAGGCACAAGATAGGAGTTCAGGACTTCTTGCAAAGGAACAAAGGTCAGCGTGCAGTGTGCCAACACCGAGGATACCATGCATTTACAAGTCACACAGCTTTCCAGACCATCCCTGTCTCTTTATTGCTAGCTGCTTCAGAGGCACCCACACACCTAGCAGCGCCAGCTAGAACCCTAGGGAACTGGAGAGTGCTTGAGAGAGAGTGTTTTAGCTGTGTGATATCAGGCTTGTTTCTTTGAACCCTCAGTTTCCTCATCAGAACAGCCATGAGAGATGCTGGAGCTGTTTCCAAGAAAGGGTTCCTGAGAGGCAAGGCTGTCTGCTAAGGGGGAAGATAAACAGGAGGGCAGATCTGCAGACCCTGGCAGATCCCTCCTCACGGAATCTTGAACGTAAACTGCTATGTTTAGAGCAAGGAAATAAATGTCAGGAAGGGCTTTTTGAAGTCTCTCTGTTTTTTTTTTTTTTTTCTCCACCTTCAAAATTTAGCACTATTTGAGCCTTGGTCATCTAGTTGAAGCCCAGATGAAACCCCCATTCGACCTTTGATTAATGGATATTGTCAGGTGTGGTCTCTCTTCAGTGGGACCTAGTGGCTACGATTGGTTAGTTGTTTTATGAAATGGTCTCGATACCAGCTCTTCTCTGCCTCCTATGTAACTCTTGCCAATTTCTGTCTTCTTTGGTGGCCTTGACCTCTAGGAAGTTTCTCTTAGCTCACAAGAGTGACCAGGGATCCAGTCTTTCATTTTTCTTGGTTGATCAAGAATTAATAATTTTCTACTTAGGATTCCCAATGGCATTGAAATGCCATTTTCTTTCCTTATGCTCCTGCCCCTCCAATGTCCAAAACCTTTTTGATAGAAATATCAGAAAGTGTTTATTTCCTCAACTTCTAGAGTTAAAAGTTCAGAGTTCAAATGTTGTCCTCAGCTACCTCTTTTGTGTTTGGATGCTAAAACTCGTATGTATCGGCCCTCAGCCGATAGTACTTTGGGGAGGTGCTGGAAACTTTAGTGGTAAGGAGGCCTGGTTGGAGGAACAGGTCACTGTGGGGGACATGACCTGTTTCCCATCTTTCCTTTTTACACAACTACGAGATAAATGGCTTTTGGAAAGTGTATTTCATGTATGTGTACATGCAAGCTTGTGCACATGCATGTGGAAGTCAGAGGGCCAGAGATAGATACTAGGTATCAGTTGCTCTCCACTTTTTAATTTCTTTTTTTGGAGACAGACTATCTTGTTGAACCTGGAGCTTCCCCCTTTGACAAGGCTGGCTGACCAGCCTACTCCAGGCATCTGCCTGTCTCAGCTTTCCCAGCACTGGAACTGCCGCCACACCTAGCTTTTTACATAGTTTCTAGGAATCAAACTCAGATTCTCAGGTTTGTTCAGAGTTCTTACTAACTTAGCCGTCTCCCTAGCCCTAAATAGCTTTTCTCCACCAGCAGTGTTTGGTCTTCAACAGACCTAAGTACTTGAGCTAGCTGACCCTGGACTGGCACCTCCGTACCTTTCATCCTTGTAACACAGCTAGTCCTCACAGCACAAGGCTGACTAACATGACTTTCTTCTTCTAGGAACTTGGGTATATATTCCAATCACCCCATGCCTAGCTTTTCTCATTTCCAACATGAGGCTAATGATTGACTCTTTCTGGATTGTTCTGAGAACTTAGGAAAGAGGTAAGGTAACTACCCAAACACTTAGTGCACCAGAGACTCTCAGTCACTTTTACGATACTTTGAGGGTTGGGAATTGATCTGGGTTTTTATTTATATATATCCAGAGACCCTGGACCCAGTGCTCTGTACCCAACAGGTGCTTGGCCCATCTCTGTTGCCTGATAATTTTGGGGGTTTAATTTCCCATGTTTGTTTCTATATGTAATTTTTTTGTACCTTTCTAGTGTGATTGCAATCAGGGGTGAAGAGGGTGGTATAGAGGGAAGGCCTAAGTTACATTGAAAGTAGCAATAAATGTCACGCGAGAGTTTGAGGAACGCTGAGCCCTAAACTGGCCTTTCCAATGGAAGGGGCCAAGTGAGGGAAACAGTATTCTTTGGGGGACAGTCAGCCCTCTGCCTCTGGATCTACCTCTGTGTCTCACCATAGAAGTGTAGGATCCATTGTAGGGGTTCAGGCCGCTGTGGAACCCTGAGATCCATAAAAGCAGACAGGCAGGAGGGTGGGATTGATGGAGGGATGGGAGGAAAACGTGATGGAGGGAAGCAAGGAAAAGTACTCAATATGCTTTTAAAAGTAGAAAAAACATTTTAAAAAGTGTAGACAAACAGAGGGAACCCTGGAGTCTGTAGAAGCAGACAGGCAGGAGGGTAGGAGGGAGTGGGATGAATTAATGAAGGGAAGGGAGGGGAATGGGTGGGAAGAGGGATGGAGGGAAGCAGGGCTAAGTATTCAATATGCTTGTAAAACTAGAAAAAAAATCCAACCGTAACACTGAAAAAAAAAGAAGTGTAAAATCCCTGTTGTCTTCTACTAGCTGGGCTTTGAGGTCACCCTTTGGAGTTACTTTTATGAAAGGTAATAAGCTGGTCATTTCCAAGGCTGGGGACCATGACCACATCATTCCCTGTAGGAGATGATTGCCATTAGAGCACCTTGATTCTTTACATCTCAGCATGTCATTCTCCCTTGAGACAGTCTTCGAGGATGTATCCATCACAGCTGGTTAGACTGTATTGCAATAACAGATAAGCCCCATATGTCAGAAACGGAAAGCAAAAAGGTATACCCTTGTTTGGGTATATGCCAATCACAAGTCATCTACAAGATTCTCCCTCAGCATAGTTTTCCTCCTTCTGAAACACTGAGAACATTGTCTTGAACTGTGGAAGAAAGAACTCAATGCAATGCACACAGCTTGTGCCTAGAAGTCACACTGTATTACTTCTCAAATTTCATTGGCCAAAGCAAGTCAGATGTTCATACATGACTTAAACTTGATGAAGCTACAGAATCTTTTAGCTCAGGAAAAATCAAGTGTTGCATTCTGCAGTAGAGGCCAAATAGTGACCATGTTTCTCTTTTGAACTTCCTACTGTTTTTATGTCAAAGTTCTCAGTGTAAGGAATTGGTCATCTGCTCCAATATTTTGTTCTTTATGGAAAAACTGTAAAGACTTTTACACATCTGAACCCTCTAACTGCTTACTGTTGGTATCATCATGACCTCTGATTGCTTCCACAGTTAATGTGCAGAATAAACTCTTTGATGAACTCTTCCTACAGTATGCTTGCTTTTCTCATTTTTTTTACATGTATGTAGATGGGAGTGCATGTGTGTATATATGTTTGCATATGTGTGGACATATGTGTGCTTGTGTGGATACATGTGGAGGCCTGAGGCTGATAACAGAAATATCATCCTTGATGGCTCTTCTACCTTATTGCTTTGAGCCTGGGTCACTAATGAAACTCAGAAGTCCATTGTCAGACTAGCCTGGCTAGCCAGTTTGCTTTGGGGACTACTAATCTCTGTCTTCAGAGGCTGGAAGTACAGGTAGACTTCCATAACCACCTAGCATTTTTACTTGGGATCTAGGAGTCTGAACTCTGGTCCATTTACTTGTGTGGCAAGTGCTTAAATGCCTTAACCATCTCTCCAGCCCATATTTGCTTTTTTTTTCCTGTTGGAATCCATAACATGATCAAGCTTAAATGTCATGACTGTTACATAGAACATCATTCTTTTTTTTATTTATTCAATTGTGCGTGTGTGTATGTGTATGTGTGTGTAGAACCACGGGCGAATTCGGGAACCACCATGGACCGCCTCCACCTCCTCCTTGTTTACTCTGCCCTGGGATTCACAGGCTCCGCCCTACCAGGACCAGAAACGCAGGCCGCCCCCGCTTCCGCCCGCCCAGCGTCTATACGTGGGGTCTAGGATCCGAACTCAGGACCCTCCGCCTGCAAGGCAGAGGCTTAACCCCTGAGCCACCTCTCCTAGCCCCACATAGAACATCATTCTGGATACTACATTATTCAAAAGCAGCAGATGGAAGGATCCCTTTATGAGAAAAACAAGTGAAATGCAGGAAGTTTCCATTTTCAAAGTTTTTAACCTCATAGGAGGTATAGAACTCTGTCCTGACCCCCTTTTAATAATAATAGTTTTACCAAAAATGTTATTGTACACTAGCCTTTTTTGTATGTGTAATATATAAACTGACGTGCCTCAGCTATACAATGATTTTGTGAAGTAGATGTTTTGCACACGGGGACACTGATGCACAACAGGTCAAGTCATACATAATCATTCAGCGGTGACAGGGTATCACTGATTTTGAACTCTGTGAAGTCTGGGTCTGGGGGTGCTCACTTAGCCATTTTGCCTGGTCCCTGTGTATACAGGGAGGAGTGTGGGAAATGTTTAGCATGGTTGCCAGGCTGTTTTGAGTTCCCAGTGACTGATCTCTGCTGCTAGCTGTTCACCTTGGGCAGCTTAACCTTATCTTTCTTCAAAGGAATTATATGTATTTTCATATCATAACTCGTTGGTTTGTGGAATTCCTCTAAGGTGTAGGTGAACCAAACAATGCTGACCTCATTTAGCACATGCAGATTTTAAAAACATACAGAGACTATGTATGCACTTATGTGTCTGCCTTAGTTTTTCAGCTGTTGATCTGCTGACGTTGTACTATATGCAGAATGCAGTGGCGACCTTTCTCAGAAAGAATCCAGGGTGCTATGGGCTCATCATGCAAGGCTTCTTCTCTGGCTATCCAGGAGCACAAAGTTAATTTGTAGGTGATATGATATTTTCATCTCACGCTTTCTATGCAACCTTTATCCATGCTAATGGGAATTTTTTTCCATGCTTACTCTAGGGAGAATTGATTCCAATTATTGAGTATAATTTATTCCAACTCCTTGATGGAATAATTTATACTCTTGAGATACTCTTGAAATGTGTAACCAATAGGGAACTCTATTTATACATAAGTTTTTACACGTCTTTCAATTAAATAAGAAATCCAAGTGCAAAACCCATCATTCTAGGAAAGCATATGAGTTTGTGATGCTCCCCAGAGGTTTTTTGGTCCATAAACCAATAAATGGATTACACTTACAGAGCAAAATCTTCTCTCAGATCCCACGTGGAGTTCTTATTGATGTATCTGGGAGGCAGTTCATGAGAGATGTGGGATACTTCCAGCTTCGAGGAGAGAATTGGTCATTTCTTCATGTAATCAATTTGAGTGCTCAAATATTGATTGTTATAAAGAATATATTTATCAGGACACAAACTACTGCACGTTTAAACACACATTTATTTGGTTACAAGCAATACAGAGAATAAGCATTTTAGCGAAGAAAAGTGTTCATACTTTTTAAATTTAAAGACAGTATTGATGAATATTTGTAAGTGTAAATCAAATATATAAGATAACCATGTAGTTATTATTTTATTAGTTAGCTCTATGCACATTTAATGGAAAAGAAAGATACATTTTTACTTCAATATTCTGGAATTTACTGAAAAATTAAAATGAAAATTTCTTGTGCTAAGTATTACAATTTATTTCTTTCAAGTAAATTTCATTTTGCAGTAAATTTCAATGTATAATTTCATTAATATAGATTTAAACCTTTTGAACAATTTTTCAGAGTCCTGTACTGAAGTGGTTTACAAGTTCATTTCACCAGATTTTGTTGTAGATTTTGTTATAGTATTTGATTGGGGAAAAAAGAAAATGTCCATTTTAAAGCATCTTGTCTACAGGGAGATTTAGCGGTTTGCAGCTCCCTCATGCTAAAAATAAACAGTGGGTTTTTCTTTTAGAGAGTTTCAAAATGTAGAAAACAATTTGATTTGAATGTCTGAAATTCATAGATGCAAGTTTTGACTGTGAGCCATGATTTCCTGAAGATCAGGGAGCTAATAGTATAAAATGCCAACCCGCCATATGAATTTAATTATGGACCCTAATGCAATATTTTACAACATGAAAAGAAATTTAAATTTAGTGCAAATATTCATTTTCCAGATTAGAACCATTTGCAGCATATTTTGGGGACTGAAATTTTCAGCTCCTGAGTATAAGGATCTAATAAGCACACCGACACTTATTATTTTGTATATGAGGGTATACAAGGTTTTAATAGCAATTATTCTCTATATGTATATTAGTTAGGAACTTTTTTTTTTTTTCATTTATCATAAGATTTATTTTAAACTTTTTTTTTTTTTTTTTTTTTAATTAAAAATTTAATTATACATTTTAAAATTTTTTTACCAGTTCCCTCCCTCCCCCCTCCCCTTCCCCATTGCTCTCCCCCCAATTCCCAGAGAGTCCTTTATTGTGTGCGCCTAACTCTCCACTGGGTCCTCCTCTCCGATGACATATAAGGACCCAGTGGCATTTCCATAAGCCCTTTCTCTTGTTCCCCTTAATCATAAGATTACTACATGGCTTTCAATCCTTCCTCCGGGGTCTCGGTGCCCTTAACAGATGCTAGACTTTATGAGGGCAACAGTGCGCGGACATTGCGCAGGCTGCAAAGTTCCATTATGATGCTTTGGCCCCAACTATTGTTGAGATCTTGCAAATCGTTGCTCCTCCCATCCTTTTGCTCTTACAATCTTACCGCCCCCTCTTCCGCAAATGTCCCTGAGCTCCAGGATGGGGAGAGATTAGGCTGTCCTAGTTCTATGTGATGATATAGAGTCTCTGAAGTTCTGGATGTGGTTTGTTGATTTTCTTTCAGTTTTTTTCTGCTGCTCCTGCAATTCCCTTCACTCCATTCTGCTGGGCACTGTATGTCCACCCCCCGGCCAGAGACAAAAAGCTGTTAAACTGGAGTCTTGTTGTAATAGCACATTCAAGGGTAGATGTAATAAGAGTAGGAAACCTCACTGAGGGCGGGGTCCATTACCCCTTTGCACATGTTACTTTTTATCTGCTAGACTATATGCCCTCCCTTCTGGTGAGATCAGGAAAGAACGTCTGTGAACTTAACCAGGTTTCTCATTACTTACTTGCAGACCTTGATGGAGGCCTATTTTCTCTGCTGTAACATGGTCTCCTCTCTCCTTGTTTCTTTTGGTGTGGCCCTCCTAACCCATCTCTCTTGTTCATAATCCTTGCAATTACTGTGTTACATAGGTTTACTTTTGAGTGTCCCAATGTGGGTCTGGGCGAGTTTGGTACTGGAAGCCACCTATTAGGGAGTACATACGGCGCTTAATTTTCTGGGTTTGGGGATACTCACTTAATATAATTCTTTCTAATGACATCCATTTCCCAGCAAATTCCAGTAATTCATCATTTTTGATGGCTGAGTAGTACTCCATTGTATAGATGTACCACTGTTTCCTTATCCACTCGTCAACTGTTTGGACATTTAGGTTGATTCCATGACTTTGCTATTGTAAACAGTGCTGCTATGAACATGGTCGAGCTTGTGCTATCGAGGCGAACCTCTGCTGCTTGGGGGGTTATTCCCAAAAGTGGGATAGCAGGGTCCATACGGCATTTCAATCTTTAATTTCTTAAGAATCTCCAGACGCTCGCCAAGTGGCTGTATGAGCCTGCATTCCCACCAACAATGTAGGAGAGTTCCCCTCTCCCCACCATCCTCTCCAGCATTGTCGTTGTTTGTACTGTGGATTTTTGCCATCCTGACCGGGGTGAGATGATATCTCAGGGAATGTTGATTTGCATTTCCCTGATGGCGAAGGAAGTGGAGCATTTTTTAGTTAGGAATTTTGCCTCTCTGTAAAATGATTCAATGCAAGATCTTCAACCTTTCTTTTCCCTGCTGTTCATTGAAATCATTGACTGTAGGGCTACTAACAGGTATTCAAATACTTTGCTTAAACTTCATAATTTTATAGATTAACCTTATCTTTTCTAAGCCAGCCAGTTCTTGAAAAATTCCTAATGAACCTGTGATCTGCTCTTTTACTCTAAAGAAATGATTTCAGTATTAACTATGAATGTTTTTGAAACTGAGCACATAGCTCAGCATTGGCAGTCTATGGAGACATGAGTGCCATGCCACAGCCTGGACACACTCCAGTGGCCTGAGGACCTTGGATCTCACAGAAATGTACTCTTTTCTCATGTGTGGGATTTCTCTTGTCCACAGCCCACTCACTGACTTGTGTCCTGGACCCCCATGAAGTTTAAATGGAATGTTTCTCTGGATGTGCTGTGACTGTCCAAAGAGGCTGACCCAGGAGTCTGGTCATACTTACTGCCCCAAGGTTGTCTTTTCTAGCTGCATTGGTTTTTTTCCTAAATATCAGAAAAGGTCTTAACCAAGTGGACATGAACAATCACTTAGAAATTAGAGAAATTGTGTACATACATACACAAAATGTGTACAAGCATGCACACATTCACAAGCATGTACACATGTACAATATGCACACATGCGTTTCACACACTACACCCGTCAAACAGAGAAGCATACTTTGCTGTTTTACCTGGTGGAATGCTACTAAATATCTTTCAGTATTCAGTAGTAAATGCTAGACCTTCTTCTTTCCTTCCTTCCTTCCTTCCTTCCTTCCTTCCTTCCTTCCTTCCTTCCTCCTTCCTTCCTTCCTTCCTTCCCTTCCTTCTTCTCCTTTTCTTTCTTTCTTTCTTTTTCTTTCTTTTTCTTTCTTTCTTTCTTTTCTTTCTTTCTTTCTTTTCTTCTTTCTTCTTTTTTCTTTCTTTCTTTCTTTCTTTCTTTTCTTCTTTCTTTCTTTCTTTTCTCTTTTTTCTTTCCTTCTTTCTTTCTTGAAAAAAATCTAATCAGGAAAACAGCAAAGACACACTGTTAATAATCTGGTTTGGATGTTAATCAGAAGGCAACTACTATGAATTTCAGAGTGTCAGGATTAGGTTCATATTTAACATTTAAATTTTTGATGTTCTTTATATATGGAGAAAACAAACATTACAGTTCCATATTTTTAGGTTCAGGGAAATACTTTTGTTCAGAAAAGCATTT
Organism: Typhlomys cinereus; assembly: GCA_023101885.1. Lineage (NCBI taxonomy): Eukaryota > Metazoa > Chordata > Mammalia > Rodentia > Platacanthomyidae > Typhlomys > Typhlomys cinereus. Next base: position 5,179,981 of record JALPQD010000127.1, read on the forward strand.
TTCCCTTGCATTTATTTATTCAGTACTAGCCAAGTGCAAACCCATAGCTGTGTCACAGTAAACTTTGGTGAGCCCAATTTATTCCGTTTTCTCATCTGATTAGATCAGACAAGTGGTGCTCTTGGGCTGGGATCTCTATGCTGTGATCCTCAGTCCTGCACTCTTTCGCGCGGTGTTCTACACAAACTCCAGGGTGACTGAAAGTCTGGAAATATGGTGCAAGTACCTCCCCCACCAATTTTTTATTTTTCAGTAAACAATTTAACCAGTGTAAGCTAGGATTATATCCAAGAAGGATCTGGGATAACCAGCTGAGTCATCAAAGGGCAAAGAAGTGATGTCCAAGAGAGCTAGAGCTTGCCTTGGGGGAAGTAAGAGAGCCGCCCATTGCTGTTGAACTTAGATAGGTTTTCTTTTCCTGTCCAGTCCAAACAATACAATTGGTCCTATGTTTCCATTTCTTCACCTATAAAATGGGAATAATGGCAGTATTCATTTCACAGAGAGCTGAGGACCGAATTATTGTACCAGGGCTGCTTGTAGAAAGCAATTAGTTTTTGTTGTTGCTAATGGTATTTGTGTTTTTTATTGTTGTCATTGCTCTATTGATTTACAATAATGGAACAGGAAAGAAATAAATAATTACCAGATAAACTTGAAATTGTCTCACATCACAATTCGCATACTAAAATGCAGAACACAATGCGAATGCTCATTATTTTACTTCAATTTGGGGACACTGATCCACCGTGTACTAGTGCCAGACACTATTCTAGCCACTTCAGAGTCATCAGTTTGTGTGTCTGCAATAAGTACCCAACAATACATGAAGTGGGTGCTGTTATTCAAGACATCTCAAGATGAATGTGTCCTGAGAAGAAGATGTAGACTGGCGCAACAGAGGAAGCCACTCGCCTGGGAGCAAAGAAACCAGGGAGCTTGGCTTGATAGCTTGCTGCCAACTTCCCACTCTCACCCTGACCCTCATGGGAGGCCGGACTCCCAGTGTGGCACTGTTATGCTTATTTTTGTGGCACAGATATTCCAAACAAAGAAGAGTGTGGGTTTAAAAGTCATTGTAGAAATAGAACCCTAATTACATAAATATCTTTTGAAGCATTAGTTAAACAGCTTACTATTTCAGAATAAAAATAGCACAGCTGAAAAAATTGTGTCTATTGAGACCAGTATAAAATAACCATTAGAAGGAGATTGAGGTAGTGCACATACAAACATAGTGGACATGCATATGTAGAAATATTTACAAGCTTTTTTTGTTTCTTGGCTTCAGTCATGAATGCATATATTTGTAATATACATGCAAATGGAGTTGGATTTATTGGGCTAAAGTAGCTTGTGGCTTTTTTACCTTTAATGTGTTAAATGACTTTAAGTGAATGTTAAATTTGCATATATAGTTTGCCAATGCTACAACATAGACTCTTTTTTAAAAGCTAAGATATGGACAGGCCCGGTAAATGCAGACACTGTGCATTTCTTTCTGCTCTAGTTCAGTTGTGTTCCATGAAATGTTGCTGGGTGATTGCCTAGAGATAAAAAGACTGTCAAGAATGTTAACATTTCTAGGGCTGGAAAGGTGGCTCAGGGTTAAGCCTCCTTGCAGGCGGAAAGTCCTAAGTTCGGATCCCAGATCCCACTATAGAGACGCCAGGGGAAGTGGGGGGCCTGCCTTCTGGTCCTGGTAGGGCGGAGCCTGTGAATCCGGGGCAGAAGGAGGTGGAGGCGTCACATGGTTGTTCGGCAATCGGTCCGT